>JAYRBT010000018.1:1865548-1894914 GCA_036023395.1 Myiotriccus ornatus | reverse complement strand
GGCAGGCCCTGGCACAGGTTGCCCAGAGAAGCTGTGGCTGCCCCTGGATCCCTGGAAGTGTCCAAAGCCAGGCTGGACGGGGCTCGGAGCAGCCTGGGATAGGGGAAGGTGTCCCTGCCCATGGCAGGGAATTGGAACAAGATGGGCTTTAATTTCCCTTCCAACCCAAACCATTCTGGGATCCAGGGATCTCCCATAGCCTCAGGCAGGCACGTGTGTAGCCCACCCAGGGCCAACTTCTTCTTCAAAGATAGTTTCCACATCACTGATATTGCCCCACAGTGTTTTGGCTTTGGCACCTGCCCTTTGCCACCTATGCTTGAAAATGGTGCTACAAGACCATTTTGTGCCACCAGCTTAACAAGCAACACCAACCTCTGCCGTGTCTCTCTCTTCTGTGTCCCCAAGACTTTGCCCCTCCATCTGTCTGTCCTGATGGCCCAAAAACTACACGGGGCTTTGGGAAGCCCACAGAGTCAATCTCTAAATTCATATTTGCAGAAAAACATTAATGTTTGCATGTGGTGTCAGAACAAGATAAGTGCCTGTGCAATTAAGAAACAGCTGTTGCTGGCAGCCTGCCCTGGCCAGTCTCAACACGGAGCAAGACAGGTAACCTGCTTTCATCACACCCTGGGATGCCTCTCCAACCACCCCGGTGTCTTCACACCAAGCATTTTGATTAGCCTGTAGGAAGGCACCTTGGTTTGGGTCCAAAGCACGGGATGAAGTTGTTGGTGATGCGAGGACAGCGTGTTTCCACAAACAACACCTGGCAGCAGGAATTACAGACTGTGCTGAAATCGGGCCAAGCCAAAGGTGTTCTGGAGCGGATAGTGATGCGAAACGGGGACAGGTGTGGCCATATTTCCAAAACTGCCCAGGGCCAGTGTTTCAGGAACTTGGCAGCAACTGGCAGGGCCAGATTTTCCAAGGAGGTCAGCAGCCAAGACGTGGGGCTGGCCTGAAACCCTGTCCCGTAATATCTAACAGAGAAATACCTTCCTTGAGGGTGGCACAAATGTTTTCCTGCTGCACCAAGAGCAAGGAGATCTCAGACCCTTCTCCAGGCCCTGAGCACAGTGCTAATAACTTTTCCTCCTCCCAGTCAGAGGCGAGTGAGGAATCTTTGTGAGTTATCTCTGAGTCAAACTGTGGCCTGATAGCAACTACTGTAATTTCTGAAAACTATTTGTGCAACTGATTGCACTGGCATCCTCTCCTTACCTCTTTTCTTTCACTCTTGGTTTGGTTTTTTTTCTTCAGTAGCTTGATTTAATTTCCAAAGGGTTGTGATTTGCAATTGGGATTTAGTGATTGTACTACAGCAGGGAGCACTCCCAGCACGATGCTGGGAGCTGTACAGACACTTCTGCCTGTCCTGCTGTCCCCACCCAGGGCTCAGACAGGGTGGAAGGGAGGCAGCTCCTCTGAGCCTGAGCAGGATGCTCTGGAAGAAGAGGTGCCTCCAACCCATCTCTGTCCAGCCTCAGGAGAGGTGGGAGTTGGATCTCAGCTCTTGCCATGGCTCACATTGGGCTCAACCAAACCCAGACACCCATAAATTCTGGGAAAGTCTGGTTCTGAACTCTGTGGCTTGGATTCCTCTTTAATTACAGGTCCCTGCTAAAGCTGGTTGGAAAATGTTATATATATTTCTCTGCAAAAATGATTGTTCCTTTCAAATTTTTTTCACAGATTTTGCTCCTTGATTATTGTATCTTTTTACTGGGCTCTCACATATATTTAGTTGTCAGTTTTTCCACCGAGCTTCCGTTTTTCCAATAGAGGAGCAGATTAAGTGACAGAAAATCCAAACCCTCGTGTGCATTTTTGTCCGAAAACTTGGAAAATTCCAAGCAAAACAAAGAAGAGCTTTAGCCAAGAGCCATTTTTGTCAACGGAGCGCTCTGTGAAAAGCCAAATTGAAACCAGCCCTGGACACAAAGCTAAACTGGCTCCCACCACATCCACAAAGTGCTGTGGGAAGAAGTCACTCCAGCTGCTCCCTAGTCCTGAGCCCAGGGCTGTTGTCCTCTGCTGGGAAACCCCCCCTGGAGCTGGAGGGGGTGCAGACATCCCTGGAGGGATTCAAAATCCCTGTGGATGTGGCACCTGGGGACATGGTCAGCGGTGGGTTGGCGGTGCTGGGGCGTGGTTGGACTCGATGACCTTGGAGGGCTTTTCCAGCCTTAAGGATTCCGTGTTTCTATTCTGTTCTCTGCCCCCCTCCTGCCAGCCTGTGCCCCTGGGGGGTATCCCCTCTTCTTCCCAGTCTTCAGGGCTGGAGAGTGTCAGAGCTGCTGCCAGGGCAGTGCCTGGGCACAGTGTGGAAGTGGGGCCGTGCTCGGGGGCTGATCCGAGCGGGCAGATGTTCCCGGGAAGCGAAGGGTGTGGAACGAGAGTTTCTGCAGCACGTCAGTGGAAACAAAAAGTTATAGAGAGGAGGCCAAGTGTCTTAAGCAATGGTGCTTCCTGCAGAGCCAAACAACAGCGAGGACAGCCACCTTTGGGAATTGATGATGTAGAAGTGCTCTCCTGCGGCAGGAGGAAGTGAGGAAATGGGAGGAAGCAAGTCAGCAAGGAAGGCCAGTGTTTCTGAGCAGCCTGACCTGCTGAATTCCCACTGAAGTCTGCATTTTATTATTAGAATCATTATTATTTGTATTGTGGCAGCATCAAGTGGCCCCAACTGGAAGAGAGAGAGCCTCATTGTACGAGGCACTAAACAAACACGGAATAGGAGACACTCCCTTCCCCGAGGGATTTGCTAGCAGAGAAGACACACAGAGGACCAGAGAGGGCAGGAAATTGCCATTTACTGGCATTCACTGTGAGTATAAGGCACTTCTGTGCTAATGACAGTCTCCCACTACCCTTATTCCCATCTAGGGCCTGATCCAAAACCTGGTGGAGTGGGTGGAAGTGTGGATTTGTGCTCCCTCTCTGCACCTCTGTGCACACAGCTCCTAAATATGCAAGAATTCTGATTTCCAGTCACCACTGGCTGAATAAAGGGGCAGCCTTGAGACAGAGGACAGACATGCTCGCACTCCCCCGAGCTAATTTTAGGTTTATCAGCCTTGATTACATCCTTTTAAAGAGTGACCCAGGAGGGAGAAGCTCCCAGGGCAGCTGTGCACGCACGAGGAGCACAAGCCTCTGGTTGCCCTGGCCTTCAGCTTCATAAGCTGGAGATTATTACAACAGCCTCAGAAGGGAAACTTGAGATAGATCCAAGGTTGACAGGTCTCCCTGGATTAAGGTCACTCGTTTTAAAAATCATTTTTCTTCCACGTTCAACATTTTATGTGTAAGTGGCTGGGGCTCACTGTGCACATCTCCAGGGAAGGTGGAAAGCATGTTCTCCAGGGCCTCAAATTCTGACAGACAGTCCTTGTGCTGCCAGATGTGTGACAAATGATAGTTCAGCTTTACTCCATTTTTCATGCTTCTATTTTAGTCAACAGGCCAGAACCAGCAGCCCAAGCCTGGCAGGTGGTGAGCACTTTGAAATCCATTTGAAATTACTGGAGCTGCAGAAGAAACTTAAGAGTTGCAGTGGACAGGGCTGTGAGGGAGGCATCACTCTGCTTCAGAGGAGCAAAACCTTACAGTGGGTCACAGTAGGAGATTCCCTGCATTCCCATATTCCATATTCCATCTGCTCTTGGGCTGACACACAAGACTGTATATTCCCCACGCTCTTGCCGAGCCTGACAAAAAGTCACCGCACAACCCAGAGGAAGAAAAAAGTCTAGTGCTCCAACACTGCTCCCTCTGCAACGTGTGGGAGTTTTGCCATTTGCCATGGGCAGGATCAAGGCTGTTCTTGATGGAGGTGGAACTGAGCTACTCAAATCTCGAGGAGAAATGTCCTTCTAGTGAAGTCCAAGCCGTGTCACTGTGTTGCTGACCGAGAAGCCGTGGGTCGTTTGTCTCATTCAGGTGTCTGGGACGTGTCCAGGGCTCTACCTGTTGGTGTCCCAGGAAAGGTGACACGAGGGCAGGCAAACACAGCAGCTTCTGCCCAGCTCTGAACACAGGAAACTCTCTAGACAATTGTTCAGAGAGGTGTAGGCAGGGAACCATTTGTAGGCAGAGACTGGAAAGCAAGAAATCTTTTCCAGCCCCAAGTGACCCCCGAGCCTCTTCACTGTGCACGAGGTATCTGCCCTCTCTCTGATGTGAACGAGGCTTTTCTTCACAGTAAGACTTCCTTTGGCAACTAAAATCAAGCACTCAACAGTCAAGTTCTCAGAAGGTAGGAAGTGTCACTAGGAAAGAAGGATGCTCACTGAGCGTGGACGTGCTACGTGTTACAGTGTCATCTTCTACTCTGTGAGTCTGCACAATTTTCCTCGTAGGGCTCCTGCCTCTTGCCATGTAGAAACTTGCTCAGTGAACCATTATTCAACCTCTTGTTCTTCCTTGTTGTGCAATGTGTGGCCCTGTGCCTTATTTACTGCTCCCCGTTCAAATCCTGCTCCCAAGACTGAATTATTCATTTCCTTGTGAGCTCTCTTAGGGCACCGCTGACAAGCCTTAGCAAATTTTATTGTTCATGGCTCCCTGGTGAGATGTGGGGGTGGTATTTGCTTGGTTTATAGATGACATTTGAGGCAGGGAGAAGTCAAGTTCAGGAGTGTTCACCAATCCTGGTTTTGGACACAATGTGTCTGCAGTCATGGCCCCATCCAGTGCTGCGACTTCTCAGACCCCATCAGGAACTTGGTGAATGCACAATGTGTATTTAGTGATGATCTGGTAATCTTTTATTTAGTGACTTGCTTAATTTTGCTCAAAAATTCCGTGGCAGAGGTAAGGATTTTACAGACCTTTTTTCCCAGGCTGGTTTTCAGCTGCATTAGCTGGTTCTCTTTCTAATTTCCTCCTTAATTCACTACATCCACCTCCTGCAACAAAGGGAGGTTGCAGCCTCCATCACCTCACAGCCCTATTTCACCCCTGATAGGGTCTTGCCTGCATGCTGAGAGAAACCTGGGGGAAAACAAGGCTGTGGCAATAAAATCTGTGATAAATGGTTTTGTGGGGACCACAGTACGTTGACACAGACGGATCATGGGGTCTGTGCCTTTGGGTTCTTCCAGAATGGTTTCACGTGATTTCATTTAAATCAAAAAGGGTAAATAAAACCTCGAGGCAAACCAGACCATGGCAGGCTTTGGACATGACATTTTCAGCTCAGGTGATGAAAGTTTGGCAAAGGTTTCAACAAGGCTTGGCATCGAGGCCGAGCTGCAGCACCGACCGTAAGAGCCACGTTTTACTCACGGAGACTGTGGTGACCTCAGAGGGTTTTGCAACCGAAGAAAGTGAGACCAGACAGTGATATTAAAGGTATTAAACCATTAAAGATTGCAGAGGTGGTAAGCTTTGCTTCAAAGGGTTTGCAGGCTCTTGTGCTGCCGGGGGAGAGATGCTGGAGATAGGGCTGAGCGGGGACAGCACCGCGCCTGGGGCACAGCGGCTGTGCCAGGATTCCCCAAGGAAAAGCTGGACCAAAGCTTTGCAGCTCTTTCCTTTCTTGTGGTGGATTTCTGGATGTGGAAGTAGCTCATCTAAAATATGGAACTGCTTCCACGTACCTTTAAAAGATAAGCAGGCTTTGGCAGGAGCAGGGCTGACCCGGGTCAGGGACCAGAGTGATGTGATCACTGGAGTGAGGGGCTGGGGAAGGAAATGTGGGACAAGTTCTGCCTCGAAAATGTTCCCAGGCAGATATATATTGCTCATAAACTTTTCCTCTAAAACCCCTCCCTTTTAGAGAACAGAGTAACAACCATCCCTTAATATAATATATTTAAACCTCATGATGAAAATCCTCTCTGGGGAATCTGACAACGCGCTGTTCCACCAACATGATAATGGATGGTTTTCTTCTTTTAAATGCCTCGCCATTAAAGTTTAACGAGCAATACTTACTTTCATTCTAAACTTATTTTTCTCCTTGACAGATTGGATACTTAGTTTGGATTTGTTAACACAGCTAGTCATAAAAGTGTCTGCTTCGAGAAACTGATGATGCTTCTTGAGGAAATTGGGCTTTGATGCCTTATTTGATTTCTGTGGCAAAGTAAGTTCATAGTTTCTTTTTTTGCAGAAAATGAACAAGCTGATAAGCCTGTACCCCTTTTCATCTGCCTAGAATTTCAGTTTATATCAAGCCTGACAGGTTGTATAGCTCAGAAATCTCCTAACTCAGGGCTGGACTTCCTAACAACAAGGGGGTCGTTTGTGGAATTTCTGACCAAGCTTTAGGTGTTTGCAGGACTTTCCCCCTTGTAATCCTTTACTTTAAAAGATGTGCAAAGAGGGACCAGAAATGACATTGTGATGAAGGCTCACATCTTCACATCCAGGTTATTTATGGCATCGCAGATCTTAACCAAGTGTCTCATTAATGTCCTTCATGGTGTGCCCAGTTTTCACAGTTTTACTTTGAATCTCATAATACTAATATTTCTGTTATTTTATTTATTTTGGGTTTTTTGTTATTATTTCTTTTATTCTTTTATTTGCTTTTATTTCTCTTATTTCTCTTTCCAGTTTCCTCCCATAAACCGTTTCTATCCTTACCCTTGGAAAGGGAAGGCTCACCTTGAGGATTCTCACGCTTCAAGACAAATATACATTTATTTTGAACCACAAACCAAAAGAAGCTGCAGAGAAGGAGGGATGAGCCTGACTCAGGATTTTTCTTACGTTCAATCTGTCCTTCCTCTGATATGGTCAGGTTCACTTTGAGCAGTCTCTGTGGTCTTGACAAGACTTGTGCTTCCAGAACAAACACTGGAAGAAAATCTCCTTGACCCCCTTAGCGCTGCGGTGCCTGATGGTGAGGATGTTGTTGAAAGCCAGTAATTCAGAGACTTGCAAGAAATATTCACAGGGGGGAAAAATGCTGAGCAAGGACATTCAGAATTTCTTTAACACCATCTCCTCACAGCAGCTGCTGCCCTTACCCTCTCTCCAAAGCTGAGCTACAGGACCTACCGATGAGCCTTTTCCTTGCTCAGACAAGGGCAACGGGCAGCGCTGGGTATTTGAAGACACAAAAATCCACCGGGGAAGAAAAAAGCAGACCACAAATAGAAGGTAGAAACCCATACAAGATCACAGCAAACATTTCCTAATTTACTGCAGTGCCAGAAGATGATTCACCCCAGTGTTCCTGTTGCATAATCTTCCCCACAGCTCTGGAGAGCGAAACTAGAAACCCAAAGGTCTCGCTGGGCTTTCAGTGACATTTATGTTTAGACTGAATTGTGGGTTAGGAAAGTGTGAGCTTTTCTCTGATGACAAAGGAGGGGGAACTGATATAGTAAGGTGTTGTTTCAGAAGTGATAAACTCCTGAGTGTAGCACACTGTCATCTCCCTTGGCACGGCGTAAACCCCGAGCCAGACCACAGCTCATCTGCCCTTCCTGACTCTCAGACAGCTCTTGTTCCGATGACATTGTGACCCCTTCAGCTGCCTGGTCCCTGGGGGGGCACAGCTGGGCCCTCAGAGCTGTAAAACCCCTCCAGATAAGCCATGCCACCGTCCCTCAAGGCTTGGCCAGCACGTGGAAGGTACTGTGGGGCTCCCCAGGCCTTCCAGGGGCAGCAGGAGGTCTGGAATTCCTTTTGCTCTGCCTGAGCATGGTGCACGTGGGAGATCCAAAGCTCTCCAAAAGCACCAGGCTTGCTGCAGGTCCTCCCAGCAGTGCAGGGAGCCCCAGGGCAAGCAGAGCTGCCAGACTGTGCAGTCACCAAGGAAAATCCACCCAGGAAACATAGAGGAGGAGGAAGAAAGGAGCAGGCAGCAAGGATCACCCCTTCAGAGCCTCCCAGAGCTGCCATATATATACAGCTGCATCTTTTAGGGGCCCAACCATAGAATCCTAGAATCAACCAGGTTGGAAAAGACCCCTGAGATCATCAAGTCCAACCCTTGATCCAACCCTGCCGTGGTTACCAGACCATGGCACTGGTGCCACATCCAGTCTCATCTTAAACATCCACCATTTTACTCCTTAAAATCAAGACGAGTGAATCGGTGAATGCTGCACATCTTCCAAGGAATGTCAGGCTGAGAGCTACATTCCTGTCAGGCTGTGTTATCCTGGGTTAGTGCCTGGTGCCAGGCATTTTTCTGTGCTGATTTGGTGAATATTGTTTCAGAGGAGCCGGTGTGAGCAGCACACGAGTCCTCCACACCTCAGTGACCTTCTGCTCTCTGTTACACCAGAGTGAACCAGGTTAGTTCCTCCTTCAGGCCAGCATTACTACAGGCAGTGTAAATTCTTCCCCTCTCTGTTGAGAGCAGAAAAATTTCCTTTATTCGGCGAGAGGAAAAAGAAAAAAAAAAGACAACCCAGCAAACAAATATTCTTGTTTTTCTCGGCATTTCTGTGGGATTTCCAGAGATATTTCACATCCTGTGGCCCAAACGAGCTGCCAACTGCAGAGAAAACATTTGTGGAGTGCTTGTCTGGAACAAATGCCCCTTTTGGGCAGGGATGGGTGCTGTTCACACGGCCTGGGCTCTTTCCTGCAGCAGGGAATTTCTCCTGCTGGCTCTGGGCCCCCGCTCTGCCCTCTCGCCAGGTCTGGACGCGCCGATGGATCTGAGCAATCCACCAGGGGGAAAGTGGGTGATCCCCAGGTGATCAGCAACAGCTGCTCGTAATCCCAAAACCAAAGAGGCTTCAGGGTTTGAAAACAAAAGGACACACCGAGGGTAACCTCAGTCAGAGGGAGAGCACTGAGGGCCCTGGGGAAGGTCGGGGAAACGAAGGTTCCTCTCGCTGTGCCGGCGCAGACCACAAACCCAACAGGCAGCTGCCTGTGGGTGAGAAAGGGCTGCCTGACTCACCACCCTCCTGCTGCCACCACGGCATGAGAGCAGAGGGCCGAAGCAGAGCGTTATCCCTGCGAGCCAGGCTGCAGCTGGACGAGGAGCACATGCCAAAAGGGGAACAAAAACTCATCAACTCAACCACAGCTGCGGGTAGAGAAAGGAAGATGGGGTTTCACAGCCTCTCTCCTCTCACATCAGGACTGCACACCAGGGGAAGGAGGAACCCACGCTGCTCCCACCCTGGCATCACCTCCCTGGGACTGGGACACCTCGCAGCCCATTCCCCCATCCTGCCACGATCCCTGTCCTTGGCAGCAAGGTGGCCAAGTGGTTGTGCCATTCGGATGAGGATGGGGGTGAGGAGCCCCGCCAGCAGGCAAGGACAGCAAGGTGTAGGTGCCTCCTGCATCCCTAAAGCTGCTACATTGAATGGAAAGTCATCCCCAAGTGGTAAGCAGAAAACCAGCACAGTGGGTGCACTGGTGAAAACACGGGTTTGGTTGACAGGGAGAGAGAAAGCTGGGCCTGTGTTGGCAAAGATGACCCTGGGAGCGCAAGGGGCTCACGGATCACTCTGAGGTCCTCAGCTGCATGAGACAGCAAAAGCGAAAACAGGAGTGTTCATGTGTTTAGAAACCACCTGCAAGGCCCTAATTCCTGCCCTAAATTGTTTCTTTGTCGTGCTCCATACACTGAATATTTCAACTCAGGAGGGCAGCTCTGCCTTGCACTGATGAGCAGGATGGTGTCACGGGTCACTCAGAGGTAGGAAGTGGGTTTGAAATGGTGGGGATACTGACCCGAAAGGAAACTTTATCAATCAGAGATATCCTGAAGGAAAATACCTGGGGAATTTTCCAGCCTGGGGGAGAGGGAGGTGTCCTCAGAATTGCCGAAGGACTGATAATTTTTGATGCCAAGTCTCAGCACAAAGGAAATGTTTATGGCCAAGGTATTAAATGGTTTCTGAGGGACAGGCTGCCACCACCTTAACTGGAACAACACTGAGCCTCTGACACCAGCATCAGCCCTGGCTGCAGAAATGGGAAACAGCCTCTTGTTTGTTCCTCATTCTGAAGCAGGGAGGGCACATGTGCCTCCCATGGCACATCCCCTTCCTCTTGTATCCTCTAATCTGTAATCTTTAATATCCTGTTTTAACTGGAACTTAAGATTTTAGCTTCATAGCTCTGCCTACACACAAGGGCATTGATGTACATTAACTTCAAAGTCCTGCAAAGCAAATACATGTTTAAGTATTCACTCAAATTCGTTCTGTAACAAGAAAAAAGTACAAAGATGTTTCAGTGTTTTGATGAGCAAAGGTAGATTTAAGCACATGCTTAATTAATTAAAAAAAATTGTGTCCATGGCCTGCACCAGGAGTGTTACAAGATGTTCCCTTTTTAGAAGATCTCATGGAGAATTCTCTTTCCAGAGTCTGATGTTATTCTACCTTAATTCATCCCAGGCTAGACTTTGCCACTTCCATTAATGCAAAACCATCCCTTCATGTGGAGCTGAAAACAGCTAAGAGCAAGAACCTAATTTAACTCCTGAAATAAGCAGCCTGTTTGGAAGCATCTGCTACCAGAGAGCGCAGGATCTGCAGCCGCTGCTCTGTTTGATCTGGTGAACTGCTGCAGAACTCAGGCCTGTGACACTCATTGTTCACTGGAAATCAAATTGCATGCTGTCATAACAGTCTATTAACAGCTCTGAATTTCTGCAGAACTTCACCTCTTCGCTGGAAGATAAGATTTCTCTTTCCTCCCAAGGACGAAATAGCTTCCTTTCTCGCCCAGCTTTGTATAATGGTGCTATTGCTTGACAGGGATGTCAACTTCCCTCCACTATTAAGGAGAGGGGAAATGTCTTTGTTACACATTTCTGTTCTCCTTTCATCCTCTTCAGAGAGGCCCCCGGCTCAATCTAAACAAAATAAAGCCAGGGTATCAGTTAAAAACAAAACCGTTTTGAAAACTCTTTGATCTCCCTGGCTTCCTGTTAAATATACAATCGGCTGTTTCTCCACATCCTCGACCACTGCAGATCTGATTTGCTCTGCAGTTTATACTGACTTTGGCACCACACAAAATTAACATAGCATTGCCTATAAAACCTCTTAAAGGCAAAGAAATCCACCCCCTCCTCAGCCTCACCTTTGCCTCTCTGTGTCCTCTGCTTTTCAACCCCGCCACCCACCTTTCTGTTTATGTACGAGGACGGTCCCTCTCGTTTGTCAAACCCCTGTTTTCCAGCTCCTATCAGTCCATCTTCATTTTTTTCCCAGTCCAGCGAAGTTCCCTTATACATTATCCCTGGAAAAACTCAGTATCTCTTTTCCTCTGCATTTACACACTGTTCAGTACTTTTTTTCCCCACAAGAAGCTTCTCCTTCCCTGTTCCACCAGTGCTGCTACCAGGTCGCTCTGTTGACTTTGGTTTTCTCCTCCACCACGGTGTCTTTGTCCACTGCTGCCCTTGGCTTGCACCATCCTCTGGATGGGGAGGAGCACTGGATGGGGAGAGCAGTGGTTACTCCTCCCCACAGCTGGGCAGCAGCCCTGCATGGTCAGACCCCGACTTCTCATCCTTGCCTTCCTCCTCACCTCTGCCTCTTCACGTGCTGCTGGGTCAGCCCTTGGACTCGATGACCCTGGGGGTCTTTGCCAGCCTTACTGGTTCTGTGGTTGTGTGCAGCCCAGCACTCAGCTGCATCTCAGCCCTGCCCTCCTCCTTTTTCAGGATTTCAGCTTTTCCAGGCTATTCATAACGCCGTTTCTTCTCCCTCAAAGGGCTTTGTGTCTTCATCCTCGCCCCACTGTCATTAGAACAATTCATTGCCTTTTTCCTTTCTCGTTTCTTTTTCTCTGAGGGGGTGAGAATGGGTGGATGGGAACGAGACAGTTCACTGCCAACTTTCTGCTCCTTGAGTTTATCTCTTAATTGTCCAGTGTTGATCAATTCTGGTGCGTTAATGACTCAGGCAATATTTATTAATTATTTAGGCTGAGAAGGGAGTTCTATCTGATACAGATGAATAGATGGTAAAGTATTCAGGTCTTGCTGTACTTGTGCAAAGCACTGCACATAATCTATGGAGTCATACAAGTAGAAACAGGAGATCTAATCCTCTGCACTGGCAAGCTGTTGGCTTGGTCTCTTCCAGGTTTAATCACACTGAAGAAAAGCACAATGTTGTACCTTTAAGGACTAACTGCTCCATTAAGTGTAACATTTTAAGCAAGAGAAATGTTCTCACACAACAGAAAGACACATAATGTCGCTCCGTGCACGAACCAGAGAGATTGTTCTCTGGCTTTAGTGACAGCAGAGGCAAAGGGCTCTGTCTCCTGCGCTGTGGCAGCAACATCTGGGTGGCTGCCTTCAAATTTCTCCCCTCGAGGCCTCTCCCCGTCCCAAAATCGGGAGAGAGAACGTTGTTTCACACGCCTCAGGTGGCACCAAGGTGGGCCAAAGCAGCCCAAAGCAGGCTGGGGGGGTGTGATGGATGGGAGCTTTGCCACGACAGTGCAAAAGTGGGAATTGGGTTTGCCTGTGTCACTGGGAGGTTTGCTGTCAGAACAACGCATCTCGTGGGGCTCCAGGGGCTGATCAGAGAATTATTTTGCAGCTTGCCTGGTTTCCCCTCTTGCCTCGGAGGTATTTTATAAAATTAAGCCAATAATTCATGGAATAAAAGGCCCAGAATATCCAAACAAATTGCTCCCTGGAACAGTCACTCAGGTTACCAAGTACCAACCCACAGCAGAGCAAAGGCTGAACTCTCAGCTTACATAAACCCACCCAACTCCTGCCTTGCACTGTGGGTTCATGCTGCCTTGCAGAGCTCTCCTAACCCCTCCACCAACGGTCCTTTTTGGGGTTCTCCTCCCTTTGAAGCTCAAAGTGACAATGAAGAAGGGAAGTTGATATCAGATGTTCTTCCCAGCTCACAGCACCCCCAGAGCCTCCTCCCCTTGCTCTCCAACCCCCCTTTTAATGGACACTGGGAGCTGCTGAGAACTGGGCACGACGCTCCAGAGCCAAGAGATCCTCCAGAATCTTTGAGGAAAACCTGAAAGTCTCAGAAGCGTCAGAAGACATAAAAAAATGAGCTCATTCCAAACGTGCCTCAATCTGCACCTCAGCAAGACTGAAGTTTTCAAAAAACAAGCAACCCCCCAGCCAGAAATCCGAGTTGAAGACAACCATCCTTGTACCTTTTCAAGGCAAATGTAGTTTCTGGCCTGGCTTCCTTTCCCTTAGGAGCAGAGAGGTTCTTTGGGAATGGTCAGTTCTGTGCAGCTTCGTGCCCCTGCCACGTCTGGGCAGAGAGGGATGGTGCAGGAGGCGAGTGAACCATTCCTCTTTCACTGGGTCAGCTCCACTAAAAGAAAGGTCAGTCAGGAGGTCACCCCAGAGCTGAGATATGGGTTTAGTAAACCCCTGCTTTATCCAGCAGCACGTGAAATATTCTGTGAGTATTTAGCACAGTGAAATTTCTGCCTGAAGTGATTGTAACTAATATTTTCTGTACCCTTTTGTCATGAAAATATTGTTATGTTCAGGTGTTTGCCTCCATGACTAAAGGTCAAGTGTTGTGGGCTTATGCCAGAACAATTTATGCAGTATTGCAAGTGATACTGCAATATATATATATATATTTCTGTATGAATGTATCTAAGAAAGCAAGGAACCAGTGGGTGTTTAATAACTGAATTATAGCATTTTTGTCTTCTTCAACCTGAGGACATTCAAGCTCTTTCCCAAGGAGGGGAGCTGTGGCTGCCCCATCCCTGGAAGTGTTCAAGGCCAGGTTGGAGCCACCTGCTCTAGTGGAAGGTGTCCCTGGGGGTGGAACCAGATGGGTTTTAAGGTTCTTCCAACTCAAAAACCATTCTGGGATATGATGACTCTTTACAAACCCTAATTTCTTGCCTATAGTGGGTTTTGGATCAGCCTTCCTCCCCCCCAGATAAAGAGCCACATGTCATTTCCCCAGCTCCTTCTTTGCACTGTGGGCGTAAATCACATTTTACTTTCTCTAAGTGGGGAGCTGCAAACAACTCTGGTGCCTTTGGGGTGGGTGTGGAAAAAGAGGTATTCTAAATAAAAGTCACAGTCAGATCAACCTTGATAGCAGAGATAATGAGGGTGATCACATGGGAATGAAGATCCAGGGTTTAGTTTAATCATCGTTCCGTATCAGCCGATCCAGCTCTGCGTGACTCAGTGAAACAAATGTTAGGTAACTCAAATTATCTCCTCACTTTTCACTCCTCCTTTCCAGTGCCCACAACGTTTGTTTCAGTGACTTTAAAATAGGTGTAAATCTATAGGGGACAAACTTTTCACGGAGAGGTATCTGAAAGAGGTTTCTAAAGGCAAGAAATAGTAATAAGGTCATAAAAATCACACGTGCCTTCGAGAATGTCTGTCAAGGCTGTACCCAGCTGCCTGAATTGGCTTCTTTTAACTTCACAGGGTCTCTCTGAGTGCTGAAGCAGGTGATTTTCAATTCTACTCCCAGCAGCATGGGAGGGGAAAGACCATCAATACTGAAACAATGACTTTGATACATTACAAAAAGTCCTGTAACTAGTGATGAGGCATTTTCATTTAAAAAGAAAAAAAATCACAAAAGCTCATGTCAAAACCAAGGAGAAGCCTTATGTAGGCAGCCTTTAACTTTGGTTTGAAATCTTGATATGGATCCAATTTATGCTGGTTAGCTTATCCTAAAAGAAAAAATAAACAGTGGAGGATCCCCAACGTGTTACAAGAAAGCAGCGTTTGAGGCTTCCTTAATTTATTCAGTGTCTCAGGGAAATTAATGATTAATTGCATTTTCTCCCCAGCTTGGTTTTTTTTTTTTGCACTGTCCCTGCCTCTTGGAAATGTCCCTGACCCTTCCCACGTGAGAGCTGACCGAGAGCTCACACAGGTGATGTTCCTTAAAGCCTCAACTCCCCCAAGCACATAATTGCTCAGAACCTCAGCCTGCATCTCCCCCCATCTCTTGTGTGGAGGAAGACAAGGTAAGAAACGTGAACCTTTCGAGATACAGCAAAAAATAGAGGAAAGGAAACAACATCACTATATTAATTTAATTTCAGACCCATTTAAAAGGGTCTCAGCTCAGGAGTTTTCAGTGTTTGAGTTGGTGATTCTGCCCTTTGCCTCCCCACTGAGCCCTACACTGTGTGTTTAAACTGAATTGGATTTAAGTTCAGTTTTAATTTAGGGCAGCCTGCCAGGGTTTCTTTCCCCTCTGCTGACAGACTTGGCAGTGCTTTAGCAGGGCCTTGAGAGTGTTTCAGCCTCACCAGCAAAGAGCCCTCACACAAAGCACTTTATTTCTCCCCAGAACAAATAAACAGGGAGCAAACACCCCTCCTCTCTCTCTCACACACAGGGAGCATCTCCTTGTGATTCTCTTCCCCTTTGTGCCCTTCCTACAGCCCAGGTAGGACTTGAGCTTCATGGAAATGTTAGGAAAGAGCAAAGCTGCGTTTTTGTAATAATAAGCACTCAGAAGTTGAGTTAAAGGCAAAAATAAACCAGTTTTTTGTGCTTGCACATGCACGGCTTGTGGACTCCGTCCAGTTCAGCTGTGTTTGAGTATCCCAGTATTTATGTGACTGTGCTCTGTTCAAAATGTAGTGAAATCTCTGGTAGAAGAGAAGAGGAGGCAGATTGTAGTGGTTTGATTTTCCTCTTTTTTTTCACCTTGAAGAATGCACTTTCTTGGGTTACACATTAAACTGTCAGGAGGCAAAACCAACACTTGGGGTTCTACATGGAGCTTGAAAGGTTGCTGCACAAAGTGTGGCCATACAGAGCTTCTCCCATAAATCCTCGAGTTGTTTTCCTTATCTAAGCAAGCTATGTATAAATATTAACATTTTATTCACAGGCAAATAACTCCATGCCGCTCCTTGCTACGGCTGCTGCTGCCCTAAAGAGGATTCTTGGTTCAGATGAGAATGACAGTCCCTTTGTGGGGCCTCAACTGTGTGTCAGGTTAAGAGAATCAAAAAAAGCCTGAAAAAAAAAACCAAACCCAAAAAAAAAACCAGAAAAGGGTAATGATGCTTCTTAATTAAGTAAACCTCAAAAATGAAGAAGTAAGCAGCCTTTAACTGTTGGGTTCAGTGTAGGGGAGCCACTACCACATAAAAACTACTGGCTAAACTCTGTAGTAGCTGCAATTAGTAAACTCCCACTTGACTTGGGTGAGGTAGGGCCGAGATCCAGAGGATCTGCTCTCTGGTGTTGCACGGAGGGATGTCAGGAGCAGCCTCGAGCCCTGCCCAGGTTCAGCACAAGTGTTAGACCAAGCAGATGATCTCAGACACAGAGTTTGAGCCTGATCAGGGGCTCCCTGCAGTGCTGGGGGTTCAATTCCAGCACGTTGGCCAGCGTGGTTTCTCTTTCCCAAGCCCAGGGCATGATGGTGAGATTTTCCTCTCCACAACAGGTGAGTTTTCTCATCAAAATGTTCCTTGAGAATCTCCCTTGTGCACAAGGAAAAGTGTATTCTCCCTGCAGAGGGCTGGACATGCCAGCACTTGTGGACAAGAGGCCATTGCAAGTGGAACATGTGAAAACAGGGGCCTATTCATAAAAATAATGTATTTGTATTTACTTGTTAAAAGCCTTTGCTCAGGATCTTTTTAAAAGTTCAGCTGGATATAAAATGCCCACTTCAAAAGCCAAAATGAAGACATTAACAGATGTGCCCTGGCAAAGAAAAGGGTGCAGACACAACAAGGAATTCAGTGGACAGTCAGTCGTATTATGGACACAGGAATCTCAAATAAAATGCTTATGGACCAGGAGCTGCAGTTTGTGTGTTACCTGTAATGAGCCTCTGTTTTGGGGGCCTGGCTTATTCCTGATTTTTTTTCTGGCTCCAGCTTTTTGGTGCCTTTTTTACACTACAGGAGACAATCGGTGTAACTTCACATGGACCTCAGTCACTCTGAAAGGCATTTTCCGGAGGGAAATGCCCGATGAGGAGAACCTTCACAAAACCCAAGAGTTTGGATTTTTGATTTGAACCACAAGGCCCACTTCAAAACCCACAAAATTTCAGGTTGCAAGGCTTGGAACAGGCAAGTGTTTGTGCTCTGAGAGCAGCTGCTGGTATGCAAAGTCCCAGCAGTGCTGAGCGTTCGCAGGTGCCGCCTCCTCACGGACCCCGGCGCTGAAAATCCTCCCGTCCATCCCCCAGGATGTCGGCCCGGCCCGCTGCTGTCTGTCCCGGTGACAGTTTTACCTCCAGCTTAATTGAAAGCACATTAATTTCAGGCTGTTCACACGTTTGTAAAGGTTAGGTCAGGGCTTATCCAAAGGGTTGTGGTTCAGCTGAGGGCTCAGCCCCGGGAGGCTTTTGTGTCCCCGCGTGTCCTCGGAGAGCCGAGCAGGGGAAGGTGCTGTGGTGTCCCCAGCGAGACGCTTTGTGGTCTCTCACGAAACTAAGAAGCCGAACCAAGGAACTGCCTTCTCCTGTCATTCACTGGGCACATGTGAACCGTGCCAAGAGCTATCGCAGCAGGTCTATCGAGATTTCAAAGGCGAGCAGGGGAAACCAGAATTAGGGCTGACATTTCCAAAGCCCTGAGCGTGTGTGTGTTTTTGAGGAGGCCCGTGAGGACCCTGCCCAGCGGGACGTCCTGTGCTGCTGAAGCAGAGCTTCCCCTGCAGCTGCGTGTGCCCCGACCCCAGGGGAGCAGCCAGAGCCCCGGGCCACACCGCAGACGGGCACCCTGTTGGCTGAAGCTGCCTCGTGTCACAGGGGAACGTCGTGGCAGGGAGGGCAAAGCTCCAGTTTCCCGGGAGGTCACTCGCCTGCCCCAACCACAGCACTGCCCTGTCCCGCCCTGCGTGGCCACCGAGACCCGTGCAGGTCATGAAGGAGGTAACGAGGGAATCGGTCATGCAGGCGATGTATTTTCAGTGGGCAATTTTGGTTCTTCTTTAGCTCTGCCCTGTGATTCTGGCTCACCCCAGAGTGGCCAGTGAAGGCCATCTGTGATTGTAACTCAGAAGCAGAGAGGTCCTGGAGTGCAGCAATGGCCTGTCCATGGCTCTCCAGAGAGGTCAACTCCAGTTTAGGAGCACCTGCACAGATAACTGTCAAAAACTGGGAGAGTGTATTAGAAGGATCACTCTGGACATGCCTTGTATTTTTTCCTCAGGCAATGGGTGCTGCCACGGTCACAGAAAGGATTCTGGCTTAACTAGACCTTTAATTAGAGGTGGTTGTGTGATTTTTGCACTACTGAGCCTCCTGGGACACAAGCAGGTGAATTAGCCTGCGTGTATGGAGCATTAGGAATGTTCAACAAGGCAACATTTTAATGTATGTTCATGTTTTCTCATCTGTGGAGAAGAATAATTGCTGTACCCTGCAAGGATTTGGGTATTTCACAGTGCTGACATTAAAGCTGAAGACATTAACTCTGAATGACCTTGCTTTGCTCATGACTCACACCGCAGGTTATTTTCCTGTAGGTTTGTTCTGAGTGATTAAGGTAGGTTTGCTTGAATATAAATGCTGTTCTACATACATATATATATATTTATATATATTTATATGTATTTATATATATTTACCTTCACCAAGGAAGGCTCCCACACTGTCCCTTGTTTATGCATGTTATACATGACATAGACTCAAATGTCACAGCCCTTATTTATAAGGTAAGGTAAGAATATAACCCAATTTAAAACTCCACTTTTTCACTGCTGCCCTTCTCATCCTTCAGTGTGGCTGCTGCTTAGGGAACATGGAGCAAGTGGAGTTGAGGAGACAAATCCCTATTTGCTGTGAACTCCAGAAATTGTCCACCTGCTTGTCTCGGTCAGTGCCGTTGTAAAATTCCCTTCCACACACAGGTAATGACCAGGTAGGGAATTACACTTAATATTTGAGCCAGCGAAGGAGAGATGGGGGCAGCGCATCAGAAGCTGGTTCTCAACCACTCCCTGATTTTCAAACTAGCCACAATTGCGTGTTCAGGCAGCCTGGGAGCTGTTTCAGCAGGCACCAGGCTCCCCTAAGAACTGGGAACAGCTCTGGCCACGCTCCCTCCATCCTGCCAGTCCCAGCACGTCCCCGCACCAGGGATGTCGGGGAGGGAGGTTTGTATCTGCCCCAAAATCCCTCGCTCCCTTCTCACTGCTTGAAGGGTATAAAGGGACCATGGAAGCTGTTCCTCAGCCTCTGAAGCTGTTAAAAATATTTCTAATGAAGGTACAAATGAGCTCCAGCGAACACCTCCTTGTTTCTCATGCTAATTTTATATTGTTCCTGAAGCAGAGCCCAATTTTTTTCTCTTTGTGAAAGTAAAATTGAAATTCTGCTCCTATTCATTAATCCTATTAAGAAACAAGGTATGCAGATGTTATTTTTTAGTAATTTTAAGGTGTAAGTGTATTAGTAAAAGGTAAGAAAAATAACTTTAAAGAGGTTTATTTTTTCTTAAAGTATATGGTTTTCTCACATTATTGCAGACTATATATAACCTTATTTTTCAGCAAGAGTAAACTGTGATAAGTCCCTGAACCCTTACTATGCCACAAACAAGTGGAGATAATGACTTTCAATAAGGAAAGAACGAACTGTGTCACAAATAATGAGCATAATGACAAAAAAGAAGCATAAACTTCTCCTGCCTAGTGGTGGCTTGCAAGGCATCAGACATTTTGTAAACCAGCAAATGGATCCAGACCACGCAGAACTGGGACGGTCCTGCTTTTCCTCTCTGTTAATTTTTCCACTATGAGAGTGTCCAAAACTCTCTGAAAGAAAGGATTACTGTCTAGGGGTTCAGAAAGTCCTATTTTCACAGAACAGTTCATTCTCACAGGTAACCCAGCAGGCACACAAGCTGCTCCATGAAATGTCACGGCCTTAAAGCCTAAAAATTTACCCTACATCCCAAGCCCAGGTGTTTGTTTTCAGTAGTGTTCTCGGTGCTGCTGCGGCCCAGAGTTTACATCAGTGGTTTAGCTGCCTCGTTTATGAGACTGTAGGCAAGTGAGACCCAGTTTGGTTTAGGGTTTAGCAAATTATGTTCACCCTTTTGCCACTAAATCACTGTACAAACCACTCAGCTCTTCCCCTCCTTCCCCTTATTCAAATTTACCCCGTCAATCACTTGTGATATGAGTGTGAGGAGTGAAGATCAGCCCATGAATACGTGCAGAACATTCTGGAAGCCCAGCATGCATTCTGAGTGTGGCAATGAGATTTGAGCACCATGGAAAACTTTCTGGATGAAAAAAGCATGGAATGGTCGCTGTGATTTTCCATCAGAAAAGATGTTGGTCTCCAACAGAGATCTCCTCTGAGATCACCCTGAGGTAGAATGGACCTACCAGGTCTGAGGCAGGTCCTTCAGGCCTGGTCTTCTTCTGGGCTTCTTTTAGTTGCAAAATTTGCTGGGCCAAGAATTAAGAAAATAGAAAAAGATGTTGGGATCATCTACAGGGGTTCCACATCTTTGTGCTTCAGGCATCTCAACTGAGGCAGCCAAAAACTGGGTCAGGGCAGCGGTCCAAAATTTTAGTGGTGAGCCTCCAAAATTCAAGACACTCAGGGAATGCATGTTGGGGGATAATATGAGGATGCTGGAGAGAAAAAAAAAAAAATAAAGAGAAGGGCGTATTTCAGTTGTATCCACTTTATTGATATTTCAAAAACTGGTACTGTCAATTTGGAATAAAACAGGCTGTTTGGTCAAAAACCCTACGAGAGCCAAGCCAGTTGCCTCTGAGCCTCAGACACTGATCCAATAGGTTCCTAACTTGCCACAAGGCAATCTGTATGGCTGGCTGCTCCCAATCCACAGGCACTGGAAGCTTTTGGATCCCAGCTTTCGAGGAGTCTCCCCACTGGGTTGCATTGGAACCTGGAACATGGGAATGTGGGTTGGCAGGAACCTGCATGTCTGGGAGCTGCTGAGAAGCCCTGGAGGCTTCCCAAATTCGGGCTCACCATCATCCCTTCTGATAGGATGGAGAAAACTGGGAAGCATATCTCAGCTTGGAAGCTCAGAATTCGGGAGCCACGTCCCACAAAACTTTTATGTCGTTGTTCCTGGGCAGCAGCTGCAAGGAGCTGAGAAGCAGCTGGATTTGAGAAACAGGAATCAGCCTTGCCAGAGGCACCTGGGGACTCTGCTGGTGGCCCTCAGCCTCCTTGCTGCTTGTTCAGCACCATTTTGGGGTGGTTTATCAGAGAACTGGTGCCCTGAGGAGCTAAGGTTTGTATTTATATGTTTTTTTAAGACCTGGGCTCCTTTTTAGCATGGAGAGGGTGAATGCTTGTGGTGGGGGAGTGTGACAGCCCCGTCTGCCCAGAGATGGAAAGTTAGAAACTGGAAATGTACCTGGATGCCACCCTGAGTCAGCCCAAACCAAAGGCACCTCTACCAAACACCTAGATCTGAACAAACTGCCCTGCTCTGACAAAAATATTCCGTCTGAGAATTTCTGACCGGCTCTGGTGGTAAACATCTCCAGGGTGTCATTTGCGCCTGATACAGGGCAGAAATTATTCGGGTATCTGGGGCCCGGCGTGGAAAGATGAGGGAATGGAATAGTAAATTAAAGGGGCTGAAACAAAAAGCTGCTGATCGTCTGAGCGCCTCCGGCCAGGCTGCGTGCAGGTATCTGTGTGGGAACACACTTTTCCACGGAGGAAACAGCCGCGGCAGGGGCTGCACCCACCCCACCCCACCCCACCCGGGCGGTGACCGTCCAGCGGCGGGGCTGCGCATTAATTTTTTGGTGCTTCCCCCCTCGGTGGGGTTTTTCCGGGCAGCGCTCCTTGCCCTGCCCCGGGGCTTTGCTGGCCGCGCCGACCCTCCCTGCGAGCTCGGGGGAGCGGGGCCCCCGCGGGGATGGAGCGGAGCGGGGCGCAGCTCCCGGCGGGCCGGCCGCCTCCGCGCCCTCCCTCCCTCCGCCTCCCATCCCTCCCTCCCTCCCTCCGTCGGCGGCGCGTTTGGGAGGGAAGGAGGGGGTGGAAGCCGGGCCGGGGCGGCCAGCAGGCAATTTGCATGAGAGACAGACTGGGAATGAGCTGGAGTGGGCGCCTCTCCGCGCACACAGAGCGGGGCAGGAGGGGGAGGAGGAGGGAGCAGCCGCCGCCGCCGCCGGGGAGAGGCGGCGAACTCCGGGCAAAGTTTGGAGCCGCGGGCCCGCGGCGCTGAGGGGGCGGCGGGGCGGGCGAGCTCCGCGCCGGGCCGGGCCGGGCCGGGCAGGGCAGGGCCGCCCGGGGCCGGGCTGTGCTGTGAGGGAGCCGAGCGCGGGGCCGGCGGCGCCAGCATGTCCTCCATCCTGCCCTTCACCCCTCCCATCGTCAAGCGGCTCCTGGGCTGGAAGAAAGGCGAGCAGAACGGGCAGGAGGAGAAATGGTGCGAGAAGGCGGTGAAGAGCCTGGTGAAGAAGCTGAAGAAGACGGGGCAGCTGGACGAGCTGGAGAAGGCGATCACCACGCAGAACATCAACACCAAGTGCATCACCATCCCCAGGTACCGAACAGGGCGGCCCCGCGCGGGGGTCCCCGCGGGTGGCGCAGCCCCGAGGGACCCTCGTGGTCCGGCACAGCCCGGCAAGGGCTGTTTTGCTTCCCGGCCCCGCGGCTCCGTGCCCTGTTAGCCCTCCCCTGCGGGCTCGACACACAGCCAGCCCCCCCCAAAAAATAAAACAGCTGGCTACAGAATTGAATTACTGTCTAGTAACAAGAGAGGGGAGAAACTATGTCCCCAGCCGAGATGGAAAAAGAAAAAAAAAAGTTGGGAGCGCAGTGTGTGATACACTCACCGTGGGCACTCTCATTGTCAAAACTTTCAGCGTGTTCTCAAGTGCTGCTGCATTAAGATTTCTGTTGTTGTTGTTGTTGATTGCTGTATCAGGAAAGCGGTTTTGTTTGGGCTGCTTGGCCTCTTGGATATTATCGAGCCAGATCCTCCTCTGACGAGGCGATTTAGAGCCCCGCTCTGCTTATGTTTTCAAATTACTTTTCAAGTCGGGAATGCGAATGGCAGAGCTGAAGGGGATTGTTTGGAGTGCAAAATAAATAATTTAAAAAAAAACACCAACCAAAAAACACTCCACCATGTGAGGGCGAGTATAACTGATTTCCCCCCCCCCACTTTTTGAATTAACATAGATTTTATTTTTAGCCTCCATTCTGAGCTCGACCCACAAATCATAAAGGACGTGTGTATAACTATCCCATCTAAGAATAATTTCCCAAGTAACTTTCAAATGGCTGCCCACAAGTGGTGTTTTATTGCTGCAGATTGTTGATTTCTGTGAGCTCAGCCAGATGACTGCCGGGTCTGTTCCTGATTGTTGTTGGAGAGCACTTTTTTTTTTTTTAAAAACAAAGGCCAAAGTTCATCCCAAATATTTGAATGCTACATAATTGTGTGCTTCTGCGTGAGAAGATATCTGTGTGTGTGTGTATTCATGCTTCTCTCTGGCGCAAACAAATGTATGCTTTCTTGGTTGTCAGAATGATTTAATATGCAGGAGCTGATACAAAGCAGCATCTGTTGCATGAAAAAGTGAAGCAAGCAGCTTAGAAATGTGGATGTTTGGAACTCCTCAAATTTTCTTCCAACAACTGTAGTGATTTCTTTTTTCTTTTTTTTTTTCTTTTAAGGAAAAATATAGTCTCCTTATGTTTTTGGTGGTGAATGACTGTGGCTAAGATTTTGGCCAGCAGTGCAAATGCAGCTCTCAGCCTTTGTTAGAGTTGCTCAGGCTTCGCCTACTTAAAGCAGAAATCAAAACCTGTGGAGCCCCCACACAATACGAGTGCATTGAAACCTGTATTTTAAAATTCTTGGTAAGCAGAGTGCTTTCCACATAGATAATTCCTTGTTTAAACCACTTCCCTGAAACATTTACCATTTCAAAAGGAGAAAAGTGCTTGAGCAGCCCTGCTGCTGTGACCTGGGTATTGTGTGTGGCTGCTGCTGTCCCGTTAGGGAGCAGGGCATGAAGCCTCTTGGAACTCCTGTTACTGGGAACAGGGTGCTTTAGATAAGGGAGGATATTTTATGATTTAAAGGAAGCAAAGAGTTGGGTTAAATACGATGCTTTAATTAAAAAAAGAAAACATAAATGTTGAAAATAGCTAACAACACAAACAGGTATCACAAGTCATGAATACTCTCACCTGCAGAGGTTGTTCTGGCTGCTCTTGCTGAATGTCTCTCTCTCCCAGACCTTGCTCTCTGTGCAGAAATTAAAACATTTCGTGTTCATTTGTGACACGGGGCCCTGGATCCTGCAGATCTTAAACCTTGGTGTGGGGGAAGCGTCGGCCTGTTCTGGTGGGAGCTCCTTATGCCTCGGCACGAGCTTTTAAGCACAACCTCGTATGTGCTTTGATTAGTGTTTAGTGTGTAAGTCACAGAGATCCAGAGGAGCCTGGGGAGGTTGGTCTGTGCTGAGCTGTTCATACCTATATATCTGAGACTGGGGAATGGTGGGGAAATGTGGAACAGCCTGTCTGGAAGTCAGTGGCAGAGCTGGAGCTCTGACCAGGCCTTGTGACTTTAAGAGCTGTGCCTTCTCCTCTGGACTGCACTGCTTGTCCTAATGTATCTGTGAATCTGATTACTGTGTCACTTGAAATTAGTGTTTGCAAGACAATTTTAGTGTGCTTTTAGTTTGCTGTTTGTTTGCTTGTTTTATTTAATAATTCCACGTGGCATTTTACTATTTACTCAAATAAGTACGTTGGGAGGGGGGAAAAGAGGGGAAAAAAACATCATTAAGGATTAGCTCATGTTGTGCATTGTCTGTAATGCATCAGTAGACTGAATTACAGTGGAGCCATGCCAGTGATGACTCTGGCCCAGCAGGAGCAGGGTAAGTCCAAAATTAACTATTGTGTCCATGAGACGAGGCAGGTTTCAGATGCGAAAGTGCTTGAGCTTTGCAGAAACGCTGCTCCTGGGAATAAGGGCTACCCAGCAAATTCCTGGAGTGATCAGGTGAGCGTTGTTTTAAGAAAGAGCAAGAAAAAAGAATAATTTTTGCTGTCGGGCTAAGGAATTAGGATATCAAATTTATTCTCGCTGCCATTTTTATCTCCTGGGAACTGGAAATGCACCTACTGCATACTATCCCCTGAGAGATTATTAATCAATCACTAGTTTATTTGCTTGTGTGTTTGTCCAGCGTGTGTTGTTTCCCAAACACCCCATTTCTGAGATGATGTGACAGACACCACAGGCCCCAGGTTTTCCTTTGGAAGAACCTGTGGCAAACAGCAAAAGGCTGGAGAGGCCTCCAAAGGTTTCAGTGTGACACTCTCCTGGCAGGAGTTTTCCTTCTTGTTTTTGCTGCTGGAGCAGGGAGTAATTTCCGCCTGAAAAACTTGCTGGTCCCGGACCATCTGATGGTTTCTTGTGCTGCAGTTGCTGGTGCTGGGCAGGATGGCTCCTGTAGAGGACCTTCCCTCCATCCTCATCTGGGGCACAGCTGTCACAGGGTCCTTTGAACCTCTCTGCTCTGAGCTGGTGGGCTTTGGTGGCAACCCAGTGAGTCGCAGCCAGCTGGGTCTGCCTGGCAATAAGATATTTTTTCATACTTTATTGGGTGATAAAGTTGAAAACACTCATTCTTTTGCCCAGTCAAGTACATCCTTTGTAGCAGTTGCACTGATCTTGAAAGCCCAGCTTTCAGGGTGGGCATTTTTATCACTTTTCCTGTGCCCTGGCAGCAAGTGTGCAAGTCTGAATTATGGTGAGTGTTTAATTCAGCCTGTACTGCAGAAACCAGAACATGTGATGGGCACTCAGTAATTTCTAAGAGCTGTGCAGTGTCTATAGTCTTGCTGATATGGGATGAGACAGTAAATGCTTTGTTTCAGGAGCTTTAGTGGTGCTACACGTATTAAGATGTAAATCTCACGATAGTTTGTAATATATTTTCATATGCATATTTTTCTTTTCAACTTATTGCAGTCTTTATTTGTTTTGGTATCAGCAGTGGTTTTAGGGGAGCCAGGATTCTTGTATGTAAGGAACAACTTCTTTTAAGTGGTGGGTTTTTTTTTAATTTAGAAAATAGTTTGGAGGAGAGGTGGGTGTTATTTCTTGTGGAACTCATCTGATAAGGAGAGAATGTACCAATTGAAATGGAAACAGGGCACATTTGCTTCTTAAAAGTGGCTGAACAAGGTAAATGTTCCCTAAATGATTTACATTTTGGTGGGGAAAACCAGGGATAATACACAAGGAACATAATACATAAGGATCATAACACAAGGATAATACATAAAGATTTTAAGAACATCCTGGGTGTGAGCACAGCTTCTGTTGTGTTGGTAGTTGACCACAGAATATATCCAAGAATTACTCATGTTCTTTGCTTTGCATTGATAGCAGGAAATATGAAATATGAAAACTCTGAGTATATTAAGTGTTAATGGCTGCCTCGAAGACCCTCAAGTATGTTGTGATTTCACACCATGGTGTGATTTTTGGGGTTATTGGATTTGATGATCCTTGTTGGAATATTCCAGCTTGGAATATTCTGTGTTTCTGTGTTCTTCTTTTGAGACTGGTGCCCATCTGGTTTCATTAATAAGCAAAGGGCCAGCCACAGTTTTGTGTGTCCGTGTGCAAATATATATATACAAATATATATTAATGTCAGTTTTAAACCACCTTGTTTTCAGTTAGGCCTGTCCTTGTCCGGGAGGAGCTTTAATGTGGCGTGGACTTGTCTGGGAGTGCCTGCAGTGGTGTGGCAGTGGAGCCCTGGAGATGGGCCCGGTGCAGCCCCTGGGAACACACACACCCTGGCTGCCATTGTGCTGGTTTGCTCCCTATTTACTGCTCATTTGACTGCTGCAGACCCCTGTCCACTGCCCTCTGTACTGACCCAGCTTTATGGGCAGGTTTTACAGCCCTGGCCTAACCTTTGTGCTGCTTCAGTCCCCGCAGGAGCTGCCGGAGCTGTGGCAGTGACAGCTCAGGGTGCCCAGCCCCGCAGACCTGTTTGTAACCAGCTCTTGTGGCCTCAGGTGGGCTTTGCAGGTCAGGTCTGAAGGTGGAAACACGGTAAATGCCCAAAGACCTTGGCTCAGGGGGCTTCGTGCCTGCTCTTGTCCACCTCGTCCTCCTTGTCATCAACCCCCCGTCTCCGGGCACAGGTTGCTGCTCCTCACAGCCCCTCCAACTCCTCCCCACCCTCGTGTTGGAAGTGATGGAACTCAGATGGAGTCAGTGCCTCGGATACCCGGCTGGATAACGTGCCCTGGAGGCCACGCCGTGCGGTTCCCAAACACAAAGCGCTGCTGTGGAGCTCAAGCCATGGTGTTGGTGCAGCCAGTCAGGGAGCGACTGACTGCACGTTCAGTTGTTTCAGCAGAGGTGGAGGAACTGGGAAAGGAGGGAAGTGAGGGAGGAATCACGATCCAGCACTGCAGCCCCTTCCCTCGGAGCAGTTGCTGCTGGAACAGCACGTCAGACCCAGCGCTTTATTAAGGCATCTCCTCGAATTCGTAGTTTCTCTGTCAGCAGAGAAATACAATTCAAAATTCAGTGCAGTTCAAAACCACTTGTATTGGTTTTGAATAAGGTTTTTTTTGAATATATTGTTTTTTGAATATATATTGTGATAAATATATATTTATCTCTTTACCCGAGGCGTGCAGGCCAGCTCACATTTTGCATTAAAACCTGTGGTAAAACTCCTCTCTTGACATGAAAAAACAGCACAGCAGTGTTTATACAGAGCACTGTGGGCTAAGGGGAGGAGATGTATTTTGCATTTGTTGAGATGCTTTCAGATATTCGTATCTCTGCCTTTTTTCCTTCTCCCCTTTCTCAAGAGACTAAAATAGTCAAAATAACTTCTGCAAGGACTCGTGATATTCTCATTATATTGGGTAGTAAGTGTTGGATCTGTGTGAAATAAAATGTTTAAAATGGTTGCTTAACTCTTATAGTATTAGGTAAAGACCCTGAATATTGCAGTCATTTAAATATAATGAGAAATAAATACAAAAAATTGATGAAATAAAGAAATACACACTGTACTGGATTATCACATCAGGGATCCAATTAAAACGAGTTCTTCTAATAAATATTGGTTTAATAATGTAAACTTGTGATTGCTATATTATTACAACAAAAATAAAATTAACAAGATTTAATGGACTGAGCAGCCATTAATTTTCACTTGTTAATTTATTAGGAGCTTCTAATGCTGTTAGATGCACGGTAATGCCATTATCCTGCATGAACTACTTGATGAAATAAATAGGGCCAAGCAGTGCTTGAGTTAAATTGAAATCTGATTTTATTCCCAAATTATCTTTTTCTGTTGTTTAGGGTTTTGGTTTTTTTTTTTTATTACTATTTTTTAGTTTTCCTCTATTAAGTGCAATTAAATTTTCAGGGATGGGATGCAGCACTCTCTTCCAGTAAGGCTTATGAATAGGCCTAATTAACTTTTGTCCTTGTCTGCCTTGATGTGTTGTGTAAAAAGCCTTTTCCAGTCCCAGGCTGCTTGATTGGCAGTGAAGGGAGAGATGGGAGAGAGGAGAATAAAGCCAGGGCAGAGGTTCTTGTGCAGACACTGCAGTTTCAGCAGGTTGACTCCACCAAGTTCAGCAAATGTTTGCTAATTCCATTTGGACCAAAGACGAGGAAATTGGTAATAATTGGGGTCTTGTCACTGATAGGGCAACTGAGGAGACAATAATGTGTGGATTGTTGCAGTTAATACTGGTTTTAAGGCGTTTTGAAGCCTTTTAGACTTGATCCACCTTTGTTCACACATCTCTCTTTGCCATCACTTGGGTGAGCAGGGAAGTTTGATTGTGTTCTGTTCCAAACAGAACACAAAGCCACAGCTCTTTCTGTGGCAAAGAGCTGATCCTTCAGAAGCAGAGATCACAAACGGGGGCAGAAATAAACTACTCTGTGCATGGTTATTAAAAAAACCCAACAAACAAAACCAAGGGTAACCCTTGCCGTCAGAAGAGCCAAGCCAGGTAAGAAATAATGAAATAATAATAACATCCTGCTCTTTAGGGGATCACCCAGGAGTCATCTGAGCTCCACAGGAAAACTTCATGGTCAGCTAAGGAGCCTGTTAAACCTAATGCGGATTTGTTCACTCAGCAGCAAGGTGGGTTTCTCTGTCCCACATGGCTGTGTGTGGTGCAGGGAGGCTTGTGATGTGTCGGGAGGAGTCGTTGGTGAACCTCATGAAAGAACATGCTTAGAAATCCAGTAAGACCTGCCTGTTAGAAAAATAACCTGTGCAGGTCTAGGAAAGGTGAATAGGTGGTCTTGATAAATTTTATGTGCCACAAGAAACACCTTTGCAGCTCACTCGCTGCTCAGCACTGAGGCTGTGAGGGCAAGGAAGCTGCAGGTTTCGGGTGGTGCAGCTGTGCTGGGTGTGCCCACCTTGTCCTGGAGCAGCTGCACCCTCAGCACAG
>JAYRBT010000018.1:1826284-1865448 GCA_036023395.1 Myiotriccus ornatus | reverse complement strand
GAAGCTGCAGGTTTCGGGTGGTGCAGCTGTGCTGGGTGTGCCCACCTTGTCCTGGAGCAGCTGCACCCTCAGCACAGGTGGGCTCTGCCCCATGAACGGGAGCATGTGCTCCTCCATCTCCAGAGGGATATGCATCAGCTTAGGAAAAGTGAGGGTGTGAATCCTGGAGAGAAGGTTGCAGGGGATGAGGTGTCAGGAGATGAGGTGTGAAGACACCGATCCATCTCCCTGGGACTCTTGCTCCCTCCAGGCTTCAGGATCCTCGGGAAGGAAAGTCTCAAGAGTCAAGGTAGTGGGTAAACCATCCTTAGCAAACTTGGTGATTGGTAGTTGAAAACCTCAGTAAACTTTTCCTCACAAAGTGTGTCATAGGAAAGGCCAGAGTTTATCTTTGAGTTGGTGACGTTCATTAACCATAACACAATCTCTTCTGAAAAGGAAGTCAAAACAGAAGTTTCCTCCTTTGTGGTGAAGCTGCAGCCAGCACTGGTTGAGTGAGGGATGCTGATACTGACTCTCCTTTATCACAGAAACAGAGGAGAAACTTTGTCCTTCCTGCTCTTGTTGCTTGAATATAAAGAGATATTCACTTACTCTTCACAAATGTAGAACAGTTCAAGTTCATAAAGATATTTGGCTTAGGGGAAGACATCTGTGGCACTGGGAATGCCTCTGCTTCTGTGTTAAGTGTGAAACTGTTGTTGCTTTATCTATTTAACAGCTGAAAAATCCTCTTTCCCCCAGTTTTCCTTTCCCTCCATAACTGGATTTTCAGTGTTGCTGTGTGGGAATACGAAGACCCAACTACAAGCACCTTTAATTTTGTTGTTCTCAGGAAGACCAGATGTGGTTATTTTCATAGGGGTACAAAGTCTGTGGTTTTCATACATATGGAACTTCACAGAAAGGTCCTTTTTATTGTTTGTTGGACAAATTGTTTTCCCTGAGCCCTGTTGCCACCTCCCCTGCACAGCTACACAAGCACAGGAAGGAGGAAGGTTTCCTGCACAGAGCCCACCCAAAATTACAGGCCTTGAACTCAGGAGAGCACAAGGTCTGCTAATAGCAGCTATCCTCGCCTTCCCAGCAGCAGAAAAGGGCTAGGATAGCTCTGGATGTTGGCTTGGAACCTTCCAGCAAAACTCCAGTGGGCTCTGGAGATCCCATGCAGGAGTTTCATAGGCTTAGAATGGTGAAAATCACGTATAATTTGGCTAATGTTTCTCCATATCTGCTTCTTGGGCCTGAGTTTACTCAATATAAACTTCACCATAAGTCAAAACTGCCCTGCTGGCCTGTTTAATGGTAATGTTTCTTATGTTTTCCGTTCAAACTTTTTTTAAAAAATTTGTTTTAGTGGCCAGTTTTTGCAGAGGACGACCTAGAATGGTAGAAAGTGCAAAGCAGATTTAAAACCACTGCGGTGGGAGCAAGGTTTACAGAGCAACCAAATGCCAAATTTGAAAAGTAGATAATCACTGTCTGCTTATCAAAGCTAATACAACTTTATAGCTGATTTCTGTCGCCAGCAGAAGTCTCCTGGCAGTCTGCAAACTGTGTTGAGCTTTGCTCTGAATTAGATGCCATAAATAACTTGTGTGTAGGTAGACAGCTGATCATTGAAGCTTTTTCCCCAAGTCTGGCTGTGCTTGTTTGGTAGAACTATAGGCTGAAGGTTCATGTATAGAGTTGCAGCTGCATATTTGTTTTTCCCCCCAATCATAACTGAATAAAGATCTGTTTTCAGTGGTGGGTTGCTGCATAATGGATGCATGCTGTGGTTAGGGAAGCCTGGAAACATCAGGTTTTGTTCCACAACGCCGTGCAACATCAAGCTAAATATTGTATTGCTGCTTGTACCTTGCTCTCAGCTGCCTCCCAAATCCAACTTGCCTGTCAGAGAATTTAATTACAGTCGTGAAAAGCTCTTAAAATCTTGATATTTTTAAAAATCTGGTGCATTACCTTGCTGCTTTCAAAAGCTTTCTGTTGCTGTTCAGCATCCCTTTCATCCTAAGGAAACGCTTTTAATTCTTGCTGGAGACTTTCTTTGAAAATATGTAGGTGCTACGTCAGGGGGACCATTAGAATTCCATAGATGTTTAGTGGTAAACCTTCACTGGGCTTGCATATTTTTTATCTATTCATCTCTGTGCTGGTGCCTCCTGTACACATGGAATATTTTGACTGGTTGATACACATCACACCACAGAGTTCTGCTGCTGAGCTCGGGCGTGGAGTCTGTCAGCACAAGTCCAGGGGAAACTCTATACGTGCAGCCTCATGTTTTGAGTTAAGTAAAGTTATATAACCATATGTGAATTTAATGCCATCCAAATACAAAATGTTAAATGAAACAAATGTGTGCCTGTCGAGCAGTTGTGCTGTTGGTGTTGGACTCTTACAACCACAGCAGCACCAGTTGGAAAAAAATGGTATTTCTATACCTGTGGCTGTGCTTTTCTGTTTTGTGTTGAACACTCACACGTCTTTGCTTTAAAACCCCTTTGCATCTGAAGACTTGTGGGGAATTGTTCAGAAAGAGATGACTGAAAACCAATAGCTGGCCATCTGGCTGGAAACAGCATTATTAATTAAGGCTTCTCTTTTAAATCATTTACAAGTTGGAAATAAATGCTCTTTTCAAAGCTCTTGGAGCAAGCTGAACTTGAAGCCTTGCTGTGGGAAGCAGTGTGTTTGATGTATCTCCTCTCTAAAATTAAGGATGGAGAAGTGACCTTTGAGGTGATCATTACTTAGATAAGCTAAGGGCAGAACAGGCTCTGCATCGGTCCTGGTGTGTTTTTAATGGTTACTTTCCTTAAGGATAACAATTAAGTTCCGATGCTGTCAGCTACTCCCATTTAAACATAATAATAATAATAATCATCATCATAAATCTTTGCTCTACAGTATTCATCGAGGCCTTCTAAAGATCTTTTCATTGTGGTCATCCCACAACCTGTTTGTGACCTCTCATTTTGTACCATAGGTCTGATCTTGGAGTGTTTGATATCAGAAGGGTTTTTACCCCCTTCTGCTGATGGGGAGGGTGAAATCCTGAGAACTGGGTTGTTGTGGGCAGAGGCAGAGCACCATTTCGGGTGCAGACAGTGTCCCATATCCCAGACTGGAGTGGCATTACTCTTGAGAGGGCCACGGGAAGATTCCCATGCTCTGGATGGAAAACAGGAGCTGGTTCAAAAGCTGTTTTTTCTGAGTTATTCCAGTAATTCGTAGCGTGTGGATGATTCTATTAATAAAACTAATTTTCAGTTAAATAGAGGAAGAGGGTCTAGCATTTTAGAATCAAGGACTCAGAATGGTTAGGGTTGGGAGGGACTTTCCAAGCTCACCTAGTGCAGCTCCCTGCCATGGCCAGGGACATCTTTTGCTGGGTCAGGTTATTCAAAGCACCTTCCAGCCTGACTTGGAACACTTGGAGGGGCATTCCCAGCTTCTCTGGGCAACCTCCACACAAAGGAAGTGCTGAGGATGCACCTCCTTGGGCTCTCGAGCGGTATTTCATTGTCTTTCCATATTTTCCAGACTTGGTATGAGCACAGCTCCTTATTCCCTTGGTTTTTCGGTACCTTGAGGGTCCCAGCAATTCTCCCTGGGATGTCTGAGTGGCAGAAGAACCAGCTGAAACTCAAACCTACCCATATTGCAGGTTCCTGATGGTTGCATGTGGAAAATATATGTCTTAGGGTACTGGAAGACCTGTGTGGCCATCTAGGTAGATGGAATTGTGTGTAGTGTTTAAGGGAGCACCCTTGAATAGTTTCATGTCAGCACCCTCTCTGCTCTCCACGTGTTTCCTGGGGGGTCTGAGCTGTAAAATGTTGGTGCCAGACCCAAAGGAACCCCCGGAACAAGTGAAGGCCTTGGAAATGATGGCTGGAAATGGAGCTCTGTAAGTCACTGCTTTGCATGCCAGGCTCTGCTGGTTTGAAAGCCCTGCTGAGAGAGCTGCTTCTAAACAGGAATAAAAATAGACATTTGAGTGTTCTGATTTTAGAGAAAAAAAAAAAAAAGGCATTTATTGGATTATGATTGGCTGGTGTCTTTGAAGCTGGAGACAGTTTTATATTACAGAGTTTCTCACTCTGCTTATTCTCTCAGTTCCTGTTCCCCCCCCCCCTTTTTTTTTCCCTCTTTTCTTGCTTTCTATTTTTAGGATGGCATTTGAGAGTTTCTGCTCTACTGGCAGGACAGCTATTCCAGAAGAAAGAGGAAAGGTGGGAGGTAGAGCTAATGAGCATTAATCGTCTGTTATTAATTTGGCTTTTGAGTTTGACTTTGTGTTCAAAGTTTATGTGTTTCCAATTTATCTGATAGTGGCTGAAAGATGTGGCTGTGCTTAAAGTCGTTGATCAGGTACATTTTGACAGTCTTTGCACTTCAGTAGAAAGAGGAGAGCAGGACGTTTAGGGCTGGAGAGAGGCCATTAAAAGTTTTAGGACGATTCTTTGTACATTTTATATTTTGTTACGTATGTGTGTATGTATTTATCTTTTTAATATGTTTGTGTAAATAAGTAAAAACTTGTATCCGATGGAATTAGCTTCAAGTGGAAACTGGTATTTAATTAATCATTCTTTGGGGAAAAAGTATTGTAACTTCATTAAAAAAAGAAGTTGATCTATTACCATTGGAACAAAATACGAATAGCCCTTGTTTGGTGCTACATGTGCCTGCATAAATGAAATGATGGGAAAATGCTTTTCCAGTCAGCTCTGATGCTGATCAGAGTTGCTTTAAGGGCATAAGAGCAGGGAGAGGGAATTCCACAGGGGAGGAATAGTTGGTGGGGATGGATGTGACATTCCTCCATCCCTCCTGGGGAAGGGCCTGGGCTCAGGCTGTTCCTGAGCTGCAGCTGCCCAGAGACTCCGGGCTAATTTTGTGCCTTTGTGACTTGCCTTCTCCTGGGTGTGTTTTTCTGTGTTTATTTGTTTAGGGGTCGGGTGGTGGGTTGTTTTTTTTTGTTGTTTAAATGTTATTTTTCTTCCTTGTGCTGGGGCCCAGAACCTGAAACAAGAGGGAAGGATGGTTATTGTGAGGGCAAGGAAAGGAACAGAAAGGTTCTCTGTTAGGAAAGCAAAGGGTGTCACTCGGTGTGACAATGTGTGAATCAACCCAGCCTGAGGTGCTCTGGGGTCTGAAGCCCGAGTGGGATTTGAGTTCTGTTAACTAGTCCAGTAAGTCATGTTTTTAACCTGCGTGCCATTTCTGCACGTGCAGAGCAGCTCTGAGTTCACACCCCTGTGAGAGAGGAACTGGGAAAGCCTAAAAGACTTCGTTGCCCTTTTGCTTTAGGATCGCTCTTGATTTTACAAGTTAATTAGACTGTATTTCAGCCTTCATTTTGCTTTGCAGTCTGGTGCTGCCTGGAGCTGTGCAGAATATTTTTCTAGGCTCGTGTAAGGGTTGAGTGTTGTCAAAAACTGGCCAAAAGTCGGTCCAGTGTAACAGCATATGTAATGCATTGCTATAAATTAAAACACCCAAGGATTATTTTTAGAAGACAAGGATTATTTCAAAACCCAGTCCGTAACTTTTCTACCAGTGATTCAATAACTTATTCCTGCCTGTTAAAAAGTTGCACCTCACATTGAGTTGGAGCCAGTGCAGGATTTTTTTCAAATTTAATTTTTATTTCTTTTTTTTCAGCAAATGGGGTTACTCAGAGGTACTTGGGAACAACCAGGAGACAGACATGTCTCCTGCTATGCATAGTTTATTTTATAGCTATCATGGGGACTGAGGGCTGCTGCTTAATCTGAAGCTGGCAGTCCTTTGGGAATGCAGTGTACAGGCTTGCTGAGAGGATAACCTTTCTCCAGTTGTGTTTTCTAGTGTTATCTCCTGGCACAAAAGGCTGGAGGAGGAGGAGAGAGCAAGTCAAGTGTTTCAGATTTGTGTGTATTTCTGTCCACCCCAGTAGTTCTCAGGGCCTGAAGAAGGTGACTGAGGGAACCATGTCCGTGTTGTGCAGCAGTTTATGGGGATGAAGCTGCTCGTGGGTTTTTTCCCTTTGGGAATTTTCAATCCAGTTTTTTTCCCAGGCTGTGAATAGGTTGGCAGATGCAGCCATGCCAGCTTGGTGTAGCAAGGGGCAGTAAGTTGGTGCAAGCTGAGATAGCAATAACCCCTGCTTTTATTTGTCAATAATTTTTTATCTTGTACTTTAAACCCAAATATTTTCTTGATATGCCAATAAATGGCAGAGTGGATTTGGGCTGACCAGACATCTCTGGCTGTGCTGCTGTGTCTCATTAATGTTGCTTGGAGGCCAAGTTAATTTTAACAGAAACAACAACTCTGAATTATCTGATTTCCATGTACTTTCATACTGTCATATCTCTACATATTATGATAATGATACATCAGTAACAGAATATTATTTATGGTTTCCACTTCAATGAGTGCAGTTCTTGTTACCTCCAAACCACTGCAGGAATGTTACTCACTGGGTGAACCACTTGTCTTTGAAGAGTGTGACTGTGATGGAGGGTTTTGTTTTCTCACATCCCACACTGGTAGTTTCTTGTCACCGTTGCTCCCGGGGACTGTTCAGTACAAGTCTGTGGCTTCAGCAGCCCATAGGTATGTCCTGATTTCATGGGGAATAGGCATCTAACCACATGCAAAAAGCCATTGCAGCTGGCCATTCGGTGGCTGTGCTAAAGGTGCCTCTGAGGGGGCAAACACTGAAGATGCAGATCCCTTTATGCCTTTTGATGTCCCCTTCAAAAGCAGACAGAACGATGCTCACTGGGGAAGGTAAGTAGCCCATTAGTGGCCATGTCCTTTAATGAAGAACCTGAGCTCTTGAGGTACCCTTGGTCTAGCACTTTTCTGGAGCGTTGGAAGCATTTTTTCCCCTTGCTGTTCCAGCCAGGAGAAATGTGGGTGCAGAGCTGTTTGGGTGTTGCCGGGCTCTGCAGGGATTCGGCGCCGTGCGGAACGTGAGCAGCCCTGTGACCCTTGTGCAACAACGAGCAACCCTTGAAATACTCCTCCTTCTCCTCAGCCCTGCAATTCAGGCATTTATGAACACACAGATAAGCTAATTGTACAAGAGGCAACATCACCTGGCAGTTGCCTAATCCTCCCATGTGCAATAATCTGCTGCCCAGATGTGTTGGACTCTAGAGGCGTGAAACGCTAGAACTCTTTAACCCGTTGAAAATGAGCTGCAATGAGTTCTGCCAGAGATGAGAATATTCCAGAATATGGTCGTGCAAATGTCAGTGAACAGGAACTGTGCCTGGAGTGGGCTGAAAATATACTTCTTAAAATCTTATTCCTTTAAGTTGCATCAAGAGAAGCTTGGATAATTTACCACGTTGGTGGTGGTGTCCATATGCGGCTCTAATCAACGCAGCATTACTTTCCTTGTCTTTCTGCCTTCACTGAAGCCCTTCAGGAGATTATTTCAGCTAAAACCTCATTCTCTGGCATTTGGTCTCTTCCTCTCAGTGCAATAGCAATGCTTAAAAGTGATAGATCAGCACCTAATAAAAGTGGGATTATCTCTAAGCTGGGAATAAGTAGAAGGAGCCTCCTGTGGAAATGACAGGGCTTGCTCGTCATTACAGATTCCTTCCATAGCACTTGGAGTAACTTCCAGCCAGGTGTGAGGGTCTTCAGAGCACTTTGTCACTAACTGCTTTTTACTACTTGCGAGCTATTTCGACTTTGGCTGTTCAGACTGTTCTGATGAATCTCTCTCCAGTCATGCAAATATCACAAGCTGTTCAACTTGTTCATTTATTCTCTTGGAAAGGCAGAGAGGAAAAACAGCCTTGACTTGCACCCTGGAGGGAGCTATGCAAAGCCAGGCTGAGGATTCTGGAGGGGAGTTGGAGGGGGGGGGAGCTGTGGAGTTTTCTATTCTTTTGTTGATTAGACTTTGCTTTCTGTCATCTCTTAGCAAATAATGAATAACAGTCATAGGATGCTGGGAGACATGAAATCTGGAAGTGTTTATTACAATATGTGTGTGAACCACAGTCATCACCAGAGCTGATTTTCTCACGGACTGGTCTGGTCTCTGCCTGGGGCAGAAGTTTACAGCTATCTTTGTAATAAAGGCCCAGGGACTCTGGTATTCCTGCTTCCCAGGTTCCCCGTGCATGGCAGTTACTGTCCCTTCTGCCCTCAGCACCTGTCTCTAATTTCCATCAGCAACAAAGGGCTCTGCTCTGTAAAACCCTGTGCTGGCTGTGTGTGGAGTACTTTGCTTTTACAGTCCAGGGCTAGAAAACCCCACAAAAGCAGATAAAAGCTGAGTAAAGCCGTTGCTGCAATAGGCCTAAAACAAACTTGAAAAAAAGTGAGGTTTTCCTTCCTTCCCTTCGTGGTTTATTTTTGTCTTCATTTTTTTCTCTGGGGGAGGGGTGTGAGTGGTGAAGGTTTATCTCTAAACGTGAACGCTGATATTTTGTTGGGAGTTTTGCACACTGTTGTTGGGGGGGGGTGGTTTATCACCTTCTCCACCTTAAGAGCTGTTCTTTTTGAAAAAAAAATAAGATTTCCTTGAGCTCAGTCCTGCAGGGGAGCTCTTCCTAGCAGATCTGTCTAACAGCAGTGTTGCTACTCCTTTGGACTCTAAAAGCGTTTTTAGAGAGGATTGCTTGTAAAGTGGTTTTTCAGCTTGCAGTGACTGCAGTCTGCTTGCTAAATATCTACTTAATATTATTCTTCGGGTTTTCAAGAAAGTGGAACATCAGACAATTAGGTTAACTCTTAGTTTCCACTAATCACGTCTCTGTGGGCAAGCAAATGTAAAACAAAAGGAAACATTCTGGGACTGAGCGAGGATGTGGCTTCATGTTACACCACGGATTTAGTGTGGTAGGAGATGGCCATTAAAAGGCATAATCCCATTTCTGTCTCTGCTGCTGCCTTGTGCAGAGTTTGCTGTAGTTCTGAGAGCCTCTTTTTATCTTCATGGCAACAGGATCACCCCTCCTAATACCTTGTAAATCGTGCGCTTTTAAATCAGACTCGTGGGCAGAGCTTTGACCTCTGTATTGAAATTAGTAACCTGCACAAGTGGGTCTTTCAGAAATGCATCCTGTCTTTATTTAAAGATACCAAGACAGAGATTCCACTGTTCTTTTTTTTTAACAGCTAATAGTCTCCTCACATTAAAAAAGAAAAAAATGGTACCACATTTCAGCTGCAATTGGCCCGGTGTCACTTTACAGCATTGCTTCATTTCACCTCTCTTGGCCAGGCTGATAAATCCTGCAGTATTCCCTTTTTCCCCTTCAATAAACATACTCTTACCCCGATGGGATTCAGACCTCACTCAGTCATTGTCTTAACAAAAAAAAAAAAAAAAGGTTTGAAATCCTTATATCTTTTTAAGACTTTTTCTTTGCCCTAAACTGGTTTTGTGGGTATATTTTTACCAAGCTTTACACAGTTAATTGCTTTACAGTAGGCTTGACACGCTGTGTTTAGAAAATTACCTTTTATCAATGAAATTTCCCCTCTAATAGTGGAACGAAATTAAATTTGAGAAGGCCTTAAACTAGATTATCCAGAGTTGTGGTGGTCTTCTAATTTTTTCACTGGAGATAAAATTTACCTGTAGAACCCCCCACCAAATTATACTAAACCAGGTGATGTTAAATTTTGTCCCATGATGGTTTTTTTTTATGTTTTGGTTTATGAGCCCTTGTAGGTTGCTGCTCCTTCCAGGGAGCTCTCTGAGAGCAGCCCCAAGAGGGTAAAGGCACTTGTGAAGTTTAATCCTGTATTGCTGCCTCAGCCTAAATGAAAGTCTGTGGTTTGCCTCGTGATTTGGGAGGGAGGGGAGGGAGCATGTTGGAACATGGGTGTCCCCATGGCCTGACACTTCTGACTCTCTGGAAACCAAACTTCACAGACTCCTCTGGAGAGGCAGCCCTGGCACATGATTTGAGAGGTTTGACCCTTCCTGCCTAGAAAAGTCTTTATATTGTTTTCAGCACTTCTGATTCCGCCTAGAAATAGTTTGGGATAGGATGGACTGCTGTAGGAAGGTGGGAAAATTGCCCAGGAAGGTGTCTGAGAAGGTTTTGTTAAACACCCCATCCGTTTTGAGGAGGAGAGCAGTGCTGGGTGGTGAACAAGCTCCCCTGTGCTGTGCTCCTGAGCAGCAAGTGAAGCAACTCAGAGTTGGGATTTGAGTGTGATTTCCACGATTTTAGGAAAACCAGAAATTTAAGACCTGCCATACTCTTTCCAAGTCGTCTCTCTTTTTACTTCAGCAGGATTTTACACTTTGGGGAGGGGTGTGGGAAAGGCAGATATTACCAATCCTCCAACTATTTCTTTTATGGGTAAACTCAGGACAAAACAGCGTCTTGTTGTTTCAAGCTACACTTTGCATTTCTGCCCTGAGGGGAAGAATATGGTTACAGAGCATGGAAGGCTTGCTTGGACAAGCTGTAATGAATGTTAAATAACTGTTTGGGAGCAGGGCACGTGCTTTAAACTTAATAAATATACATTGTGGTAATGTTAGAGGAGACCTCAAGATTATAATTATTTGAAATACGCTTTCCAAGTGCTTAGCAAAGCAAACCAGTTTGTAGTCTCAGTCAGGAGCACACGCTCGGAGGAGATGCAAGGAATTTTCCCTCGCCCCATGTGGTTTAAAGCAGCAGAAGATATCTGCCTGTCTCAGGGCATCCTTTGTTGGGGCTGTGCAGGGCACTGAGGTCTGTATTTAAATGCATCTTGTGATGGCAGAGTGATCATCAGGTGGCTTAGGAATCCCAAATTCCAGCTGAGTGTTAGATCATCAGAAGGGTGCTGAACTGAGGCTGGTTCTCCTGAGCTTCCTGTGCTTGGAAAACTGAAATCCAGGGGAGAATCAGAAAGAGGCATTTTGATTGATAGGCTGATGCTCAGAGACCCTGGTGGGGTGATGGTGCTGTTTGTGAGCAGAAGGATGAGTCATTTAGCATTTACCTGAGTGGTTTTGAGGTCCAGAAGAAGTTTCCTGTGCCTGTTATTTCAGGGTCCCTCTCCAGTGTGGTCAGTTTGGTTAGAGAAGAAGTGCTTGTACTCCTCAGCTGTGTGATGGGGGATGGTTGCCATTGTGTGGAGTCTTTTATGTGCTTCATTCTTGATTTTAATCTAGTGCAGAATGAACTTTGGAGGAATTAAAGCAGATAAGATTATAAACTGTTGTGGTATAAATTGTCAAAAGGTGATTAACACTAGAAGCCCTGTATTTATTTACTGTGATTGTGTGGACAGCCTCCAACACAGAGCTGCATTGTTAATTGTGATACAGACTTTGCTGGCAAACCCTGAGACTGTTCTGTTTCTCTTCAGGGTTTCTGGGGCGGAACCACGTGTGCACCTGTAGAGTTACACACACAGGGCAATTTGGAAGGTCTGGAAAGCTTGGAGCCCACGTGTTGGGCTGCCTGGATGGTCTCACTGTGTGAAGTGACTCCACGAAACCTGTGGGGGCTGAGATGCCTCTTCCAAGTGTCAGACTTGCCCCACACACGTGCAGCTTGTTCGTGTGTGTGTGCAGGGAGGTGTCTGGACTTTCTGGAGCTCCCCCAACCTGCAGCTTTGACCAGGTGTGGACAAAGCGCAAAGAAATGTCAAAACCCTTCAAGCTCTGCCCAAAAATCTTTTTTTTCCCCGTGAGTCCGGGGAAACCTGGAAGCACATTGGCTGGAGGGAAGCTGGTTACAATGGCAGTGATTGATTTCCACTTCATTTCTCAGTGAAGCCAACACTTGGGCAAGAGTTGCACCCTGGGAACGAGGCATTCAGAAAAGACCCTGCTCACACACCTTCGGGCTTGTTTCTGCTCAAAATGCCACGTACAAAGGGAAATTGGTGCCCAGTTTGCCCTAAATGGACCTTCAGTGGGCCCTGTTCTTCCTCTCGGCGGTGTGGGGACTGTCAGAGCCTGTCCCTAAGTAAACCTGCACGTGCTGTGCATTGTTTCCTTTCTCTGGGGGAATTTTAGGGCTGCCTTGTTCCTCTTTGGGGTCCCTGAGTCAGAAAGGGGGCGCATCCAGGGTGTAACACAGCGACAAGGAGGAAGCACTCCAGCGTTTTCCGAATCCCTGGATTTCCTGGGTGTAGCATGCAGTAGCTTGCGGTGTCTCCAGTGCTTTGTGGGAGCATATTCCTTGCTCTTAATCCTCTGTGCAGCACATGAGCCGTTTCCTGTCGGCAGCGCGTTCCCGCGGGGAAAAATGTGGTTTAAGAGCCGCCTGCCATCGCATTCCAGGGCAATATTCCACCGGCTCCCAGCTGCCCTCTTTCCCAGACACTCTTCAGATCTGAGCAGGGGAGAGGATGCACCCTGGATGAATCGCCTTTGAGGGAGCACTAGGCCTTTTCCAGCCACCCTCTCTCCCAGGGGAAGTTTGCCCTGGGCCGCATGAAAGGGAAGGAGGGTGGTGGGGTCGGGCCAGTTGGCTCCCGGTGGAGCAGCCTGGGGTGAGCAGGACAATGCCTGTGTTCACTTCCTCCTCCAGAAAATGTCCAGGCTCATCGTGTGCCGCAGCAAAATTTATGGGATACTCAGATGTACAGGGTGTTTTGGTTTTTTTTTTTGGGGGGGGGGGTGTTTGAAAAGAAGGATCCGCTTGCAAAACGTTAGATGTTGATGCCAGATGTGTTTGGATGTGGTTTGCTTTGTTCTTAAACAATAGGCAGTTTTAAAGAAAGAGGAATATTCCTTGTGCCCATATGTCCCATTGTTTCCATCATGGGTATAATCCTGGCTACAGGGCTCAGCATTATCATGCTGATTCTGTTTGGAGTGACTCATACAGTTGGATATTTGTCATCCAGTTTGTGGAATCTTTGATCTCTTGGCTTCTTTTCTGACCAAATCTGGGATTTGCATCCTGTGCTGTAGGAACTGCCTGGGTTTGGGAAGCAGTTCTGAAGGAGTGAATTCCATCACTGCACACCTACTACGTGCTTGAAATTATGGGTGTAAGCAACTGGTTAGTTCAGCTTGTTTCTGTTGCAGTTTTTCATGGGGCTGTGTTTTACCAGCAGGGATTTCAAAGGGAAATCATGTGCAGATTTAAAAAAAAAAAAAAAAAAAAAATCTAATGGCAAACCAACAGCATGAATTTAAAAATAATTTTCTGAAAGCTCTGAGAAGAATTAGGAAATCCTCCTGAGTGACACTTGCTTTTAATGTAAGCTAAGCATCTCTTTCCTCCACGAGGGAAGGTAAAATTGTACTTTGGAGATGATAGGAAGCATTCAGGAACTCAGGCAGATGAGGATCATCTAGTTTTTTGTCTTTTTTGGAATTGTCAGGTCTTAATTTACCTAAGATGTCACTGAGCATCTTTCATTTCTCCCTGAAATGCAGGAAGATTTTGGTAAATTGGAGTCAAGAGATACTGCAACACAATTTCCTGGCTGTGTGAACAAAACTTGGAGTGGTGAAACCATAATTGGATTAAATGTTTTCCTTTATACCATCGGGGCTGCGGAGAAAATTTCTGTCTTTCAGTGGTTTTGTTTTGCCAGTGCTGGTTGAAGATCCTGGGCCGGTGGGTTTTGTTACAATGGGCTGAAGAGCAGATGGCAACTATGGAAGTGTAAATTAGCAGCAGCTGACAGTTCTGGAGAGCTATTGATTGTGTTGGTACCATTCTAGGAGGAGAAGTGCTAGATACTCACTCAGTCAATACAGGGAGAATAGAACTTCCTTGGAATCGTTTCACTCAGTTAACCCATCAGGAGTTCATTCTTCAATCCACTTACACTTTCTCTGGGTTGGTTTCTCCTTTTTTTTTTTTTCTATTCACCAAAACAACTTGTCGTGTGAAACCTGCGCTCATTCTTCACGGAGAAAAATTCCTAGGCTTTACTGGAGCAGAATTTTTATTCTTACAATGCGTTGTTTTTGTCTCCTGGGCTGCTCCCAGTCGGACACATGAAGGGGAGGAAGGAGTACGGGCCAAACATTCCTTGTGGGGGGAACCTCTGTCGAGCAGTTTTTTTGTGGTGGTGACAGGTCCTGCAAAAAGGAACAGCCTGTTTCCTCGGCCTCAGTGTGAGTCAAGGGTTTTTTTGGGGGAAAAAAATGGGTTTAGTAATACAGGATTATCATCTTGGCTCAGCAGCTCGGGTACCTGCCGTGGATCAAAGCTGGCCTGTGATGCATCCGAGGAGTTTCCAGGCCTTCCCGTAAAGATCTTGGCAAAGGCAGCAGTGAAAGAAAATAAAGTCCCTGGACCTCGTGCAGTTCAAAGCACAGGATGGTGAAATATAGCTCATTTTTACCCAGTTTTACCCAATTACTCAAAATGGCAGTCGCATTTTAAATGTCTTTAGTATTGAATTTGTTGGCCTTTTTTTGGGTTTTTTTGCCTCAAAGAATTACAGAAGTCCAGTCAAGTTAAGGCATAACATGAGTGGAGTAAAGCAGCAAACCCTAAGTGTTGGACTCTTTTCTCAACCTAATAAATAAATAAATGGACATGCAGATTGTGGAGATCTTACATGGACTGAATAAAAGGAAAATACAGGGTGTAAATTCAGGAGAGAGATCTGGTTTGAGGGTAAAGATCTTCAAATCCTGCTGATTCTGGAAATAACTGTGGGGCAGAACTTCTCTACCAGGTGTCCCCTCCTCAGCCCTGCAAGTGTGGGGCAGAAGGTGGGGATTTCCAGGACACTGAGGTGATGGTTTGTGACCATCCCTGTCCCACCTCACAGCTCCTTGCCCACGGAGCAGATGGGGGTTGAGAACTGACTCTGAACTTCACGTTGGGCAAAGAAGTGATTTTTTTTTTAAACAAAAGCAATTTATCTGCGTATTGTTGAGAATCTACTTGTGGCTTGATTTCGGTGTTTGGGAATATTTGTGGTTTGACTCCGAGGGTCTGGTTCCTGGAGGGATGGGGCGGGGGCACAGTCCCAAATTGCATCCGCAGCTGCTGGAGGCTGCGTGAGCCTTCCCTGCTCTGCAGCCAGGGCTGCTGCTCCTTTCTCAGGGTATTTGTGCAGTTCTAGGCCAGAGCAGCTGTGTGTGCTGCCCCCGTTCCCTGGAGCCACAGTAAATCCAGCAGTGCGGGGAGGCCTCGCTGGGGGAGGTGGGCAGAGCAGGAGGATCGGGATCAGACCTGGAGACAGGTCCCGTTCCCTGGCCCAGCAGCCCAAATCCAGCCTCCCTGGGGTTCACACTGCCTCCAGAACAAGGGGCCCTTTTCCTCCTGAGTGAAGAAATGACTTCTGGGTGGGTCTCTCCCTCTTTGGTGTCACGTTTGGCTCTCGTGCCCGGATCGACGACGATGGATGTGGCATCATCTTTGGCATCGTTTTGGAACAAGATCACCCAGGAGCTGGATCTGAGACCTCTTTTTAACTTTCAGTTTTTCGGTGACTCAGATGAGGGACTTGTTCTTTTATACTGTAATGCTTATATGTGCACATATATATTTAAATCTGACAATTTTCCCCTCTCTGAGCGTGAAAAAACTCATCTTTAAGCCACGCTTCGGGAGGAATTGAAGTGAATCTGAGGTGTGACACAAGCTGCCTCTGCAGCACTGATCGTGGACCAGGGGAAGGTCTCTCCCAAGGCTCTGGGAGCAGTAAGAAAGCTCAGCCTGGACTCAAAGAGGCTCCTGTTATTCAGCGCTCAGGAATGCAGAGGCAATGCTCCAGCCGGGGTGTGGGCGGCTGTTTGCTTTGCGGTTCTTGCTGGGGGGTGGGTGATTTTTAAAAGCACTTGCTGAATTCGCAGTTGCTTGAATAATGGCTACTTTATACACAAATGATAAATGTTAGTCACAGCCCAGCAAAAGAAGTTTCTTGTGCTGGTCATGGCTTTGGCATATCAAAAAAGGGAGAGGGGGAAAGGAAAAGAAAAAAAGAGAGCAAGCCCAGGGTTTCAGTGCTCCAGAAACTGCAAAGTTAAACAGAGCTGCATTTATGTTATGTGACATCTTTAAGCCTTTGGCTCTCTCGACTTAATGCCAGATATCTAATTTGGAAATATTTATTGTAACTGGCATATCTTTTAGAAGCCTGTCATCACGGAAAAACTGTCATCAAACTGTCCTTGCTAACTTGGTTCTGTTTAAGTGCCTTTTTTTTGTTGTTGTCGGTGCTTCAGAGGTAGATGAATCATTTCTGCTTTCCTATGGCAAGTAGTGGCTGCTGCACAAAAGCTTTATGGGATCTTAACTGGATTTATGTGGTGGGTGTTTTTTTTTCTTTAATTCTAGAACCAAAGATGCTGCAAAGTGAGATGCCTGAAGGTGTATTCCTAGATTTTTAAAAGTAACTGAGCACCTTGATATTGATTTTTCCTCCATGTGGTGGAGGCTTACCAGTCTCTCTCAGAGACCTGATTTTCTTTAGATTACTGCTTCAATATGGAATGAGCATGGAGATCTACATTAAAAAAACAAACAAACAAACAAAAAACAGGTTTGAGAACTTGAGAATGGAATTTTATTTTCCACCTGACTTCGTTTTTTCAATACTTTATTCACTTATTGCTTATTTGCTGTTATTGCTCCGTTAAAAAAGCCAAGCTCAGGGCTGAGGTTAATCTGGGTGCCTGGGTCACTGAGGTACCTTCTGGGAAATGATCCCCTGCATCCCATATTTTTACACTCCTCCACATCAGCCCAATCTTCAGCCAGTGCCCAGAATTTCCAGCTGTAGTGCCTGTCCTAACCTGGTGTTAGATCCCAAAAAAGTACCCCCCAGCAGCTTTGCCTTTAGGAGAAAAAAATACCAGCCCCAAGTGACATCTTTGTGACAACTCCCAGAAGAGCACGGAGAGGTTTAGGTGGGTACAGATGCTGTGGATTTGAGGCAGAACCTTTGCTGGTCCGGTCTGTCCCTGCTCTGCTCTCATTTCAAACTCATCTTGGCTTTGCTTATTTTAAATTACCGCGTGTAATTTACCGAGACTCAGACCCGAAGGGAACCCATTCCAACCACCCTCGATGAAGCTGAACTTCTTGCTCTGCTCAACTGCAAAGCCCTTCCTGGGAAGGCAGGATTAGAGAAATCCCCGTTCCACTGGAGGCAAAAGGATTTCTCCCCTTGACTTCCGTGCAGCAAAGACCTCGTGCAGCAACCAGGGAAGGTCACCGAGGCGAGTTTTTAATTAATGCAGGGGAGGAATCCACAAATATTCCCCTGCTTTCTGGAAGATGAAAAGGGGGCTCTGCACATCGCTTTTAACGTCAATAATGTTAATAATGCAAAGCCACAAAAAGGAAATTAAACTCGAAAAACCATGTTAGAATAACACTGAGAATTAGACTGTAGCCCACGGAGGCAAGAGAGTTCAAAGGGAAGACTGAACTTTGTCTGACCCTGATGTGCTTAGGAATTGCAGCACAGTTTCTGTGTAATATCTTCCAATTTTGAGAGTCTTCAGCAGGGCAGGAAGGGGTAGGTGAGTGGCACCCTATTTAAAACTGAAATTGTTCCATGTGTAGCTTGTAGGATGCTGAAAAGAAAGGCTTTAGAATTGTGGCTTCATACATCCAAGCTTTCAAATGATTCTCTGTGGATATTTATATGATACCTATCAGAAAAGTAGAAATGCCCTTAAACAGACCAGTTTTCTGTTTGGGTTTTTTTTTTTTTCCCTAGAGAAGATATACGAACAAACTGTCCTCCCCTCTAAACTTTTTGACTTTTAAGTTGTAAATCACTTCGCTTGATACCTGTTTCTCATTGAAAACCATGAAACTCTTCAGCTGTATCTTCCAGGGCTGGTGGTTTGACTTATTTTTATTTTTTTTTTCAAATTCTCTTCTCGTTGTGCTATCTTGGTTTTGGTGTGCATATGTGTGTGTGTGGAGCTTTTTTAGTGGTGTTTTTTTTTTTTCCTTTTACTAATTTGGAGCTTGGTTACAGATGTCGGTATGTTTTGGCCCTGCGCTTGAAATACTGTCAAGAAACGTAGCACTTAACAAGGTGGGAAATTCTTGAGTTAATGAGATGTGCCTTTCTCACAGGTGTTACAGCTCTCTGGCTTTTGGCTTCGGGAGGGGTTTTTAGTCGGGGGTTCGAGTGTTTGCTTGTGCCTTGGCAACCCCCGGAGGAGCTGTGTGCCAGCTGCCTGCTTCCCAACGCGCTGGGGTGAACTGCTCCTGCCAGGGAGGGGTTGTGCTGTCCCTTCAGTTCAATCCCAGCTCTTTGGACCAAGGAGAGGAGCTTCTGTTGTGCTCACCCTTGGCCCCACCAGAGCCGGTTCCCTGGGCCGGCAGCTCCTCGCTGGGATAGCCTTTGTTCTGCCCATCGGGCTGGAATCCTCGTGTCGCCTTCCCTGTTGTGATCTGCAGGTTGCCACAGGTCTCCTTTAAGCCACTGGTAAGATGCTTTTGGTATCTCCTGTTTCTTCCAGTGGGTATTTTGGTTTTCACCGGAGTTGACGATGGGGGCTCTCACTAAAAGTGTTCCAGCCAAACCCTTTTGAGAGAAAGTTGTGCACACAGCCTGATGTGCTTGGCTGACCAAAAAAACCCCAAACCCCAGGGCAGCCCAAGAGGTGTCGAGGTGTTTGTGGCCTGGGTTGGAATCTGCAGATGAGTAATCTGGTGTGCAGGAGAGTGAAGCTGCTCCCCTGGAGCCCTGAGGTCGTGGCTGGGTAGTTTGGAGTGACAGGAGGGAAGTCCCCAGAAGATCCCCACGCTGGTGGGGAGAGAGCTGAGGCCTCCCCCTCTGCCAGCTGGTGCTGCCTGGGGTGCTTTGGGTGGGGGAGTGTGCTCAGAAGGGCTGGGGAGAGGTTTGTCCCTCGTATTTCTGCTGGAACATTGGCTCTGCAGATCCACGAACTCCTCACTTGCGGTGATTCCACCTGGAGAGGGTTGTCCAGCCGCTGTGTGTGCACTTCACGAGTGTTTTATTGGCTCCTCAGAGGGCAAACTGTGCTGTTTGTCAGCGTGAGGGGAAGGTTTCTTGGTGAAGTGTGAAGTCTGCAACATGGGTACTTGAGTTTGGTTTTGTGTTTGCTTTCTTGGAGAAGCTCCAGGGCAGCTCTTCTCCTCTGAGTAACTCTGGAGGCCTCCTGGACAGGCTGAGCACATGGAATTCCCACAAGAGACACTCAAAAAAATCTTTTTTTTTTGAAATAACAGCCCATTAATAGGAGACTGCTGCTGTGTAGACTCACTCTGTACTCATTCAAAATATATTTGATTATGCCAAACCGCATAGAATAGATGGGACAAAGACATGAAAATTTGCAAGGGAGGGGTCAGTGTTTCATTTTCCCAGTGACCTGTGAGAGACCCAGTGACTGGTCAAGGGCAATCCACAGAATTCACTGCTGGAACAATATGGGAATGATGTGTAAGCCTTGGACTGTGAGAAGATTTCTTAATGATTTTTTTTTAAAGTTATGCTAAGCAAATCTATACACAGACATGGCTGGCCTGATCCCAAGCCCATGTGCACTTCACAAACTCTTCCTGAGCTTTGGATCAAATCCTGAGTCTCCAAAGAGGAACAAGGGAGTTGCTGGTTGGGATCGTGTGTGTCTGGGCTCTGCAGGGGTGGGATGTGCAGGATTGCACCCATGATCTCCACTCCTACTTTTACAAGGTTTTAGGCAGGAGGACTGTTAACAAGTAGGGAAACTATTAGTAATGTCTATATTAGAGTAGTGTATATATAATAACTGTTATTCTTTACTGCTGTTAAAAAGAATTTCCTGTCTTGTCACTGTGAGATTATTTCTCACTGCAGTTACTTTTTCAAAGAACACACAGGGGTGATATGGAAACAACATTGCACAGGAGGGAACTGGCAGACTTGGAATTCTGTCCCTGTCGCAGCATCAGCTCTGTGAGTCCCCCTGTGCCTCAGCTTCCTTGCCTTGAAACGGAGCAAACCATTCCTTATGGCTCCGAGAAAAGTGTGCCAGCCACTTGGATGCTGCCCTAATGGGGACCATATAATTGCAGAAATGATGTGTAAGGCACACTTTTCTTTCTCAGGTTGTTGGAGGCGTTGTGTTGTGGTGTCAGAGGGGAATACTTATTGCTCTTGAAAACGTTGTGTAGGATTTCAGCATCGGGAGCAGCGTTTGTGCTGGGGGCAGAGCATCCTGGTGTTAGTGAGTGAAGCCAGTGTGTGCAGCTAAGGCCTGACTTAGTCAATTAATTCTACTAATTCCAGTTCTGCTTGAGCTGGGTTTCAGTGAGGAGGTCAGGCACGCTCTAAAGTTGCCACCTATATCCCCCTCTCTCCTCTCCTGCCTTCTTTTGGGGAGTAACAAACCAGCTCCCTGGCTAAGTTAGGCATGGGAGGGACTAAACTGCAGAGAAAGCTGATATTAAACTGGTTCCTGAAGTGGCTGGGGTAGGATTGGTGGGGTGGAAAATCTCTCCTGCTGCCACGTGGTGTTGTAATGGGTCAGGATGTGCCAGGAGGGATGTCAGCAGTTGGAAAAGCAGTAGATACCTTGCAGGGTTGGATGAGGAGGATGAAGAAGGATTTTCAGCTTGAGCCCCTAAATTACTTAGAAGGTCTAAATTCCCCCCCCCCCCCCCAAAAGAAACTAATCCAAATTTTTAGGAGAAACGGAAGCAAAATTTGACTCGCCAAGAGTCATGGACAGATTAGGAGGAGGAAGAGAGAGCACTTGAGTAAACATGTTGATTGGTAAGGAATTTTTAAGGCAAGTACAGCCAGTGAGTTATAGCTTGGAATTGGGAATATTTTTTATAAAGTTTATTGGTGGAGTGTTTGGGCTCTCAGTGACTTCACTGGGGTAATTTTGGTCAATTATTTTGTACAGCTCTGTCTCATGGGTGGGTGCCCTCAGAGTACAGAGGATCCTCTATCAGCGCCTGTCCTGATTTGCCACCACGTTTTCCGGGAGTTTCCCCAGAGGGCACGTGCAGCCAAGATGTTTTGACTGTTCCTCTGCCAGGGTAGATCTGCTGCTTCAGATGGCCTTTGGTCTGGCACATCTGGGAAGGGCCACTCAGAGGCAGGGGGAGATGGCTGAGCAGGGGAAGGGGGGCCCTGCTCAATGTGGGTGTTTCGCGGCACCTCCTGGAGCGTGTTCGTCCCCGTGACTGTGGGGGGGACTCAGAGTGTCTCTGCCAGCTGGTTACTCAGTGCTGAGCTGGTGAGGACACCAGGGAGGGTGCTCACTCCTTGCCAAGCCCAAGGCTGCAGCAGAACCCTTCCCCTTGATCCCTTCCCCCTCTGCCAGCAAGGTGAAGGAGAGGAGGACCTTCAGGGACAGCAACACAACCCAGACCTGCCTTAAGAATCGAACCAAGCTTGGAAATGTCACAGAAAATCTGAATTTTACTGTGGAGTGTTGTGCCTTAGTAATATTCTCCAAGGTAACTAAACAGTCTGCCAGTATAATTTTCTATCAGTTATAAGTGTTAAATAATTTATAAGGGTGAAAAGGACATCCTTAGTGATCCTGCTGCATTGGCAGCTGGGCTTCTGGCAAAAAAATGATGACAAGAATCACTTTAATTCACATTGTTGTGCCAAGGACTTCAGGCCTGGCGTGGTGAGAACAGGAGATAAAGGAGCTGAGGTTTCCCCTTCTGAGTTTTCACCCAAGATTGAGAACTGTGCAAAACCAGGGTGGAGCAACACAGAAGTGCACAAGGTTGAGATGTTCTACCACAGGCAGGGCTGAAATGCCTCTGTGCGTGTGTCTTGTCAGCAGAAACACCTTCCTGGGGGGAGAGGAGAGTCCCAAAGTTCGGTGTGGGATTGGTGCCAGGTTGAAATACCGTCCTGTGCTTGCCCACCAGCAAATAACACAAATCCATATGTTCACTAGAGCTGCAGTTAGATCATGGGTGAGAGTGGAAAGGGCTTGATTGCGTAAACAGGAACAAAACACTGGTAACAACTGGTGGTGGAAAGAACAAGGAGAATGAAAAATGTCTTCCTAAATTGTTTTAACCAGTGACAGCCCACATGAAGGAGGGCTTGTTCTTTGGGAACGCAGTCCCACAAGGAGTGGTGAGTACATGCAGCCCACAAGTTTGACAAGGTCAAACCGTTGATTTTTCACAAGGCTTGTTCTTTATTTATTGTTTTGGGGGCTTGGGTTTGGGTTTTTGGCAATGCAGGTTGCTTTAGCTTTGTGATCTTTGGGCATCCTTACTGGAAACGTGCATTTTTTTCATCAATGAAGAGCATCCACTTTGATATTTTTGGTGTTGTGCCACCTGTGTGGGCCATTCCCTTCAGAGTTGGACTTCATGAAACTTGTGGGCCCCTTCCAGCTCAGAATATTCTGTAAGTCCTGTCTGAGTGAGTTCAGCTCATGGTGGCACTGCCCTTCACTTACCACTCTTCATGCTCAGTCATTAAGATTTCACTGTCTGCAGTCTATCATGGAATGCCATTTAAAAAGCGTTTCATGATGCAAATGAAACAAATAAAGCCCAGCAAGTTATTTAAAAGTGTGCTCTCTCTGCATTGTATGTGGAAGATCTTCACATGAATGTTTAATATTACCTGGAAGAATAAAGACAGGGATCACAGAGAGCTGAGTGGAGTCCAGCTGCCTCCTGCACCTACAAGCTGATCCTTCCACAGGGAAGCTGAGCCCTCCTTTCTTCCCATCACCCAGGAATGAGCAGCCAGGCCAGTGCTCCTTGCAGGGCAGCTTCTTCTTCTCAAGGTACCTCTGCTTTATCACCTCCAAACTTCCCTGGAACCTGCTTCCCCAGGGTCCTCCTCCCTCCCTTTGTGCCTCACAAGTGCTTTGTGAGAGCTTTGGGAAGAGCCCATTGTGCCCCTCTCACCTTCCTGTCTCTGGTTCTTGGTGCCTTTTCCCCTTCCTCGATTTTCTACCAGAGGGCTCCTTGGGTTCAGCTCAGGGAACTGCTGCTGCCTTGGGGTTTAGTTTCTCTTTCTGGGGCCAAACTGTGACATGTGGCTGTTCTTTCTGGAGGCTGCATCCTCCATCCCACCCTCCTCTCTCCTGGTTGCCCACACACAGTCAGCGTCACTCGGTGCTGCTCTGCCTTGAAAAACCCGATTAATCTACTCAAAATCAAATATTATTATCAGCTTCTTGAGAAATACTCCATTCTGTGGAAGTGGAGACTTCAGGGCTGGGCAGAGCCTTTTGTGCTCTTGACAGAAGCCAAAGCACTGATTCCATGGGAATTTTTTTTCCCCAGCGTAGCAGTGAACAGAGCTGTTTGTTTGATGGAATCCGATTGTTGCTGAGTTCTGGAAGGTGGATCCTGGACAACCATACTGCTAAAATAAACACAGTGCTGAAGGAAATCAGCTTGTGGTTAATTAGCAGCACAGATAATGAATATGTATCAGTGCTCAGATGTTTGAATTGGAAGTTCTTTGTGTAACTTTACAGGCTTGGATGCTCTAGCACTTTTTCAAACGCTGAAGAGTGAAAAATGTATTTTTAAAAGCCCCTTTGAAGGCAGGTTTCTGTATTAAGCTGATTGAACCGAGGGCTGGTGATGTCATTTCCCACAAAGCTGCTGCGAAACTCTCCTATAAAAGCCTAATGGTAGGAAAACCACAGGAAAATGAGAGAAGCAAAGGCATGTGCCCAGGGAATAATGCCATCCAAGGTGGGGTAACACCCCCCTCTTGCACCACTGACTGGAAAGAGCCCAGGTGGCCTCTCCCCAAGGAGGTGTTGGAAAAGCTCCCGTTCTCCTCCAAGGTTTGTGCAACGCTGATACTTCTCAGCAAGGGTGTCTGGAGGATTCCTGTGATCCTGACAGGAAGAAAACAGCCTTGTTGTAAAACAGCCTTTTAAGACAAAATGTTCCGTCGAGAGCAAGTTGGCAGCACCATTGTGTGCTTTCTTTGAAATGTCTGCTGATTGAAGGCCCTTCTGATCTGCCTTATTTTTTCTTTTTTTTTTGTTTTTTTGAGCTCCTTGGGTATCTTTTCCTTCGTGGTTTCCCTTGGTGGTTTTTTTTTTGGGCTGTGTGTTTTCCTCGGGCAGGATCTGAAGTGACGCAGGGGGCTCGGTGCCAGCGCTGAGATGCCATTCTAAAGCCACAGCACCTAAGGAAAATCCTGGCATTTTTACTGGTTAAGGAACCTTGTGTGTGGAGCAGCTCAGACTCTGTGTGTGTGTGTAAGCAATCCAGTTTGAAAAACACCTATTGCCACATTTACCCACACAGGTTATGAACATTCAGTGCAAAATGCAGGTCAAAGTGGCTTCCTGTAGAGTAGCATAATCTCAAATGTAACAGATCCTTCTCTGTACCACTCTCCATCCTCTGTTCCCTCCCCAAGATACCCAGGAACCCAGTTTTTAGAATGCTCTGGTGGATATAACTCTGCAATCTGCTGTGCTGAATTTGGGGGTTTCACTGGTGAAGTTTGAGGTCCCTTTGGATGAAGGGAAAACCAGGAGGTACCTCCTGGCTGGGCAATCCTTTCCAGGGCACAGGAGACTGGAATGATGCTCCCTCTGTATCAGGATAACAGAGCTGCTCCTTCACACAGCCTGGGGCAACCTCCTCGTTTATTTTTAGGGGAAAGGCTTTTCAAGTTCCCTTTTCCATTCAGGGAAGTTTGGCTTGGAGTTTTTTTTTTGACTGCTCCAAGAAAGAAAATGAAATGTTGACTTTAAGCACCTCAGTTAAATAGTCCCGAGCTGTGAAAGTGCACATTTAATAGGGGAAAGTTCTGTTTTTAATGCAGTAGTTTGCATTTATGGGAACGATAAACCTAGTCTGAAGTAAGGTTTCTCTAAGCCTTTTTTTTTTTGGTAGAATTTGATCAGTGGTTTAAGTTCCAGGAACACTTCAAAGCAGGCACTTCTCATTGGCATTTGCAAAATCACCTTCTGAGACTGAGGCTCTGGAAATGCATTTATCCACCAGAATATGTCTTGCATTAGTCCTCAGCTGGCCAACAAAATTATCTGAGGCATGTCTGAGGCAGCTACTAAAAAGAAACTTAAAAGGCATTACTGTTCTAGTGAAGATGATGCAATACACTGGAGCTACTATCAGTCTGCAAGTAAAATTAAATACTTTCAAATGAGCTTGTTCTGAAGGGATTTGACTAATGCAGAGCTTTTAAAAAAAAGAGTTCCTTCTTAATTTATTGTGCCTGAAAGGGTAAAAGGCAAGTTTCACCCATCCCTGCTGATCTCAGGTTTGCATGGGATGAAAAGGAAGTGACACATGATATTCTGTGTTGTTTTCCCTCATTTCACAGGCCAGGCCTACAATTGTCAAGCCTTTGCAGCAGGAATCAAAATGCTAAATATGCTGGCTTTTATTCAGACACAGTTTTATTTAGAGCTTAGAACAGAGTGGGGGTGAATATTCTCTTTAAATCAGCATTTGTAGTTGTTGCCTTGAGGTGCCGTAGACAGCGTTGCCTGCTGGGGCTGAAATAATAAGTGCTCACAAAAGAAAATATTTCAGGCCTTCTGTTTTTACTTTTTTAAAAACACTTCATTATCTAAGAGAACAGCAATGCTTAGAGATTTCAAAGTCTCTTTTATCCTAAGTGAGCAAAGCCAGGAGCTTCCTCAGCCCATCTCCTTTCTGCAGGGCCCTCCGAGGAGATGCTGGGATCTCAGCAGTTGAATTTAGTGGAGCTGATGCACAAAGTGCAGCAAATGCTCCAGCATTCCGTGCTTCTGGAATGCCAGCGTGGGGTGGTTCCCTGGGGACCTCACTGGGCTTTCCAAGCACAGGAGCAGGTGAAGTGGCAGGGCCACGGGGTGGGAAGGGAGGCAGGTGGCTGACAAATGGCACAGTGGGTTCCAAACTCCAGCCTCCTCACAGCCCTCTGGAGAATGTGCCACGTCTGTCAGAAAACAATTAAGAAGCCATTAGGAGGAAATGCTTTTGCCATTCAGGCACTTGATGCAGCCACTGGATGCACCTTCAGCTTATGAGTGAGGAATGCTCCAGCCAGGGTCGAGGAAAGATTCTCCCACTTGCTGGTGTGCACCCAGACCCTGCTCCAGCCTTTTATTTTATTTTTTTTACCGTTTATTTATTTTAAAAATATTTTATTTTATTTTCAACATCTGAAGAGCTGGCTCAAGGGAAGCCACTGCCACCTTTCTGCCCGGTTTCCATATTAGTGCCCCTTGTACTGACCTGTGCTGCTCTTTTTCCTTTCACCAGAGCCATTCAGCAGGAGGTGGCTGAGCAGCCAGAGCTCTGACAGCAGGGAAATCCTTCTGTGGGGGAGTGTGTGGCCCTTTGGAAGTTTCAAAGGCAGAGTCAATCTTATCTTCCTTAAGAACAGGAGTAATGATGAAAAGCAGATTTTAAAAAAGTCCCTGAAGAGTCTCAGTGATTTATCAAGGGTGATCTGCAGAGGAAAGCAAAAAGGGTTGGTTCTCTTTGACACATTTCCCCACAGCCTCCTCTTCCTGATGCCACTCTGTGATTGTCAGAAAAATGTGTGGTTTTAGTTTTGTGCAAATCTTTTCCCCTTTTCTTCCCCTGCACGTAAAAAGCAACCAAGTGTTTCCCACCTGGATTTTATCACCCGTGTTTCGAAAGTGAAATCTGATTAATTGCTGGAAGAAGAAGAATGTGATGGTGATGTTTCTAATCTCTTTTCCCCGTGAAGCCACTTCACACCTCTGGCACAGGGTAACTCCTGGGATAAGTGATCCTTCCTGTTTGTCCATCTCAGTCACCTGTTGCATCCTGTTGGAAATGGAAATCACGTTCCCCTGGCTCAGGGACTTTCTCTTTTGTGCTGCTTGTGTGTTAGCCTTGATGTTTGATTGGGGTTTAGTGGGGATTAGTGGGAACTACCACAAAACAATTGGCATCCTCAAAAGTCAGTGATTTAAAGGGCTGGAGAGGAATTCACTGAAATCGTTCCATGTGCAAATGAGCACACAGGGTTCAGCTGCAGAGCTCTGCCCTTCCCTCCCTGGAAGGGAACTCCAACTGACCTTGCAGGTTTTGGGAACCTGCTTTTGTTTGCCTTTTGAATACCCTCTTACACCTTGGAACTTTCCATAGCTCTGGGCACATCGGTGGTTCTGAGCAAAGATTAGACTGTCTGGATGCTCCTGTGTGTTGTCCTACCCGAGGATTGCTCATGGCTTTTTGTTTTCGGGACTGTGATGTGGGACTGCAATCATCATTTCAAGTTTTGATATCTATTCTTGTGGTATCGAAACTCCTGGAGTGTTTCCAGTGTCCTTGCACGCTTCCACAAGAGGGACCTGTCACATGGATTTATAGAAAAGCTTTGAGAGCAACAGGGACAATTTCGATAAGAAGAAAAGCCCTAAAAAGAGCATAAACTTGGGTCTAATTCACCCAAATCTGGTAAAACTCTGTCTGCTAGAACAAGACATGGATCTTACTTTGCTCTGGTGGAAAACCGTGTCCCCCAGAGCCTCACTTTTATTTTCAATGTGATATTTTAGCATTCCCTCATTTGTGCTTAACAAAATATTTTCCCCTTCAAGCCCAAATATTGCGGATGGGAAGGAGGAATGCAAAATAGGATGTGTTGGAGTTACCCGGGGCACTTCTGATCTAGCTTTGATTTCTGCACAGAGAAGGGAGATACCAGCAGTTGCAGGGAGGAGGAGGAGGATTGTTTTTAGACCTGCAAACCCCTGCAGTGAATCAGCACATCTCCAAGGTGGGTTCCCTGCTGTGGGTGATGCTGCAGGTGCTGGAGTTGGAGCCCCCTTTCCCCTCCCCGCGTGCTGAGCCAGCTCAGCTGGGCTCCCACCGCCTTTCTTGCCCTTCCAACAGAAAGCAGGATGTCTGGGGCGAGGAGAGGGGCTGTGGGACGGATGGAGCTGCAGTTTGTTACAAACTACTGCCCTACTTTTTGCCATGGGTGGCCTGATTTGTACAATGGTGCCAATTCGCATCGGGGTGTTTACAGAGCAAAGACAGGATGTGCGCCGGGCTGTCTCAGTGCATTATCTGCTCCTGTTATATTTTTAGGCTCTTGCTCCCATGACAAAATATTCAGTGACAGTGCATTTGCCCACAAGCCTTTGAAGGTCTGTTTTTGCCTCGTGGAAGAGCTCCCATTGTTTGGGACTCAGCCAGAGCGTTCGAGCAGCAGCGCCGCCTTTTACGTGTCATCTCCAGAATGTTTCTAGAAACAGAACTTGGTGTTGCTTTCAGTGCCTCAGAAAGGTTGAGTTTGTGGCAGGCTGAGGGCTGATCGGTCCCTGTGCCAAACAAATTTGTGGGGAGTGCTATGAAATCAGTGGGATGTGTGTGTGGTGCTCTTAATTACAATAAACAACAGCCTGTGCAGTAGCTGCTCCCAGGGGCTGCTCCTCAAGCTTGTCTTACACATAAACCCTTATCCACAGCAGGGGGAAGGCACTGGTGATCCTCAGGTCACCCAGCAAAACAGGAGTAAAAGTTGTTGCAAGTGCTGGAGCTGAAATGTGAGAAAGTTGTGCTCGAAGGAGGAACAGGACAGAGACTTCTGGTGCGAAGTTCTGGGCCAGAACTGTGGAACTTTCCACCAGCAGCGAGAGAACTAATTCCCCAAGCTCAGCATATTCAAAGCCTGAATTCAAAACTCATCTTTTCCATGAGTATTTTTTTTTTTCTTCACAAGCTCACAATGGATAAAAATAAAACCTTAAGAACTAATCCAGTTAAGCTTTTTCCTGCTGGCTGAGAAGAGAGAGAGGAGGAGGAACAATGAGCACTTTGTCTTTTGCAGTATCTGGTCAGTGGTCAGATACAACAGAGGTAAAGGGGTCACATTTGGAGCTGGATGTGCTGGTTTGGGTCTGGGTGGGGCATTTCGGTGGGGATGGAACCAGGACAAAGCCTGGTGGGCTTGGGGGTTTAGGAGACTGAAGAAGACAAATCCTCTCCTTCAGGCTCATCTATAAATCAGTTACCATTTGCTCCTTATTAATAATTTAGCTGCCAGGAACGTGCTTATTGCTTTAGAAGAGGGGGGAAAAAATCCAGACTGTCCCTGTGCTGAGGAGCTGGCAGGCTAAAAGATGCAAGACAGTACTCCTGGGAATATCCAGGGAAAACAGTAACCATGGGCCATATTAATTACTTCAGTAATTTTGCACCATCTCCCCCCTGTGAAGCTTTTTGTCTGTTGGCTTCACGTCATGGTGTTCGGTGCACTCAGACTTAACAGCCTTCCCAGAGACACGGCATGGGGGAGGATCATCCTTCCCTCTCACCAGGGCTGGAAGGGTTTTCCATGCTCCAGTGTAGCACTGCACAAAGCAGGGAGAGGGGCTGAGGTGGGAGGGAAGGAGAAGCCGAAGGGAATCATGTGGTGGATGTACAGTCTGGGCAAGGAATTTGGGAGGAGCGTGGAGAAGCTGCAGTTGGGCCGAGTTCTCGAGTGTGACAGAAAAGAGGGCTCTGAGGACAAGGTTCTGGGCTGTTTGAACTTAATACCTCGTAGAAGATACTGGACAGCCTAAGAGAGGAGTGTGATTTGAGGGGTCAGAGTGATTTTTGGGTTGGAGGAACAAGATATTTATCTGATGTGCCAGAGAGAGGAGGAAGAGATTAGCTGGCATGACATAAGGACAGGCAAGTTGTTTTGATTGCTAAAAAGGAAAAGAAGGGGTAGATCTTCACTTGCTTTGGGAGTTTGGTGGGTTTTTTTTGTTTGTTTTTGTTTGGGTTTCCATTTGTTCGGTTTGGTTTTGTTTCTTGGGGTTTTTTTCTTAAATTTTGTTCGGGAAAGTGTATCAAGGTACAAGTAGTGAGCAAAATAGAAAATGGCTGGGAAGGTTACTGGAGGTGGTCTGGAGCTGTGGTTCCAGATGGTGGGTAGATTTCTAAGTCAGGTTTAATGCAGCAAGTCTGTACCAGGATGGGGGTGAAACTGGGTTTCTGCCTCCAGTTGCAGGCAGTGGCTTTGCCATTGCAGCAGCAGTGCTTGGCCAGTGCAACAGCAGCCAAGTGTGAAAGGCAAGGAATAGAACCCTGGAATGGTTTGGGTTGGAAGGGACTTAAAGTCCATCTTGTTCCAACCCCTGCCATGGGAAGGGACACCTTCTATCCCAGGTTGCTCCAAATTCATCCAGCCTGGCCTTGGACACTTCCAGGGGTGGAGCAGCCACAGCTTCCCTGGGCACCTTGAGCAAGGGCCTCCCCACCCTCCCAGGGAAGAATTCCTTCCCAGTATCTCATCCAAACCTACCCTCAGTTAGTCTGATGCCATTAAGGCCTGGCACAGAGCCCGAGTTCCCAGGCTCAGTGGGATGCTGGGCTGTGAGCATGGAGAGCTGCCAGTGCTCTCCCTCTGGCACAGCCCTCGGCTCTCTCGTCCTTGCCGTGGATTTGGGCACTGGGCTGGGATCAGCTCAGGTCCGTGGCACACTGGGCACTGCACTGGCCTTTCCCTGGAAGCAGCTGGGGGTGATTTCAGGAAGTTTGTCTGGATGTTGTCTGCAGACTCGGAGCTTTGGGAATGGGATAAGGAAAGGGAAGAGGAGCTGGACTTGCCAGTGTTTAATGTCTCATTGAGGGAGGGAGTTGGATCCTGTTACAAAGAGAGCAGACGGTGCAGACTCTTAGTAAATAGAGTGAGTGCTGTGAGGAGGAGGAGGTGTGATTGGTCACTGCCTGTGTGCATTTTAGAGCAATCAAATTTGCTTCACGGAGTTGTTTTTTTGAGGATGGAGTGGGTGTGCGGACCAAAGGCTTAGTCACGAGGGGAGGGGAAAGAAAACTGTCTTGACTTGTGAAATCAAGTATTTGTGACTTAGCCCATTGTTTCCCTATCTTTGTGTAGTTTTTGTCTGCACTCACATGCTGCAGGAGTGAGCAGTGCTGCTGGACCTGTGCGTGGCACCTATTCCTTTTTATAGCATCCAGGCATTCCAGGGGCATTCCTGCTCTTTTGCAGCCTTGGTCACCCTTGGCTCGCTCTGCCTCATGCCCTGGACAGCCCAGGAAGTATTTAGGGAAGGTGTAGGTAGTGAGACATCTCCCAATCAACACGACCTGGAGGGTGCTTCAAGCTGTGTGGATGATTCAGTGGAAAGCCCTCTGTTCTCTGAGTCACTGCTGATCCAGGGACCCAGCAAGTGCATTTTGCTGCCGAAGAGGAGACAGAAAAAGGCCATAATTGAGTGTTGCCTCCATATGCCTCATCGTGTTGGTTTGGAGGAGCTGGGTGGTGTTCCTGGGTCTCCTGTCTGCGTTTCACCACCAGGGGTGGTGATTATGGCTTGCTCAGAAGGTTCCCCCGCTCTTTGATTTGGAGTGACTGTGGTGGTCTTTGTGTTGGGCATGAAAGTGCCGCGCTGTTGGTGTTGGCCGCGACGCAGCGCTTCGGTGTCGCTCTCAGCCTGGCTGTACCGCAAAGAGGGACAGATCTATTTGTACCCTTTATAATTTTGAAAACACTTTAGGCCTTGAAAGAACCGAAAATTGTTTTGTCTTCTGTGGATTCCCCTTTCAGGACACAGCAGAGGGGTGTTGGTCTGCTTCTTCGGGCTGGGAGGGATCTCTCCAGTGGCTTCAAAGAGCTTCCAGTCTTTATCTGGCACTACTGCCCAGGCCAGTACTCTTGGAGGTTTCCAGATGGCAGGGTGGTGTGAGGGCTGTGTGGTTACAGGATGGGAGCAGAGAGGAGGAGAGCTGTGCTCCAGACAACATTCCTTGCCCCTTCGGTGAGTGCCAGAACCTCACACACCAGTCCAGCCAGTCCTGTGTGGTTGGCATTGAAGGTACCAGCCAAGATGGGGCAGAAAGGGAACTAGGAGGAAAAACATCCCTTGTTTCTGGAATTCTGCTGGTCATTTTCCATTATTTGGCTGATAATGTCACTGTCACCCTGGAGCAGCTGCCAAAACCACCAGGTGCTTGTCCCCCTGAGTCACCTTGGCCTACCAAGGTTTGACAGAGGACCATGTGAAGTTGCCCTGAAAACCAAAAGCAGCTTTAAAATGTGCTCTGGCTTTTTCAAGTACAAACTAATATTTACCTGCGAGTCTGCTTCCCTCCTTGTTCCCTCTCCTTGGCAAGCTCGAGATCTGCTTCTGGTTTAAGCTTCGTGTTTAAGCATTTATCCAGTGAGGTTCCCAGGAGGTGAATATCAAATATTCCTTTGAGTTCAGAGAGAGGGAAGGGGGAGATGACGACAGCAAAGCCACCTGAAATGGCTCTCTGTTCCTGAAATGGGAGTTTGGATGCAGTTGATATTTTCAGCTGTTCTTTATGGACACCTCATGGAAAACTTTTGAAAAACATCTCATTTGGGAACAGCTCTGTCTCCTGTGGTGGTTGAAAGGTGACCTGTTTTCATGATGTTTTTTTTTTTCTTTCTTCTGGACTGTTCTTTAGCCTCGAGCTTTTATTACTACTGACATTTACGTGAAAACAAGGTCTTTGTTTATGTTGATTTCAGCTTTTTCCTGCCCCATTTGATGTCACAGCAGCTGGATTTCCATGAGAGCTGTAGTAATGATGAAACCTTTACAGGAAAGACCCTGTGCACGCACACGCTCCGGATCCTGTTTGGATGATAAGAATGACTGAGCGTGATACGAGACGTGCTTCAGAGAGCTCTTATTCATGCCCTGCTCTCCCACACATCCTGCCTTAGTCAGAGCTGAGCTTTGAAATTAGGCAGCCTCGCTCCCAGCCCTAGCACCACTGAGAGCTGGGGCACTTCAGGGCAGGGAAAGAGGGAAGGAGAGAGGGAAAACATCTGTGGTGCTGCTGCTTTCCCTCAGGCAGACACGGGAACGTGGGGCATCCAGGCGGCAACACCACGGAAAAATGGGATTTTTGGTGAGCGAGGGAATTCCTCGTGCCTTGCAGCCTGGGGAAAAGACTCTTCCCCCTCCTTTGCCCACAGTTTTTCAGGGTTTTTTGTTTTGTTTTGTTTTTAAGCTTAATCTGTAATTTAGGAAGGCAGGATTGGGCTTCCATGAATCAGATAATTATGTTGGCCGGAGGGGATGGCTGAGGGAGTGACTTTCTCTGGCTGCTGTGCTGTAAGGCTGCGAGTGGCGGCCTGAAAACAAGATGCATTCATCTGATCTGGAGAGTTACTAGAAGAAAGGAAGCTTTCAGGTAGGCCACATACACAGCTTCCTTTTTGCTGGTAAGAGTTTTAGGTGAGGGGGGAAAAAAGTGTATTTTTCAGCGGAGGCATTTTCCACCTCTGTTTTCCAAGGAACCCTCTTTTCTCATTGTACAGAACCAGTCCCCCCAGTAAAAGTAACAAGCCCCTCGCACCAGCTCACACCCCCTCCCCTCTTCCCTCACCGTCCTCAGATGTGCCGTAAAACCTGATTATGGGACAGAGAAGTTTACGAAGTTGTTCCTCCAAATAGACACGAGGCTCTTGCAGAGTCTCTGATTTCCCCAGTAATTACAGGCGTAGGAGACTGTAAAATATTAACTTCTGTGAGCTTTTAATGAGGCGTTGGGTGTGAAGTGGGCAGCGTTCCCCGGAGACACCACGCTCGTGCAGGTTTGCTCTCTGAGCTGGATTCCTCCTGCACTGCTGGTGACTCATAATGAAGGAAGTCAGAGTTGTAAAATTAACACAACCTTCTTCCACTACCCTTTTCACCTCGGCGCACACCTTCTGTTAACTCCTTGTGGAAACCCCGGGCTTTGTTTGGGTACTTCTGTGTCGTCGGGATTGAGGAGCAAAGCCTGTGGGAATCTGCTCTGGGATGGAGCTGCGCATGGGAAGTGATTCACGCGGGGCTGATTCATGAACAACCCGCAGGATGCAGGAGCGGGTCGGAGGCTGGGGGAGCTCCCCTGGAAACGAGAGGTGGTGGATTGTTTGGGAGAAGCCTGGGGGAACCCAGAGCAGAGATTTTATAAGCAAAGCTGAGCAGCCTAATGGAGAGCAGACCCTGCTCCCGGAGCTGTGCTGTGGGATGGATCCCAGAGCACATCCCTGTGGAGGGGCTGCGCTGGGGGAGGACGCGGGGTGGAAGTGGGAACGTCTGTGGGCCCAGACCCCCTTGTTTGTGGTGTGCTGTTAATTGGCACTGACTGTGCAAACAATTATAGATGTGAGCCTGAAGAGCCATATAATGTAGAGCCAGAGGAGTTAAGGCAGGGCTTAAAAGGCCTGTGCGGTTCCAGGAGAGTATTGATCTCGGTCTGAAGTACCTGAGCCGCTTCGGAAGACGGGAGATGGGCACTCTGGAAAATTTCACCCTGGATCGTGTTATCCGTGCGGGGGAGGCCCAAACGCAGATGTCAAACCTGGAAATAGCTGCTTTTCAAATTACAGGAAAAGCAGCAACGTTTTCACTGTATAATAAAGAAAATAACAGCAATGAGCCTCGAGTAGCCTCAAACTATTCCAAACAAGATAATTGGAGGCTGAAGCACAGGGTATTTTTAGTTATATCTGCTATAAAGTAAACATGTTCTTTGCCCAGGACCACCAGAAATGTTTCCATAAGAAATGTTGGCTTCGTCCCAACTTGATAGAATGCACAAACATTTGTCTGAGGAGCCAGTTCCGACTCCCGGTATTTATATGAAGTTTCTGTGGAAGGCACTGGGAATTGTATATATTGGGAAGGAGAGTCCAAGGCCTTAAAACTGTCATTTTTCCACACTCACTCTGATAATCCCTCTTGCTTTTGTTAGCAGACGTTTATCTTTGGGGCAGCAGTTCTTGGTGTGAGACTTGTGCCTGAACACTGTGCAGCACATTAGTTTCTCTTCTCTTCCAGCAACTAACAAGCATTTTCTCTTCTGGGTTCTTTTGCTCTGGTTTTAGCTTGGCTGTATATCAACAGCTGATGCTAATTTGCAAAACTCTCCTGACTTCAGTGCAAATAGGAAGATTTTTTCCCATACAGTATCAGGAAGATGCATGCAGAGACTGGATATTAAATGTAAGTCAGTATAAGTACCATAGAAGCTAACAGTATAACTGAGTTTTACAGCAGCTTTTTTTTGCCTTTTTTATTCTTTCTGGTGGCCAGCAGGACCGTGTGCTCCAGTTAGTGAGTCTTTCCTGACACAGTTTTGTTTGAAATGCACTCTGTGCTGTGGAAGGTTATCTGAGTCTCCTTGGCGTTTCCATCCCTCCACTTTGTCCTTCTGAAACTCCTCTCAGCGTACAAATACAGCCCCATCAGTGTGCCTGGAATCTCCTGGGACAGAGGAAGTTGCTGGTTGGGTTGGATGAAAGTTTGCTGGGTTTTGGATTTCACAGTTGGAGTTAAATACGGGATTCTGGGAAGAAGTGACGGGCTCTGATGATAAATGGCTTTTCCAAAAAGGCACGTTCCTGTCGAGGGGCTGAACCTCTTCTGGGCCTCCTTCCTCCGCCCCCAGGCCCCTGAAGGCTCAGGCACAAATAAATTTAGTTGAGTCTGGCACAGATTTGGGCAAATAAACTTTGCTGAAATAAATAAAAGGGCTAGAACTGCTTAGAGAAAAAATTAGTTTCACATTTAAAGACGGCTGGGGAAGGGCTTGGAAATGATACCTTCAGAAATACAGATTTTAATTAGATCCCTAATGCTCCACTGCGAAGTGGCAGAAATACTGGAATATATATTAAGAAGTTTAGAACTGGGTTTATAATTAAGGCTTAATTAAGCATTAGGATGTATTCTGTCCTTTCTGGGGTGGGAGGGTGAAGGACAGGCATGGTTGGGCCTCTGAGGTATCAATCTGCTGTGCTCTGGCTATCAGAAAAAGGAGGAGGTGAGAGATGGAGGGGCATAAAATTACCAGATGGCTAAAAATAGAGGGAAAGGGAGCTGGGTTTGGGAGCCACCAGCCAACATCCTGTAGCTGGGGCAGAAGCAGGAGGGGTGGAAATAGCAGAGATCAGTAAAAAAGCACAGAGGAAAAAATAGGTGCATCGTGATACTACACGACAAAACGAGAGCTCTGTGGAGCTTTAAGGAAAATCTAAATTGAACTGAGTTTCTGTGCACGCCAGGAGGGAGGAGAGGGGGACACAGCTCGGGGAGGAGAGGACGGGCAGGGGCGGCTGCAGAGCGGCAACAATGGACAGCCAGTTTATGGTAAACCAATAAAAACGTCCTGAGGTCGGAATCTGAAATTAGACTCCGAAAAATACGGTCTCAAGGCACCTGCTAAAGAGCTTAGCGTTACTGGAATCTTAATAAATGACTCATGCTGTCATAATCTGATCCTGACATCAACTCTCCGGGCTCTGTTTCTTCAGCTTCGGGGGGCGGGGAAGGGGGAGGCTGCAAAGGGGATGTAAATGGCTTGTTCGAAGCCCCCACAAGAGATGTTGGTAGTTTGTGTCTTGTCACCTCAAACCCAGAGCAAATGAGGCTTGAGCAGAGGAATTACGGAGCACCAGAGGAAACAGGAATTGCTCTTTACCTTGGGAATCTTCACCTGATGCTGCTGGGGGTTGCTTTGTAGAGGATGTGTGGTTTCCTTCAAAATCCGAAGGATTTTAGTGGGAAGAACAAGGAGATGAGAGTTCCTAGCACAAAATAGAGGTGATCATTGACAGCATGGAGGGGGAGATGAATTCCTCACTCCTGGTGCTGGCTCTGACACAAACTCTGCTTTGGGATAATCCTTTAACTCCGTTGCTTTGGGGGTGGTAAAACCCTTCCCTCTGCACAGAGATGGGTGGCAAATTACACGTGTGTTAATTATTTTAATCTGCTATAAATCTAAGTGTTAAACAGAGGTATTAATTACTAGTTTCCTCTCTGGCAGTGAATCGCAAACCTCAACTCGGCACAGGGACTTTTATTTCTAGAACTTGAATGAGGGTCCTGTTAAAACTGCCCCAGAACTTGGAAAATTCAGCCGTGCTGAGGGGAAGGAGAAGCCAAGGGCTCAGCTCTGGGGTTACAAATGTGCTGCGTGGGGCATTTTTCTATCCACTCTTGATTTGGCCTCCATTCAGGGAAAGTGGAGATTTTATCCAACTCCTCAGGGAAGCCCCGTGGACACTGCAGAGCTCTGCACACAAAGGCCGGACTCTGCTACGAGAAGAAACGCTTATTTTCCTGGTGTAGGGCAGATGCAGGGCCAGTGAGGAACCGCTTATGCTCAAATTCAGTTTTTCTGTGGCCACAGTGCCCATAGTTCTGGGTGCATTTTAGAGCTGCTAATTGGTCATGGCTTTGAAAAGCAGCTTCTCCTCGTGGTTTTTAAAATGCATAACTTCAGCTTTTCCTTCCTGCTTGTTTTTCTTTCTTTCCTTACCCCTTTTTGCACGTGTTGGTGTTCCTGGATACTCGAGCTCTCAGGCATTTTGCTCTCTTGGAAGATGAATGGCAGGGATATAAGACTTGGGCTTTGCAAACAGGAGTGAATGTGCCTGAATGGGGAGGGGAGGGATCTCTGAGAGATTAAAACTGAAGATTCCCAAGCATGACAAAAATATTTGTAATTGTTTATTGCTTATATTTTATATCTGTATATTTGCTTAATTATAAATTATATACATTTTATATAAAATTATAGATAAGTATATATTATATAAATTATATATGATATTATAAAATATACAGATATAAAATATCTGTAGTAACTTACTGCTTATATTTTTATATATGCTTGCTTGATATATATATATTATATATGTATATATATTTGCTTAATTACTAATGCAGTGAACTGATTTCAGCTTTATTTCTGAAGAAGGAGAAAGGGCACAAGGAAGAGTTTCATTACCCATCTAGATAAAGAGAGGTGCAAACTACTCAAAGAGTAACAGAAAATAACAAAACCTTTCAGAACGTGGGGTGGGTTTTTTTCTTTCGCAATCCGGGATCTTACAAATTAAACACGGTTAAAAAAAGCAACCACAGAACAAACTCAACCGAAAAAAAAAACCCCAAACCCAACAGCAACAAACCCCAAACAACCAGAAAAAACAAACCCCAGTCAGGCCTGGAAATCAAATTCATGTTGTGCAACGTGATATTCTATTTACTCCTCATTCTCTTTCAGAGGATTGTTTAAAAAAATAAAGCCTCAGTGTTTCTGCCGTTCTTTTTTTCCTCCCCTTCTCTGTTTTTGCTATTAAATGTCACTGCTGCCCTTTGCTCTTTGAGCAGCAGTTGGACAGTTGGAGCAGCATTTTCATGTGTTAAACTCTCCCAGTAGATGGCTTGTAACAACATGTGAGGATGGATCAGTCCTAAAGGTGCTTTTCTGTTTGGTTCTCGGGGACACCTTGCGGTGTAGAGGCACTTTGAAGACACAGTGTCCCACCAAAGGAGATGGTGCTGCTCTTGGAAAGAGCCAATACTGAATTTTTGGCCAGAGAATACTGATAATTTGAAAAGAAACCCTGTTAAATGGTAGGGAGTAATAAATGCATTGAGTCAGGGAGATCTGCTCAGCACAGGGTGGTTCAAAACAGGGAAGAGGGAGGAACAATTTCATACCCCAGCAGAAATTTTGGTGCTTAGATTCTGCTCATTTCCATGAAGCCAGGCCATGCTTGGGTGGTTTGGGGAGTAGCTCAGCCTTGAAGAAGGGCCAGAAGCTGTTTGTGCCATTGTTTGGGAGCAGATTACTCTGCACATGGACCTGAGACACCCCTGAGGGCTCGAGCGGTGCACAGTGTTTGCTCAGCTAATCTCGTGTCCCATCTCAGCCACACCAGCTGTTTGTTGCTTTGGAGAAAATACACCTTGAGGGTTGAGGAAAATACTCCTTGAGGGTTGAGGAAAATATTCCTTGAGGGTTGAGGCAGGACAGCAGGAAGAAACAGAGCTGCCCTGCTCCTTAGCCACGCTCTTCCCAAGAACATGCAGAGGATGTTGTTTTGTTCCAAGTCCCTTAATGGGGAGCACGAGGAGAGATTTCACAACCATAAAAACACAATTAGCCCCCGGGGCTTTGGGGAAATCTAATTTCTTTTACCTTATCTCCTTATTGAGGGGAGAGGGGAGAAGGGGAGGTTGTAGTTGAAAATGAAACATATGGCTGTGTCATTTTAAGAAGTCTTCTGAGATAAGATTGCAGAGAATTCCTTTTCTTTCTGCCTTATGGTAGGAATCCTGCCAGAGCCCTGGGATGAGGGGAAGTGCACTTTACCCTCCTGCTCACTGGGAAGTTTGTTGTTACAGAGTTCCTCCTATCCTGGGAAATGTGGGGAGAGACCCCTCCTTGCAAATAATCCCCAAGCCAAATATACATCTGTCGGTGCTGCTGTGACATCCGTGTGCTGGTGATGACTGGGAGCAGGAATAACACTTGTCACAGTTGTGTTTC
>JAYRBT010000018.1:1810609-1826184 GCA_036023395.1 Myiotriccus ornatus | reverse complement strand
ATCTGTCGGTGCTGCTGTGACATCCGTGTGCTGGTGATGACTGGGAGCAGGAATAACACTTGTCACAGTTGTGTTTCCTCTGGGATAGCTGGAACAACCTCTCTGAGTCTTCTCCTTTCTCCTCGCTTAGATCCGAGATCTCCTGCCAGGCAGGCAAAGAAGTTTGAAAAAAGAACAGAAAACCAATCCTGGTTTGCCCCTTGTTTCAGCCTCCTCTCTTTTTGTTAACTTAATGGGTATTCTCACACCTTTATATATATTTTTTTAAAAATTTTTCCAACCTGTTGAGTTTTGAGGTCACGTAAGTCGAGTCTTGGCCCCACTGGAATCAATACCAAAATTCCCACCTTCCCCAGAAGTTCAGCTCTGGACACTGGTGCTCCCCTTGTGAGTATTCCACCTGGGAAGACCAGTTTTTGGCTCTGCTGTCTTTTTTTGGCTTGAATCAGCTGCATTTTGCCTTCCTCAGTGTTGCAGCAGCATTTACAAGAGGTGTGTGGGATACCAAACTCTGCCAGAGAAGCTTTTGGGAAAACTCTCTTAGGGCAGCCAAGCCTCTTGGAATAATTGTTTGTGTGTTTTGGTTTGGGTTTGTTTTGTTGGGTTTTTTTTATTTTTTTTATTTTTTTAGCCTGGCTGCCAACACAAAGAACCAAGGGAAATAATTCCCAGTAAAATTTCGTTTTTCTTGATTTTTTTTTCTTTTTTTTTTTACTCGTTCTTTGACAAATTAAACCCCAGAAATCTTCCATTTCACCAAAGCCCTCAAGTGTTTCATTTGGGTCATTAAGAGAAGCAAGGGAAATGAAGGGTTAGACTTCAAAGGCAGTGCCTGGGGGCAGTTCTTGTTCATTCAGGATGGAGGAGACCCTGCTCCAGCTCCTTTGCTCTGCTGGAGAGGAGCTGAACACACTAGTCTTGCTTCCCAGGAAGAGGCTACTCAGGGGTGAGGATAGGATTAGATGAAAAATGAGCTGGGAGAGACACAGGCTAGATGTAAAAATAAAAGTAAGCAACGCTCAAAAAACTGTTATTTGCTTTTAATCTGCAGTTTGGGAAATGAAACTGGAAGCCTTGTTTGTTTGTAATGTTCCTGAACTTTATGTGGATAAATCAGATAACTTGGAAGGAAAAGTATGTGTGTCACTTCTGGGTGATTTTGTCCCACTGAAAATTCACGTATCTGTGTTTATAAATTGTTTTATTATCACAGACTTTAAGATGTAACACCTTTACCTGCACAGCAGGAGTTGCTGAGAGCTGGGCAGACACCCTGTTTGTCAGGACACGATGTTTAAAAAGTGCTGCTAAATCCATGTGTTCTTACTTGCTGTAGCTTTTGTCTCTGCCTCCAAATTAACCATAAAATTAGTAAATACAGAGCAGGGCTGTTGTGTGGTGAGATATTGGGAAGGAGGGTGGGCAGGTCCTGGCACGGGGTGCCCAGAGAAGCTGTGGCTGCCCCTGGATCCCTGGAAGTGTCCAAGGCCAGGCTGGATGAACCTGGAGCAACCTGGGCTGGTGGAAGGTGTCCCTGCCCGTGGCAGGGGGTGGGATGAGATGATCTTTAATGCCCTTCCACCCCAAACCAGTCTGTGCTTCCATGATTTTCCAGTTTGTGGAGGTTCCTCCTTGGCCTGAAGGCTGAGTCTGGAGCCCTCCTGCTGTCGGCGACCGGCACCTCTTGGGATGGCGGCGGGGTCGAACCGACGTGTTTCAGTGCCAACCTAAATCCTCCCGTCCCTGTTTTGCTGCAGATCCCTGGATGGCAGGCTCCAAGTGTCCCACAGGAAAGGCCTCCCCCACGTGATCTACTGCCGGCTGTGGCGCTGGCCGGACCTGCACAGCCACCATGAGCTGCGGGCCATGGAGATGTGCGAGTACGCCTTCAACATGAAGAAGGACGAAGTCTGTGTCAACCCCTACCATTACCAAAGAGTGGAAACCCCAGGTACTGCCAGATCCATGTCCAATGCTCCTCTTCTCCCTCCCAGCGTGTGGGATTTCTAAGTGCTTTTGTAGGTTTTGTATTTATTATTGATGATAATCTCTTGCTGGAGGCAGTGGAATAATTTATGAAGCTGCACCCAGGGGGGAAGTATCACTTGGAGTGGATGAAATCCAGTGGCAGGCTGTGTTGTTGCCAGGCTCCTCGTGTGGCGCTGTGGCACAGAAACCACTCCCACACGTGGTGGGAACTGTGGTGGTGTTCTGTGTGTCCCTAATTGTTGGGATTGAAATTAAGGATAAACTGACTGTGAAGAGGATCTAAGAACAGCTCCCAGCACAACTAAACTTCCTGTTCTGGAGTCTCCTCCTGCCCCTGAGAGAGACTTTGCCGTGGAGCTGCAGCAGCTTGTGTCAGCACAAGCCTGCAGGGCCAGCCGGGCTCTTGGTGCTGATCCCACCTCGCTGTTCATTTTATACGACACGTTCCTTTTCAGCCATGTGCTGTAACTTCTCTTAAACTGGTTTGCAAGAGGACCTGTTTCTTTGCCTGAGAAGGGGCAGAGAGTCCAGGCGTAGTTCTAAGTACCCCACCCCCAGCTGGGACGTGTTAGGAATCAAAACCACCTTGCCCTGCTCTTATTTCAGAGGGAAGCATCGAATCGGGTCCCTTCATTAGTGGCTCTGTGCCACGTGTGTTTAAGGGTGTAGCTCCAAACTGGTTTCTCTCATTTTCCAGGCTTTGTTTTAAAGCTGTTGTGTTCTTCCCTCCCCCGGTGCAGTGTTGCCCCCGGTGCTGGTGCCCCGGCACACGGAGATTCCGGCCGAATTCCCGCCGTTAGACGATTACAGCCACTCCATCCCAGAGAACACTAACTTCCCAGCAGGTATCGAGCCCCAGAGCAACTACATTCCAGGTACCATATACCTTCCGTCCAGCCAGCACAGGGGAAGGGTCCCACTGTCCAGGGAATCACGTGTATTCCGAGCTGGATCACTGGGAAGTCTGTCTTTCCGTCCTTACTCCGAACCTGTACAAAAAGAGGTGCAAGCTGTAAATGTCCTTAAAACTCACCTCTTCCCTTCAGTTGTATATGCTGATTTTGTTGTGAAATCCAAAGCTGGACGTTCCCCCAGCAGGTTTAGAGTTGAATGAAATCCAGCCGTTTTAATTGGAGTAAAACTCCCGAAATTTCTGATGGAGTCGAGCTCTTCTATTTCTGTATCTCTTTCACAAGCAATTTACACTTTATTTGCATGGACAAACTATGCAGCTGCCCTCCAGGAGAGGAAAAATATGTGGACAGAAAACTGTGTCTCGGTGGCTTCAAGTTTTAGGGGCTGAAAATCCAGATTTTTTTGTTTCCCCCCTCCTCTGTTATTCACAAACATGAATATCATCATGGTTGGGTTGGCTCCTCCCTTCGAGCAGCTCGAGGAAGAAAAGTAATGAAAAAGAATTTTGTCTCCTTGTGAATAACACAGTAAATGGTTTTGGTGTCTGAAATCCAGACGTTTCATCCAGTGGCACTGACAGTCTGACCATTCTGTGCTTTAGAAACCCCTCCTCCAGGATATTTGAGTGAGGATGGAGAAACCAGTGACCACCAGATGAATCCCAGCATGGATGCAGGTAAGTCATCTTCTGCCTTTTGCTGCAGCTTTCTGGGTCATGTCAGAGAGCCTTTAGAAGTCTTAATTTGGGCAGTGAGGATCGGGTAGTGGTTTATCCCAGCAGGAGTGTAAATGTAGCCTGAAATCTCCTACAGAGCACAGGGCTGTGTGTTTTAGAGCTGAAAGGCACAACATGTTCCTCCTCCTCTCCAAACCCCAGCCTCAGATTCTACCAGGCAGGAGCCTGAAACAGCAAAGACACATCCAAGGGTGACAATTTGTCTTGTGTTTTGTGTCCTTGTACAGGAAGATTGTGCACTGTTCTGCAGAGGCATTTTTCTGACCATTTACATAAATAATGAAGAAATAGATAATAAAGAAATAAGATAAATTTAGATAATAAAGAGATCTGAACTTAAATGTCCAGTTTACCTGTATTTCAAATGACCACAAGCAGATTTGGTTTGAAATGGGTTTATCGTTTCAACACCAAGAAAGTTGAGTGCCTGGGTTCTCTCTCATTGCCCAGAAAATAAGTAGCCAGGTTGAGAATGGACCAAACTGAAATGATTGAGGATAAAATTCTGACAGCTGTTTGGTCAGATCTGTACAGCCTGATCCATAGTCCCAAACCCAGTAAGATCTGTGGATATGAAGTGTTATATTTCCAGCTGTTGTGAGCCTGTTTCGTGCCTGGCAATGCAGAACCAAGCTCTTCAGTGTCCAGATGACTGGGTTTGTCTGGAGCTGTCAGGATGATACCTGAAATTTTCCTGGCTGCAAGTGGAAGTAAAACATCCAACTCCATGCTCAGTTTGCAAAATTAATGGGTTAAGCTTCAGTGGAGATGTAGCAAGTTGATATAAGTAATAAGTTTGGAAGCCCATGTAAGGATTAATAAACATCAGAGAAGCTGCTGGTGTCAAAAAGGAGACTGGAGTGAGAGGTGGGTTATCCCTCCAACAAGCCTGGGCAGCACTGAGGATCCTGTGTGAGTGTCTTCCCTTGTGCAGATGCCACACCAATAATTATCCTGTCTTGATTTTCAGGTTCTCCAAACTTATCACCAAACCCCATGTCTCCAGCACACAATAATCTGGGTAAGCATGTGAGCTTGGGAGCTGGCTGCAATTACAGTCAAGGGAGTGACATTTTAATGATGGCATTTCTTGAGGTTGGGCACTTTTGATGAGGTTGTGGGCACTGTTGATGTTCCTTCCCCCTAATCCTCTTGGCTGTGCTAACAGTGGTTCATGGTAACCCTGTAGGAAATAAAGAAATCTGAACTCACATCAGAGAGAGAATTAAATGAAAAGCCCAAGAAGTGTTGGCAGATAAATAGCAAAAAGAATGAGGGAGGGACTGCAGCAACCCCACACTTGTTTGATTACGTGACTTTGCAAGAATATGTCCTTTTCTGTCCGTTTTGCTGGTGGGTTTGTGCTCTTATATTTTTAAAAGGCACAGGTTGAGGTTAAATTTTGTCTCCTGGAAAGCTCCGTGGTAAATTTAGAGTGCTTAGTGGTCTCTTTTATAACATTCCAATGGTTTTAAACTGACAGGGGGCAGGTTTGGATTAGGTGTTGGGAAGGAATTGTTCCCTGGGAGGGTGGGCAGGCCCTGGCACAGGTTGGGCAGAGAAGCTGTGGCTGCCCCATCCCTGGACGTGCTGCAGGCCAGGTTGGAGCAACCTGAGCTCGTGGAAGGTGTCCCTGCCCGTGGCAGGGGGTGGAATTGGATGAGATTTAGGGTCTCTTCCAAGCCAAACCATTCCAGGATTCTGTTCCCTGCCTTTCATGTGCCACTGCTGCCCTTTCCTTTCATACCCCCCGACTGAGGGTCTGATCTCCCTCACGCTGAGCTCTTGCCCTGTGGGAATTGCTCTCCATGCTGTGCCATAAAAAGCCCTCTCAGCTCTGCCTGGCTGCAGGATCAGCTCTCCAACTGTTCATTATCCAGCAGACAGACGCCACTTGAGATTACTCTTGAATAACCAGGGCCGTAAAGTTTACATATGCTTTTAATCCTGGCACGGAGGACTTTGACACTGCTCCAAAATTTGTCACTCACTGGCTGACTTGTGGATATCTTGGGGCTGTTGAAGAGGGGATTTCTTTTCCCTTCTTCTTTTTTTTCCCTTAGTTTTTTTTTTAAACATTGCCACAGTGCCACAACATTTTCATTTCTTTACCAAGAAGAGAATAAATGGCCGAGTAACCTTTATTTCCTTTTTGTTGGAATCCATTATGCTCCAGGGTGCTGCCTGGGAGCTGATGAGATTTTCTAGAAACTTTATTTTTTTCTTTTTTTTCCCCAACCTAAAAATAAAAAAGCCAATTACATGTAACAAAACCAACCTGGCAAGTTGACTGTGGCATCTGCCTTAGAAAAGAGTTTCTAGGAAAGAGGCCCCAATCCATAACAGGGACACTGGTTATTAACACATGTCAGATGTCTGGTGTGCTGTCTGGTGACAAAAAATAAGTAGAAGCAGGTGAAGCTGGTTAACCACAAGGAATCCCTTTGTAGTCTAAGGAGCAGACAGCAGAAAAGCACTTTAACTCACCAGCATGAAAAGATACCTCTCAGTTTTGCAAGCCAAATATTTATTGCTCTTAGACAAGAGTGAAGAACTCCTTGTGGCTTTTAATGTTACTGTCAGTTTTGCCCGTGAGGAAGCCAGAAAATAATAACTAAATGAAATGGCACAAGGATGAGCAGCACTTCGAGCTGTCCCAGGGCAAAGTTGGCATCAGCTGCCCCTTGTAGATGGTTTATCTGCACTGAGGAGCTGCCACAGCAGTGGGAGTGAGTGCAGCCCTGCAGCCCGGGAAGGATCCTGCCCGTGCTGTGCTCTGTAATTCCAGGGATCAGAACTCCCCTTTGTCTGGGCTGTCCTTTGATCTCACCAGGCTTTCTCTGGATGTTTGGGAAGAAAATGGGGTAGAAATTTAAAACTCACAGCAGAGTGTCCACTGAGGGAGTGTCTCAGCAGTGGAGGGTGGGGGATGTTCACAAAATAATGTCATGTAAAGGGCTGATTTGTTTATTTGAGCAGAACTACCTGAAGCTTTTAAGACACTTTACTTGGTGTAAACTGAACTTTGCACTTAAATCCCATGGCCGTATTCCAGGGAATTACAGGGGCAGTAAACTGGCACGAGGCAGAGGGAGTGGGACACCAGAAGCAGGGTGAGTTTGGGGTGCAGGGGTTGGATTTCAGCACGAGGCTGGAACGTGGGATTGAAGGAACTCGGGGAGTTTCATCTTCCCATTCACAGCCACAAAAGTGGTGCAAGGTAACATACTGGGATCGTTTTTTATCTCCTCTCAGCTGTGTGTTGGATTTGGGAGCACTCTAGTTTGAGTCCAAAATTACAGCTGTCATGTCTTCAGTTGTCAAACATAAGCTTTAAATGGGAGTTGCAGATATCCAGGGATCTCTTCCCTGTTACCGAAACACGGACTGGGGAAATTACGGAACACAATGGAAATGAAAGGAGAGTTGCCAGCGTTCTGTGGACATCGGGAATGAAGTCAGGGAGTTGAGGCTGGCTGAGGGCCAGCCCTGTGGTCCATGGATATTGTTGTTTGGAGGGAGGCAGTCCCTTGGAGCACAGGAAATCCATTGTCAGGGTTTGCTCCGCACAAGACTTGACGCAGAAGCTGTGAGAGAAATGAGCACATGCCCCACGGTCACATCCATCGGTCACACAAACCTCGGGAACGCTGTGTTGAAACTCCCTTTCCCAGAGGAAAGCCAGCCCTCCTCTGAGCAGGGAGGGAAGGGAGCAGGCACATCTCTTCATCTCTTCGTTCCTGGGGAGGGAATTCGGATTGATGCGGTTGGAAAACATCTCTCCGCAGCTTCTGATCCACACCGAGTATCAGCCACAGCCACTGAAACGAGGAAAAACAACTCGTCTGCTGCTCAGAGCACATAAAAAGAGAGCAAAGCAGCCAGGAGATTGTTCCCCTCCAGAGTGAACAGGCAGGACTTTCATCTTGCGGGGAAGATGCAGACTGGGAACATCCCAGAGCTCAGGGGACACTTCAGGCAGCAGAGCCGAGCCGGGGCTGGGATTGTATGGGGATGATTCAGGCAGGATTTGCCCAGTTTTCATGTCTCCTGTTGTAGCTGATTGTGTGCCCCCTCTGGGTTCTTTGGCTTCAGCAGAGCTCCAGTCTCTCCCTTTTCCCCAAACAGTAAAGCCATAAATTGAAAATGAATATTTAGGACAGCTCTAAAGCAAGAGGAAACTTGCCCATCCCATGGCAGCTTAAGCTGAAGTTTAGAACTACAAATCACAGGAGAAAGCAGCATCATTAAAAGCTTGGTTGCTGTTTTTAGAGGCAAGTTTTTCTCCAAGCCGGGATTTGTTGGTTTGTGTCTTTCCTCAAGCTGCAAATAGGCCAGAAATCAAATTTCTGTCCATCCTTCAGTGGGGAATCCTCGAGTCCCAGCCAAGAGGAGGTGATTTCTGAAGGAAAGGACCACGAAACCACGGAGAACAGTAAAGGTTTTGGTAGTTTTATAACTTGAATAGGCCCAATCTGAGGGTGTTACTTTGGGATCAGCAGAAGGTGATTTGATTTTTTTGGAGCTGAGCAGCCTCTCAATTAGAGGCGCTTGCTGTGGAGTCAGAGCACAGTCATGTGGAACACAATCTGTTTCCTTGAGTGGGTGGACCCACCTTAGGAGACTGATTAGTGCTGGTGTTTGCTGTGCCTCTCCCCAAAGCTGCTGGAGAAACGTGCCTGGTGTGGCAGTTCCCAGTGGGAAAACCAAATATGCCACCCAGGAGGAAGAGTCAGACCTGTGTGATCCCTGGATGTGCTCAGTATCTGTGCAGATCAGGATTGCTTTCAGCTATAATATTGTTTAAAATGTGAGGAAATGGCAGGGAAAAGAAGCTGGGAATGGGTATAAGCTCCAAAATTCCTGGCCTTTGAAGAGGGCTGAGGATTAGAGAGTTCCCCAGATGCACTTCTGTTCTGCAGTCAGCAAAGCTGGTAACAAAGCAGAAACCAAAGGGGTTTTCCTCATTATTGGTGACTTTGAGAACTCATGCAGTGCAGGAACAGAGAGGAAACCAGGATGTCTTTGGTCTGGAGCCAACCTGTGCCTAAAGCTCAGGGAGCAACAGCAGGTACCAGCTGAGAAAAGACTGCCAGACCTCTGCAGAGACTCGGAGAGAGGAGGCTGGGATGGGAAAAACCTGTCTTGGATTGGTTTGGAGCCGATCTCTTAAGCCCCACATTGGTGGAAGTGGTGCAGGAGCAGCAGATGGGAAAAAGCCTCTGGAAAAAGCTGAGCTTTGCTGCTTGGTGTTAACTCTTTGGCCAGATGGGAAACTGTTCTGTGCTGCCACTTGGATGGATGGGAATGAAGTGATAAACTGGGGGGAGGACTGGAGGGAATTCTTCCCTTGCATTGGATGGTGGGAATAGCACTTAGGAATTCCCTCAGCCTGCTTTTCACCTGCCCTGCTCAGCAGAGTCTTGGCTCACAGCAGGACTGGCCACCTTCTAGAGCTGTTTTTCCAAGAAATTTGACTTGAGCCTTCCTCTGCTGGAATTTCCTTGGCTTCAGTGGGAGCAGTTAAATCATTCCATGGCATTTGACTGTCCCACCTTGCTGGGGTGTGAAGATGAAAATGCCTCACTCTGCTCATCCCTTTGCTTTGGTCCGTGAGCTGAGTCAAACCAGAACCCCGATGAAAGAGATGTGGGGAGTGGATTTTCTTTGGGTGGTTTGAGATCAAGAGCACTGGGATTTTTTAATTTATAATTTAATTCTAATTTTTCATTTCATTTATTTCTAACTCTCAAGTCACTCTGATGCAGTTTTGGGGCTTGTGTTTCGTGCAGACCTGCAGCCCGTCACCTACTGCGAGCCGGCCTTCTGGTGCTCCATCTCCTACTACGAGCTCAACCAGAGGGTGGGAGAGACCTTCCACGCCTCCCAGCCCTCCATGACCGTGGATGGATTCACCGACCCGTCGAATTCCGAGCGTTTCTGCCTTGGTCTGCTCTCCAACGTGAACAGGAACGCCGCCGTGGAGCTCACGAGGAGACACATCGGTAATTCCTGCGGCCTTTCCCGGGTGGAGGGTGGAGAACTGCACATGATCCTTCTGATCCTGGAATATCCACGGAGCTTTGGGAGGCTGATCTTCCTTCCATAAGGCAACACTAGCTGTGGGTTTTTCAGATAATCCTATTAAAAAATGCTCCAAGGGACATTTAATTTGCTGCATGGAATAGAGGCAGAATTCCTGTGTATTTGGATGGGTGTCAGGGATAATTGTGTGTATTCCTTTTCCCTCCTGCACTATTTGATTTTCTGACTGACCTTTTATAAAATGGAGACTTAGTTCCTTGGTTGGCATCTCAATTTCCACTTTCCCTCCTTATACTGCAAGGTAACATTCAGTTTGTTTTCAGTGAAACTCGGGCTAAATAGAACATCCCAAATTCATGCAATTTTACTGAAAGGCACAATTTCTTATGCTTTGCTGTTTCCTTCTGAGTTCTATCAAAACTGAACCTGATTTTTGTCCTAATTTTGCTCCCCTTTCCTGAGCAACAGGAGAATCCTCCCCCTTGTACAGGAGGATCTTTCCACACTTGTTTCAAATACGATTTCTAGTACCAAAAAAAAACAAAACAAACCCACCAAGATTCAGAAATCAGATTTTAAATCCAGATTTTAAATCAGGCTCCTCATGCTCTGTGGAAGGATGAAAGCAAGATACTGAACTAGGAGTGTAAGGCCACAGCAAATGTCTCTTTGAGCAGCCAAGGTGGATTCCTGCCATTTGTTCCTTTATTAGCTGGGATTTTAATGATTTGTGGAAACACCTGTGGGAGATAGATGTGTGTTTGTCCTTGTACAAAACATCACCTCAAACAACAGGCAGTGAGTTGAAAAAGCTGTGCAATTTATTAGCAAATCACTAACTGAATAACCAAACAGTGGGGATGACTTTGAGGAAGGGCTGAAAACTGATAAAACCTTCACATGGAAAATGTCAGGGTGTGTTTGGAGGGAGCTCTGGGGGAGTGGGGAATGTCTGGGATTGGCAAGGGGGGCTGGAGGTGAAATTCTGGCTTTATAAATGGATTCCTGCCTCCCTCAGCTCACCTCACTCACAGACCAGTTCATTGGCGCGTCCACCGGGCTGCATTTTCCATCATCCATCGCTGAGGTGCTCCAGAGCTGGCTCGTGCTGAGGGTTTCTAAGTCTCTACCAGCCCTTGGAGCTGGTTTTGGAGGCGATTCCTGTCTCCTCTGACCGTCCCCCTGTGCCCTGTGTTTCCCAGGGAGAGGAGTCAGGCTATACTACATCGGTGGGGAGGTGTTTGCCGAGTGCCTCAGCGACAGTGCCATCTTCGTGCAGTCGCCCAACTGCAACCAGCGCTACGGGTGGCACCCGGCCACCGTCTGCAAGATCCCCCCAGGTAAGGCACGGCCCTCACAGCTCCACCTGCTGCTGGCAGGGGCTTGGCTGTGAGCAGCTTTGCTCCCTGCCGAGGTGGGCGTGGATGGACTGACCTCTGGTCCCGACAGCGATCAGGGACTTTTCGTGGAACCGTGGAATGGTTTGGGTGGGAAGGGACCTCGGAGCTCATCTCTTTCCAGCCGTGGGCAGGGGTTGCTCCAGGCTCCTTCCTGGCACATTCCCAGGGATGAGCAGTCCACACCCTCTCAGTGCAGCCTGTTTTGTCCCCTTTTATGACAGTTAAAGCAGGGCATGTTTTATAGCCTAAAGGATGAAGGTACCGATGAAAGAAGCCACTGATGCTCCAGTAGTTGCACTACACTAATTAAAAATTGGGATGAACAGAACTTCAGAATCAGAATCACTGAATCTTCTGAGTTGGAAGGGACCCACAAGGATCCTGGAGTCCAACTCTTGAGGGAATCTGGGGGTCAAACCCAGAACCTTGGTGTTACTGGCACCATGCTCTGACCAACCGAGTTCATCTCAGGTGCTAAGCAGAACTTAGAGCAGAATCTTCCACTTGCTCCTTCAGTGTTTTATCAGTCCATTATTGGCTTGTAATTACCTGGTAGTCCTGTGGATAATTTTGTCTGTACCTTTAAGTAAAAGGGAAGAAATTTAGATTTAATTTAGATTCACTCCTAATTGATTTAAATCGTTACTTTTTTCTGCTCTGTACTAAAATTCACCCCTCCTCCCCTTTGTGAATTAGCTTGATTTGAGGGAAATCACATTTGCAGGCACCTTGTTGTGGTTACAGCCTGAAGCTGGCTGAGAGATCACAAGAGAATTCGCTGCATCTATCTGGGAAGAAGATGCTTTTTTGTTAAATACATGGAAAAGAGCTGGAAGAGAGGGGATACCCTTTGACAGGGAGTTTACTTACTGAGCTAGGCTTACCAAAGCCAGTTTTTTACAGTTAAAAATATGTATGTATTTAAAAGAAATGGACCTCTCTGTTTAGAAACATTTGACTAAAGACTGCTGCTCCTTTGGGAGCAGATCCACACGCTGCAGGCTCCGGCCCATCGGAATGGCTTTCCTTTCTCAGATGTTTAGGAAGCAGCTGCCAGTGTTGCAAACATGACTTAATTCTGCAGCCACATCACAGGAGTCCACCCTGGCTGGAGTCAACATCTGCAGGCACAACCCACCCCCCTTTCCTCTCTCCATCCAGCTGAGGCACGTTTTCTGGCCACCAGCTCTCCCCACTTTTGCCACAGTCCTTGGCTGCCTTCTCAGCTCATCTTCGAATCTCTGCTGGCTTTGAAGCAGTTCCTTCACTCCCTCGTTGGGAAGATCAGGTTGTTCCCGCTGCTCCCCAGGGAGACACCTGTTCCCAGGCTGTGCTGGGGTGTGAGCAGCCTGGCACTGGGATCCCCAGCACAACTGTTGCTCTTTGTGCTCTGGTGCTTTCACCTTCCAGCCTCTGCTTTGCTTCCCCTCCAACCCCCTGCCAGGCTCCTGCCCCGTGGGCTCTGCTTTTCCAGGAGCCCAGGAGTGGTTCCTGCAGGGCACACCTGGGACACAGCTCGACCCAAAGCTGATGACAAGGGGACAGCAGCCCCAGAGAGGAGGTTCACGAGTGAGTTCTAGGAAAGCACAATCCATCCCAGTGCAAAAGGTGGTTTTTCAGCCTCGGCCCGTGTGTAATCCCACATGAGCAGTAGTTGTGTGCCAAGTTTGAGAGTTTAACTTGTTTGTGGTTATCTGGGAGAAAGCAAGAGCAGCAGCACTTTTTTTAAGGAGTGGTGCATTTATTCATTTATTTAAACTGTGAAGGGTGTGATTTTCTTTCCCCTTTATCCCCTAAGAGCAGTTGAAGAAGCTGTTTCCAGTCCTTCAGCTGGGACTAAACACTGGGGAAAAGAGCCCCAGTTTCCAAAGGGAAGTCTTTGGCACCTGATAGTGAAGTGGCAGAGAGGATCTGAGCAGGAGCAGCTCTGCCACCAGCCCCACCAGCCTTCTGAACCCTCAGAGCTGCTTCCTGCCTTGGCAGGGTGGTTTCACTTCAGAGCTGGTCCACCTTGGCAGACCCCATGGAAATGCAGCCCCAGGGAGCTCCTGTTTTTATCCTGTGCATTCCTCCCCCTCAGGCCCTGCAGTGATCACTGTTGTCAAATGTTACAGTCACAGTTGGGCCTTAAATCACAATATGAGGGAAAATTGTACGGGAGAGACGAGGAGGGTCCACATGAGGATCCCAAGTCTGGTCTCACCCATCACCATCTGCTGTGTGGGCACCAGCACCCGTCATTCCCCGTCCTTTTCCTTCTTCCTTTGCAGCAGGTGAGCTGTTGGAATGTGGCAAGCTGGGTTCCCTTCCTCTGGAATGCTGTGTTCAGACAATCTGTGTGTGGCCCCACGTGCTCTGAGGACGTGGCAAAGCCGCCTGGAGCTTCTTGCCACGCTGGGGAGGAGGAGATGGGTTTCTCACCCCCCTTACACTGATGCCTTGCCCTTGGCCCGTTCTCCTTTCGCAGGGTGCAACTTGAAGATTTTCAACAACCAGGAATTTGCTGCTCTGCTGGCTCAGTCGGTGAACCAGGGCTTTGAGGCCGTGTACCAGCTGACCAGGATGTGCACCATCAGGATGAGCTTCGTCAAGGGCTGGGGAGCAGAGTACAGGTCAGGCTTTGGCATCAAACTTGGCTCCGTGTCTGTGCTCCCCTTCCACTCCTCGAATTCCCAGCCTAGGAGGGGTCTTGTTCCCATCTGAAGAGTGGGGATTAGCCCAGTGTCTGGGTTGTAGCTGCTGGGATTGATCTCCCCTGATGTTTTTCCCATCCTCTTTGTGTGAAACACACATTGTGTGATGCACCTGGAACACCACAAGTGTCTGGTACCAACAAAGAGTTTACTTGAAGCACAGATAAATCCAGATGGTCCAGGGAGGGACCCCTACTGCTTTTTTTCTTAAAATTAGGTGTTGATTTGATGGTTTGAGTGTGTTAGGACTGCACTGTTATCAAGACAGGACCACAGAATCATAGAATCATGGAATGATTTGGGTGGGAAGGGACCTTAAACTCATCCAGTGCCACCCCCTGCCATGGGCAGGGACACTTTCCACCAGCCCAGGTTTCTCCAGCCTGGCCTTGGACACTTCCAGGGATCCAGGGGCAGCCACAGCTTCTCTGGGCAACCTGTGCCAGGGCCTGCCCACCCTCCCAGGGAACAATTCCTTCCCAGTATCCCACCTATCCCTGCCCTCTGGCCATGGGAAACCATTCCCTGTGTCCTGTCCCTCCAGGCCCCTGTGGAAGTACATCCAGTGTGAGTGTGGTCCTACAGGTTGGCTTTAATGCTTCTTTTATCAGGGACTAATGGGATTAAACCAAAGCAGATTGGCTTGAAAATGTCTATTTGAGAGAACTGTTTGAGTTGCTGCAAAATTGCAGTTAAATCTCGTGCTCCTTTCCTTAGGGCTTGTCACAGGGCAAGGGCTTAAATGTGGGAGGAACAGGATCCCTGTTTTTCCCAATGAAAAGTGGAGAGGAATAAGGAGATGCAGTAGGCCTGGTGTTTGGGGTGGATGATGTGGTTACTCTGAGCACACAGGGACAGTGGGGATGGTGTGGGGAACAGAGTATTCCATGGCTTGGGCTGCTGCCACCCCACTGAGACAGGGAGCAAACACCCAGGGAGTGAAGTCAGGGTTTGACAGGACAGGCAGGGGAGATGAAATTCCCTGGAAAATGAACGTTGTTCTATGAGAGAGAAAGCAGGTGAGGACTTAAGCCCAAAGTGATTTGGAAATGTGGGGGAGTCCCTGCCCTGCTGCTCCCTGTGGTGGGCCGGGAGATGCCCCGGGATCAGCCCTGGGATCAGCTGGAGCCCGAGCCCGGCACGTTCCGCTCCCACTTTCTCATTTCTCCAGATGTTTGGAGTCCATTTTGTGTTGGAATTGTCCTGCCCGGGGGCCAGGCCTGGCCCTGAGCCACGGCAGGGAATGAGATCCAGCTGAGCTCCGTCACTTACGGAAAGTCGGGATCTCGCTGGAGATGGGAGGCCCCGAGCCCTGCACTCCCCCCGGGGCTGCTCTCCCGCTCCTGCCTTTCCCTGCCCCGAAATCCCCCTCTGGTGCCTTTGCCAGAGCAGGGGAGGGTGCTGAGCTGGCTCAGGCATGGAGGTGTTCCCGTGGGAGCAGCATCCAGAGCTCTGTTCCCTGCTTTTCGAGCAGTCTGGTGGAGGGGGGGGGAGGGTTTAGACTCACGTGTGCCAGGGATTTGGGGGAGGGAAGAGGGGAAAAGCCAATTCCTCGAGCAGCCTGGGATGCAGAGGTTCAGTGGGCGAAGGGTGCTCTGCTCTCCCTGTCCTGCTGCCCAAACAGCCCCTGGGACACCCCTGAACAAACCACTCCCCATGGAATCACTGCATGGCACCAGCCAGGCCCAGGTGCCCACCCTGGTGTGGGAGCAGGAGGGACAGGGATGGAGGGGGAGCACTGAGGGACAGGGATGGAGGGGGAGCACAGAGGGACAGGGATGGAGGGGGAGCACAGAG
>JAYRBT010000018.1:1744930-1810509 GCA_036023395.1 Myiotriccus ornatus | reverse complement strand
GAGGGGGAGCACAGAGGGACAGGGATGGAGGGGGAGCACAGAGGGCAGGGTGGTGGTGGGAGCACAGAGGGACAGGGATGGAGGGGAGCACAGAGGGATGGGGATGGAGGGGGAGCACAGAGGGACAGGGATGGAGGGGAGCACAGAGGGCAGGGTGGTGGTGGGAGCTCAGGGCAGCCCCCCAAGCTCATGGTCCCCCTTCCACCAGCCATTTCTCCGTGAGCCCCACAGACTCTGTGTTCTGCCTCCCACCACCAGATTCCAAGGACAGCTTCTGTGGGAAAAGAGGGTGTACAACGAGGCTGTTTCCAGGCTGTTTCTCTTGTTTCTCCCTCCTCCCCAGCAGCTGTCCCTGCCTCTCTGCCTGCAGCAGGACGTGGGCCATGCCTGGGCACAGGAGGGAGAGCCCCTTGCCCTGTGCCTTGGCCTCCCTTCCCATCTCTTCCTGCTTTCCCATCTGGAGACAGTCCCTGGGATCTGACATGGGAATAACGAGGAGAGTGGGGCAGGGCCTTGCACAGGGAGCGTGGGCACACAAGGGAGAGGCCCCAGGGCCGTGGGGGGGAGTCTGAAGGGCTCGGGGTGATCTCCCTCCAGCTTCCACATTCTGCTAAAACCCAAAGATCTGGTAAAAAGAGAAGTCCTGATCTTGGACACCGGGAGACCGAACCTGTCTGGTGAACACTCCCCTCGCTGTCCCATTGGGAAGGGTCTGCAAAATAAAACAGAAGGATTTTGCTGAGATGAACACCTCCCTTTCCCTCCAGGGAATCACCTGCTTTTTCCCAGGAATCTGAGCAGTAAACAGGTTCCTCAGAGAGTTGCTCCTGTGGGATCATAACAAATGTGAAGGGACAAGGTGGGTTTTTAACACAGGTGAGAGCAGCACAGGCCAGAGGCTGTTCCAGAGCAGAGACAGGACTGTGGTCTAAGCAGGAAGGAATGGTGAGGAGCTGTGAAGCCTTTCCCATTTGTCAGGCTTTGTAAGTCATTCGTGTCCTGTGTCCCCTGGCAGGAGGCAGACGGTGACCAGCACTCCCTGCTGGATCGAGCTGCACCTCAACGGCCCTTTGCAGTGGCTGGACAAGGTCCTCACCCAGATGGGCTCCCCCAGCATCCGCTGCTCCAGCGTCTCCTAAGGAAACTCCTCCTGGGGGGGCGACAAAGACTCTGGAAAACCCTTAGCAAAAGGCATAGTAAACAAATTCCCAGTTATTCAAGCGATGAGGAAAAAAAATCTGCTCCTTAAAAAAAGAAGAAAAAAAAAAAGAAAAAAAAAAAAAAGGTGGGTTTTCTCTGTTTTGTTGGTTTTTTAAATACCCTGTTTAAGCCACTTCCACTGAAACTGTTGGCACTTTGGTCGGGATGCTCCGGGCCCTTGCGGTTGGAATGTGGAGCTGGAGTTTATCGTGATAAAGGACTGGATAGTCTGTGCCTCCAGCTGAGTTTTGGCCTCTGTGTGGGCACACAGGAGCCACCACAGCTCCCAGGAAACTTTGCCTTTGCCTCACACGACTCCAGGCCGTGTCCTGCTGCGCCCTGGGAACGCCAGACAACGTGGGATGCCTCCTGCTCCTGCATTCCTGCTCATCCCCCTGATCCACACCTGGAACTGCAGCAGCAGGGGGGGAGAGGAAGCCTTTAAAGCACCCAGAGGAACAAATTGCTCCAGTAATGTTCCTGAAAGGAGGGAGTTTCCCCCCTGCCAGCAGGGAGGCAGAGCCTTGCTCCGCTCCCCAGGGACGCAGCCGAGCCTGGCGGGTCAGGCGGGACTGCCGGGAAGCAAAAGGCCAAATTTAAGGCTCTTCCTGATGTTGCTGCAGCGACTTCTGACTGGAGCTGCTCCCAGATGGACAGTGGTCTGTGGGGAGCTCTGGAGTGTTAAACCCTTGTCTGTCTGCATTAACTCCAGGAGGTTTGTAATCTGTTTGCTCTCTGGTGGGTGGTGTTGCCTCTCCTGAGGCCGGAGGGGCTCTGTGGGATCAGTGGCCAGGTGGGACAGGCTGGCAGTGCCCAAGCCCTCAGTGCCAGGACACAGCCCAGGGTGGGGCATCCCCTGGGACAGCCTGGACATCTCAGCCACCACAGCCCCTCTGCTGACAACGTGTTCCAGCCGACGGAAATGCTCCGAGATGTGTTTTTGCCTGGAGAACTGGGGGGAGTGTGTATTTACTTGTATTATAAAACGTTCATTTTAAACATACATGCTCCAGACTGTTTAATATTTGTTTTTTCCCTGCAGCAACTGTCATGGCAAACAACTCCCACAACTGGAAAAGAACCCCAAACCCTTAGCACTTGTTTTTATGGTTCACATTTGCCAAATAAGTCTCTTAACTTTGTCAGTGCTGTCCAATTCTGTGTTTCTTTATATCTGCAGTGAATATCTTCTGCATTTGTGCCAAAATATTAGAGGGGGAGGGGAGAAAGTGATAATCAGTTTCCTATGGAAATCTTTCTGTCCTGTTTCTGTTGGGTTTTTTTTAAATTTTATTTTCTCTCTGAAAGACAAACACAGCAGCTGGATGTGGCAGTGGGAAGGACTGGCTGGGCTGGCCTTGGGGACGGTTTGTGTTAAAGGTTTCAGTCCTGCAGGCTGAGCTGGGCAGGGCAGGGGGAGCTGCTTGGAATCCCATTTCAGGCACCTCCCAGGAATCCCCACGTGCTCCTCCCCTGGGCCCTCTGTGTCACCCTCAGTCCCTGCGTTGCCAAACCCCAGCACTCTGGGGTCGCTGCTGCCCCTCGGAACCAGGGATGGGTTGGAGGGTTTTCTTCCAGAAACAAGAAATTACCTTGGTTTTGTTTTTTTTTAATATGTGAAACTGAAGTTGTGAGGAAGGTTCTGGGGGGTGGATGTGCTCCTGATGATACAGCACCTGGGAATATCCTCTTGCAGGGCCCTGCCTGGAGCTTTCCCTGGGCAGCACGAGCTGGACCAGCACTGGAGGCTTTCTAAGGTGTTTAATTGGTTTAGTCTTTGCAATGTCTCTGATGTGACTGGGGCAGGAAGAGCAGCTTGTGTTACATTTTGTGTATAAAATAGGGTTTTCTAGCCACTCACAGGGTGGGTTTGTGTCTCACTGTGGTTTGATTCAGCATTTGTGTTCAGACACAGGTTTCCAACCTGGTCTCAAACAAAAATTTATCCTGTGTTTTGTGGAAATATTTGACTTTTGGCTGTTTAGGGGGAGAGGGGGAAATATCTTCTCTGTAAAATGGCCCCAGGTTTGCTCTCTGAGTCTCTTATTTGCTTATTTTAGTGACAAATTGTTGTTGTCCTCAGAATCCTGGAGGAAGTTGGACTCTGGTGCCTTGTGCATTAACAACAGAAATGGCACCTGAAATTCCAGAGGCAGGGATTACAGGTGGCAGTGTGTGCAGCAGCCCAGCCTGACCCAGAGGCCACGAGTGGGAATAAATCTCAGCTTGAATATGAATTTTGCACCCAGAGTCACCTCCTCAGCCTGCATTGCCAGCAGGAGCCAGATCTGTATCTCCTGGCTAAGGGATCATTAATTGCTGGCTGTTATTAATTGAGGCCTTTTGAAAACCAGGACTCAGATGATGCATAAAAACTTGGGTTAATCTCCCCTCATCATCCCTTACGTGAAATGACTTCCAGTGGAAACTACGAGCTGGGCCAGCAGTGCAGTGAGATAAACCAGAGATTATCTCCACTGAGGATTCATTTCCTGCCCTTTGTTTGCTCTTCACTAATTCATCCAAAGCTCGGTGGGTACTTTGGAAAGGGGATGGGGAGTCCTGGGCCGTGGGCAAAGCAAGGGCTGAGGCTGGGGGTGACCCCAGGGACGCTGTGGGGGGCACTGCCTTTGCTGTCAGTGCAGTGGCTGTACGGATAAAATTGGATTCCCGTTCCTGCTGCCACCTGGGCTGGCATTGCTGGAGGCAGGGGGGCCCTGAAGGCACAGGTGGCTTTGTTGGGGGTTGGTTTTTCCTGGGACTTCACTGGTGTGGAGCGCACAGGGATGAGCCCAGCCCTGCCCTGGCTCAGATTCCAGCTCCAGCCTGGAATACCCTCTCCTTTCCTGGCAGCCTTGGCTGTTCCACCAGGATTTCACACATTTTTGTTGCTGGCAGGGTGAGTGGCAGGGATTTTGACCCTTTCCTGGGTGTGGCTGCGCAGGGCCTGGCGCTGGCAGGTGACACCGATGGCCTTCTGCCGTTCCAGGGCTGGGGTGATCCGTTGTTCCTGTTAATGTATGGAATTGCAGTTGGTATTTTGTGTTAAGCTTGTCTTAGAAGTAATCCAGGGCTGTCCATTTGATTTAATCTCCAGGAATCAGTGTGCATATGTCCAAAGATGGAGAAATCCAGTCATAACTCATTTCCCCGGAGCTCTGTCTCCGTGTGCCAGCAAAAGGCTGAGTTACTTTGAGTTCCTCCCAATTTCCTCTCCCCTTGTGGACCAGAGGAGTTGAACCTGCCCAGGACTCCTTTGCAGGGTGAAGGATATTCAGGACTCCTCTCAAGCAGTTAAGTGTTGGCATCTGTGCTTTGTGCTGCTTCCTGCCTGGAAGAGCACAGGGAGGAAGAGCTGACGGCTCAGTGAAGGACTTCAGCCATACCCCAAAACATGCAGGAGCTTTCCTGAGGTCCTGGATAGGTGGGAGGATGGAATGTGCCAGCTGTGCTAAGCTGGGATGAGACTCAGCCCCTCTGGGGTGCTGGAGGAGCGGTGTGGTCGAGCTCAGTCTGGTTTTACCGTGTCAGTGCTTTTGTTTTTGTTTTCTTTCTTGAGTATTCAGACGAATCAAATATTTAATTTTCAACAGCAAGGGCAGTTCAGGACTTGGAGTATTAATATTCCATCTGTTCCTTCCTGATGATTGCTGGGAATGAGGAGTTTGTGGGGTGAGGACAGAGCTGGGCACAAACCCTGGCGAGCGAAGGCCCAGGTGTGTCAGCACCACGCGGGGCTCCCGGCGGCCCCTCCCTGAGAGCTCTCCAGGCTTTACAAAACCTCTTCCCCCAGAACCGGTCGGTTCATCTTCTGCCCCCTCCAGTACTGGGGAGCCCACCCCAGTGTCCCTGAGGGGTCACATCCAGCTCATTCCCGCGGGAGCGGCGCCCTGGGAGGGATCCCTGCGAGCATGTTTGTGTTAGTGGTAGAATTCCTGCTGTACGTCCCTGCTTTCCCCTGGCTCCATTACTCACTGTTTGTTCCTGCAGGCCTGTCCCATGTACTCCCTCCCCTTCCCTGTGCAACTGTAAGGTCTGTTTTTGACATTTTAATAAACTTTGATTTGAAAACTGAGGCTCGTGAGCGAATGGGGGTGTTGTAAGAATGGATTGGAGGGCACAAACGGACAGTTTGGAGTTTGGAAACCACAGGGAGTTTGGAGACAGCAGCATCTCCAGGTTTGGGTAATGAAGGTTGTTCCCAGTAACACACAGGAGACCTCAGTGACAGGTAAGACCTTCATTGTTTTTATGGTTTTGTTCGAGAATTTAAAGCCAGATACGAAAAATGAATTAAAACCCTGCAATTGTAACTAAGAGGATCCAAAGGGGAGCAGCTCCGAGCTCTGCGCTCAGGATTTATGGGCCAAGAGCTGGAAAAGTCAGAGGTAGCTGAACATTCCCTCCCTGCCCCCTGTTCAAACTGCTGCTGGACTTGCACCTTAGGGCTGGGCATTGGGGATCCCCATTCTCAGCTCAGGGCATTGGGGATCCCCCTTCTCAGCTCAGGGAATTGGGGATCCCCATTCTCAGCTCAGGGAATTGGGATCCCTGTTCCCAGCTCAGGAGCTGCAGGGAGCACTCCGTGCCCAGTCCCGTGTCCTGTCAGGAGCAGATCCCAAGTGTCCTGTCTCAGGCCTGCAGGTTGTGCTGCACACACGTGCCCAGCCAGGAAATCCTGCAGAGAAGCCTCAAAGAGCAGAATTCCACCCCCTTCTCCCTGAGGAGCTGCTCCAGGCCGAGCTCTGTTCCCAGGGGAAGTTTCCCTGCCCGAAGCTCCCGGGCTGTTTTTGGCTGTTATTTTGTGCCAGGCAGGTGCCTCAGCCCGTGGTCTCTGCAGAGGTGCTGCTGCCCCTCCTGGAGGCAGAATTCCAAGAGCCTGTGGGCAGGTCAGGTGCCATCCCGGGGGACAGTGACACATCCCTGGAATGCTGCTGGAGCGGGCACTGTCCAGAGAGCCCGGGAGGGGCCACGGCACGCGGTGATCCGTGAACTCCTCGTGGCTCTCCGAGGCTTTCACTGGAATTCACTTTTTTCAGGGTTGTTTTTCCTGACAGGATTTACGAGAACACTTTTTCCACTGGGTTTTCCAACCATGTGGTAATAAAGGGTCTCGTCCAGGCCTTGTGCTGGGGCTGCCAAAGCTCCACGAGAGATGCGGTAAATCCGTGCTGAGCTGGGGCTTCTGCTGCTTCCCCCTGGATGGAGCTGCATCCCAGCATCCCAGCCTGCATCCCAGCATCCCAGCCTGCCCATCATCTGCACTGCAAGTGGGCACCTGCAGCAAGTGGCAGGTTTAGTAAGGAATTAAAAATCTCAAAGCCTCAGCCAAAAATAAAAGAGTGAATTGACCTTGCCTGGAATTTTTGGGTTCAGGCAAAAGTTGGGTGACAAGTGGTTGTAGTGGCAGGAAAATCTTTGCAATCCCAGCCTGGCCTGTCCAGTAACACTGGAATGCCCAGCCAGGACTGGGAATGCTGGAGCAGCAACTGGGAATTCTGAAACTCGAGCTTCATACCCAGGATGAGGATGTAAACCGTGGGCAGTGGGAATGTCCCTGCACATGCAGGTGGAAATGGGTGGCCCTTAAGGTCACTTCCAACCCAAACCTCCTGGGATTCTCTGAAAACCTGGGAATTCTTATGCTGTTCCTGACCAAGGCTGTGACACACGAAGAGAAAGGGAGTGACAGACACCATTTCAGGTTTGCTTTTCCACTGATGCCCCTTTTATTCATTTCTGGGACTTCTGATCTTGTAAAGAAATTCTGTGGCCAAACCCAAAGTGTCTCTACAGAAAGAAAACCCCAACCAACCCACAGAAAGCCCCCAAGCAACCCCCCACATTCAAATTTGATTTAAAAGAACAATAAAGGCCCATGACACTTTTCCCTGGTGTCTCGAGCCACACTTTCTGCCTCCATGATTTGGGTACCTCAAAACAAGACATGGATTTACAACAAAAATACATTTAAAAGAGTTTTAACCTGGGAATGAGCTGCTGCTGCCTTGTACGAAGGCAGATGAGAGCTGGATTTGAATGGGTGTGATTTTATCAAACTGAATTAGTCAGGTGTCTGCCACATGCCTGAAGGGTTGGTTTTATGAAGTGTCCAAGTCCATGTTTTCCTCACTGCCCCAACTCATTCCCTCTGCACTTCTGCCATTTATCATTATTGCACGGTGAATATTTGGAAAGGGGGAAAAAAAGTCTTCAACTACCAAGAAGCCAAGATGGAAAACCATTCCCTGCTTGGAATGAAGCACCTTCAGGCCCTTGTTGCAGCTCTGGGTGCTGGGAAAAGGATGGGGAGAATGGGAGGAGAGTCAGGGCAAGGTTGGGAAGAGGTGGCTCTGGCAGGTGTTTCCTTGGATATCTGCACGTGCAGCCCTGGGGAAGGAACATTCCTTCTTAAAATCACTGCTCAGGTTTGGATGGGAAATGCTTCACAAACTGCCAGGGAAGATTCAGGTCTTGTTCCCAAACGCTGCAGTTTCCACCCAGGAAATGATTTCCAGCATTCCAAGCACCTCATTTTCCTTCGATTTATCTCAAAAGGGACAAGGAATGTTAGGAGTGACTGGAAGTGCCTTCAGAATGCAAAGCCATCAGAGAACAGATGGCAAACGAAAGTCTCAGGGCTCGGGGAAATTTATTGACAGGAAACTCAGACATTGGAAAAGTTAATTCCAAACTTTCTGACTAAGGTGGATTTTCAGATTGAAAAGGGAAAGAGGAGCCCTGGGGAGGGTTGGGTTGGACTCCTCCTCCACAAGCCAAGTGCTCTGTTGGCTGCCTCCTCCCACTGATCCACTGAGTGCAGCAGAGAAGGGGCCAGGATGGATTTACCCCTTCTCCTCTCATTCCTCTCCAGGCTCCACCTTCCTCCTGGTTTTCCTTCTCCCATTCCCCGCTCCCAGCAGGTCTGGTGAGGATACACAGCCCCCAGCAGGGACAGCAGCTCCAGCTGGGCCCACCCAGCAGCCCAGAGCCACCCTGGGGCCTGCAGGGAACCCACAGGAGGGGGAGCCATCGACACATCCAGTGGCACTTGGGGATCCCGGTGTTTTCCACGGGTGTTCAGGAATCCAGGACAGACTCCCCAGCTGCAGGTCTGTGAGTGCTGCCAGGAGCTTTGGGCAGGGAATTCAACCCTGGAACAGCTGCAAAAATCTGTCTGGCATTTCATCCCCAATTTAGTTTCTCAGTGGAAAGCCGGGGAGTGTGGACAACACCTGACATTCCAGGGAAGGCCCTCTGAGCTACACAGACAAAATTCCAGTGGAATCAGAGCCCAGGGGCCGCTTCTCATGGCTTTGGCACTGCAGGAACCAGCAGCCTTGGCACAGCACCCCCAGCAGGGCACAGTTCACAGCTCCCCCTTCGTGGCTCAGACAAACCTGCTCAGTCTGAACCGGGAAGAAGCTCCATAAAACCATCAAACACGTGGAGTTTGGAATTCAGGAGTGGCTCCCCAACCCCCAGCCACGTGGGCAAAGATAACTGGGAGCACGTTTGTTTATTTAAACTCCGAGGAGGAAACAATAAAAACGTTCCTTTGAAAAATGGAAACTCGTTCCTGTTTCCTTGAACTGCACGTGGCACCTTCCAAAGTCCTCTGGGAGGGGATAAAGGGCAGTCAGACAGACCCACGGGAGCCAGGAATTGGAGTGGAATGTTCAGCTCACTACAGGGACACCGGGAATCCTTTCCCCAGTGAAAGGGGGGAAAGCTAAATGGGGCTTTTGGCAATAAACACCTCATTAGGGGAAGCTCCTTCCTGCAGGATTGCTCTGCAGGTCGAGCCACGCAACAACTCAGTTCTCCTCATCTGAGGAGAGACCTTCGATCTCATCTCGGTCTCCTCCAATCGCCATCCAGAAGGCTTTGGCCACCTACAATGGCAAGAAAAGATGGGAGAGGAGAAAAACTCCCGTGAAATGCCTGAAAACTTGAAATTCACCATCCAAAGAGAAGAGGCTGAGCAGCAGGTACATCTGGCAGCCAGGTTATCTGCTCACAAACCAGCCTTGTAAGTGCAGTGCTCCCCGCTGTGAGGTTAAGGAATTCCAGGCAATTATTTAGGATTCATGGGAGGCACCTCTGATACCAAACCCGGGATAATTAAGGCCTGATTAAATTTTCCAGGAGTTCAAGGCTTTTTCATGGACTTGTGGAACCTGGACCACACCAGGAAAGGGAAAAGGAAGGGGAAAGGGAAAGGAAAAGGGAAAGGAAACTATGGCAGGGGGGTGGAACAAGATGATCTTTAAAGTCCCTTCCAACCCAAAACAGTCTGGAATTTTCCAGTGTTTCAGAATTCCAGGTTTGCTCCTCAGTTCCTGGGAGATACCTGACAGGCTTCCCTAGGACCATGTGGTTTGGTTCTACTGCTCTCCCTCCAGGAACTCTCCCAAGAGCAGGAATTCTGGCTTGGAAAGGGAAAACCCCACTGTTAGTAATTCCAAGAGCCGTTCCCAAACTCACCTTTTCTGCATGGAGCTTCCTTTGCTCGTGAGGCAACATGGCAGCTTTATCTGTGGGAAAGAGGGATGGCCTGGGTTGGGAGCAGGGACAGCAACACCTCCTGCAGCTGATTTGGGGAGCCAAGGAACTGCTTCAAGATCATAACAAAGTGATCTCGTTCAGTAAAAGCAGTTGCTCCCACTAAACAGGAATCTGTACACAATTCCCAACTCGCTCTCTGGCTTTGGTGCCTGAGCCCCTGGAACAGGTGCCAGAGCTCAGGGCCCTCTGGCCTGCTGTTACCTTTCATTTCTTTGAGCTTTGAGAGCAGCCTTTCGAAGTTCTCCAGGTCCCCATCCCTGGTGGTCAGACTGGCCAGCTCCTGGATGTCCATGTCCAACATGGGATCTGAAATCCAGATTGACTGAAGATAAATTTATCAGCATAAAACCAGTATTTTAACATCTGCAAACCCCGTTTGCAAATTCCAGCCCCATAGCAGAGAAACAAGCATTTAATTTACTGACTGTTCATACAGACAATCATGGATCATCACACTGGGGATTAATTTTAGGGAAGGAATCCTTCCCTGGGAGGGTGGGGAGGCCCTGGCACAGGGTGCCCAGAGAAGCTGTGGCTGCCCCATCCCTGGAGGTGTCCAAGGGCAGGTTGGATGAACTTGGAGCAACCTGGGCTGGTGGAAGGTGTCCCTGCCCGTGGCAGGGGGTGGAATGAGATGAGCTTTAATGTCCCTTCCCAAACCATTCCAGGATTCCATGATTTTATGATATATTACATTGCAGGAGTGAGTTTGAGTTCATCCAATAAAAGTTTCCTGCTGATTCTGGAATGATCTGTCTAGGAACAACCACGGGGTCAATTAAAGACTGATGAGACTGTGCTGAGACCACAAGTAATAACACCCTGTGTTTACATCTCCACATACAAGTTGCAAGAAAGTCCCATCTCCTGGAATGCTGCAGATGTTTAAGAACTGGCTGTGGCAAGTGCATTTATCCACACTTGGTGGGACCATCCCAGCCAGGTGTGTCTGCTCCAAGCAGGGCAAGACCTCACCTGCAGCACTGTCCAGCTGCAGGTTGTTTGTTCCAGCTCCATCTTCCCTGGTGTCAGACTGGGAATCTTCTCCCTCTTCTGGGGAGGGGTTGGACTGTCAACAAACAAACAAACAAACAGATATTTGAGTGTGAAAAACAAAAAAAAAAACCCCACCATCAGCAAATCAGGTGCTTCCTGTTTTCCCTTCAAAACCTTACACTTCATCCTGAGCTGTCACTGCAAAACCTGTACCCCAAAAACCCCTTCAGGTTTTAGGACAGAATTTGCTTGTTTTCAAATAACATTCTGAAGTGGTAGTTTTTGAGTTGCCCAAAATGCTGCTGTTGGATTAATGAATTAATGAGAAACGTCTTGGGTGGAGCTCTCAGTGAGCTCTCAGTGAGCTCTCCTTGGCTCTGTGGGTTGTCTGGGGTCAAGCACGGGGGGGAGGTGACAACCACCACCCTGAGGGTGACACGGGGAAGGACGACACAAGAACAGGCTGAGCAGAGAACAGGGAGCAGGAATTACTGTTTACTTCTGTCTCCTGGGTGTCTTCGGAGCCAACACTTCTGTTTGCAGCCGCCAAGGAGCTGAGGAGCCCAAAGCCCTGGGGCCTGTCTGGAGACAAAGCAGAAGCTGCAGTCACTGCAAACACCTGGCACTGCTCAGCTGGCACAGGGAGCATTCCAGGGAACACACACAGCACCCTGGAGAAGGTGTCAGTGCTTTACAAGGGTATTCTAAGCAGAAACTGTACATGTTTTCTAAGGTTTTTTTCAACTCTCTTAGCGAGATTTACTGCTAAGTGTTTCTCCCAGGGAAGAGATGTGGGGGCCACAAATGTGGGAGGTTTTAAATTCGTGTTTGAAGTCTCTGCTCCTTTAGGATTTGAGCTGGCAAATGGCTCCTGATTCCAAACGAGGCACCAGGAGCAGCATTTGGTGTTCCTGACACTTCCATGGGAAGCAGCACCGAGTCTGGGGCTGGATACAGGAGATGCCACAAGTGCTTTGCTCAGGACATGGACTGTCCAACCAGTAATGGCAATGGCAACTTATAAACATCTAATTCAGAATTCCTGGAGGTGCTTTGGGCTTCCCACAGCTGCTGCCCTTGTGTGCATTTCAATGGCATCTTAAAATCTAACCTAAAAAGTGACTTCAAACCTAAACCTAAACAGCCAAGACAGCAGATGTGCTGCAGTGTTCTTAAATTAAACTAGCTGCACCTTAAAAATGTTTTTATACAAAAACATATGTATATTAGGTGATATTTTTACCAAGTCATGCTGCTTTAAGTCATAGTTTACTACTCAGTACAAGTTGGCCTTGCACTGAGCAGTAAATGTTTGCAGGTACACAAGGGACTCAGGAGATTTTTCTGCAGATCTTTGTATTTTAGTCAACTAAAACTGAAATGTGAAGTTACTGTACTAGAAATAGCCAGGAAACAACGAACGGTGCCAAAAGAAAGATGTAATATTACTTTTGAAAAGAAATGTGTTGTAAATTATTACACTCATGACTAAGCTCTAGACTCAACTGCTGAGCTGATGTCATTTGGATGCCGTGGCCAAATTTCCCTGCCATTTCTCCAGACTCTCCTTTTGAGGGCTTGGATGTGGAAGTGAACCATCACCATCCAGCAGACACGGAAACACGTCTCCACTGGAGCATTCCTGGGAGCTCTTTCCTGCTGGATGCTCGTGCAGCTCGTGTGTGTCCTGCCCCATCCTCTGCTCCCCCCAGCAGGTGTTTGGGGCCACTGGCTCTGCTTGATCCACTTTCACTGCTTGAACGGGTCACCTCCCAAAGGTTTGGGAAGAAGTGAATCAGTGGAGCCCAATGAATTCCCCTGACAATGTCCCCTAACACGTGAGAGGCTGGGAAGTCCAAACGAACAGGAACTGAGGGATAAAACACTGGGAGCTGATTCCCAAAGCAGAGCAGCTTCCCCAGGTTTCACTGGGCTGTGTTTTGGGAAGCTGTAAAGATGGACATTCAGCCAATTTCTGAGTCATCCCAAGTGAGGTTGGACGCTGCAGTCCAGAATGTGCTGCAGAGAGAACATTCCCACACTGGCAGAGGGGTGGATGGAGTGATCTAATCATGGACCTCGCTCGAATCTGGGATTAGTTTGTCCTGTCCAGAAAGATGCCAGGGGGGCTTCTGCTCCACAGTCCCTCCTGCAGCACTACAGCCCCAGCCACAACACTCACAGATGTCCCCCCTTCACAAAGCCCTGCCATCTCCAGCAGGGCTCCCTGGACAGCAGCTCTTTGTGTCTGGCTGGTCAGGGAGGTGGCAGACACAACACTTGCAGGCACACCCTTGCAAAAAGCCTTCCAGAAACCCTTTTGATTGGATCTCAAAGTTATTGCAACTGCTGGGTGCAATTCAGGAAGTGGGTGATGCCTTACACAGTGTTCTTAGGGCAGCAAAGCCAAAAATTAGCTCATCCAGCTTATTGTAACAGCCAGTGGTTATGGGGGAGTTGGGATGTCCAGAGAAACTGTGGCTGCTCCATCCCTGGAAGTGTCCAAGGCCAGGACAGATGAACTTGGAGCAACCTGGGATATTGGGAGTGTCCCTGCCATGGCAGGGGGTGGCACTGGATGAGCTTTAGGGTCCCTTCCAACCCAAGTGTAAATAATTAAGCTGAAATGGTCTCCCTAGACCAGGTTAATTGTATGTAAATAGAGCCACAGGCTCCTTCCTGGCCCCACCCGAGGTAACCATCTTCACCTGCACCACTGAGGGAGGGATTTCAGCAGGAAAGAAGCCAAGCTCCTCTTCCAAAGGGCAGCAAGTGGCTTCTTTTCCTCCCACACAAGCCCTTGGAGGGGCAGATAAGGCAACAGCAGTGCCAAACCTTGTGGGGAGAGGAATATGTTATCTGGAGAAACACTCTTGTCCTTCTGCACAGAGAGAAAACCTCCTCATTCTCAAAGGGAGAGAACTGGAAGGGCTGGAGAACCAACAGCTTCACACCAGCTCCAAAAAGATCTGCCCTCTGGAGACCCCCAGGTAAGACTGTTTGTCTCAACAATTTATTTACTTACAAAGCATGGGGATGTTTGATGTAGAATTGTTTATAATTCAACTGCGTTACACTGGGTACCTGTTTTTATGAATCTGTGTGAGAAGGGATGTACTTAATGCTAGAGGAAAAAAAATCACAATTTTAATAGGTGTGTGGAGAAACTACAGCTTGAGGAGAATTGTGTTTGGGCTTAAGATAAAATGCAGTAAAATAACATGGGTTTAATGCTTGCGCTTGAAAAAAGTCGTTCCTGCTCTGTCTGTAAACTTAAATTGTCACAGAAACAGGTTGTTGATGGAAGGCAATGCTGTAACACAGTGCTATAACCACGTGCTACTGCACATTTACTCTTCCAGGCAGGCAGCACTTGCAGGTAACTCAGGGGAAAAGCTAAAGTTTGGTTCACATGGCAGCCAGTTTGCAGGGTCTGGAGGAAGGTGAGAACAAAAGCTGTGTTACAGGTCGTAAAAAGTTTTATTTTAAGCAAAATGAGCTCAATGGTTTCCCTCTGAAGGCACAGTCAGGCTGCAGCACCTTCCAAACACAGCTCACTTCCTGAGGGGCTCGTGGGGTGAGGTGCAGCAACGCTGGGGGGTGTGGAGACAGAAAATTGGGATCTTCCAGGAGTCAGACCTTTCCAGAACACAGCAGTGATGTGTGGGAATCTCCCCCCCATGAACAACTGAACGTGTGTCTGAACTGGGCTGTTCTGTAACGGGGCATCTGCCAAGTGCAGGAAATGTGCTCACACCTCCCCTTAACCTCATTTCTGATGTGGGGCGAGAAACACTCCAGAAGCAACGTCAGAAAATCCAATGTATGATCAGTTTGGTGGTTCTCATCCTGGTTTTGCTGAGTCCCACCAGCCATTCTGCAGCTGCAGGGAGGAGCAGAAGCCTCTCAGCACTTTAAATCAGTTCATAGCCATGGGAAGGGTGAAGCCACAACAGGAGAAAACGGGACATCAGGGAGCAGACAGACATGGGAAGGTTTCTGGTGGGAGTTTAGTCCTCATTAGAAAGGTAAGGAAAGGTTTCCAAGTAAATGGAAGTGTCTGCACTTGCAGCCACAGCGTTTCTTTATCTAATGAGTCTAAACCTGAAGTGACTTTTTCTGAAATTCTAGCTACCAGATAATCCCTTGTCTGCAGGAAATTATCTGGGGTTGCCCATTTTTTGCAGTTTTAAAGAAATTCTGTGGTTTCCACATACTCAAGTGGGGTTTTCTGTAGGGAAAACTATCCTTGCAATGCACTTGGTGCATCCTTTAACATTTGACATCACTTCTTTGCCAAATCTCATCTCTGCACTTGCTATTCTCCCTGTTTCAAGAACTACAATAAATCCCAACCCAAATCTGGAATTTAACCTTTACTTCTTCCACACCAAACCCTGTATCAGTTTGTAGACCTGCTAATGACCTACTATTTCCTGCTAGAGTTTGGGGAAACAACCTTTCATTTCTCAGTGCAACTTGTAGAATCCATGGAACATTTCACTCAGTTATTGGTAGAGAGCAAGGTAAAGCACAGAGGGAGCAGGAGCAGATGCTGAAACAGGAGTAAATCTGGACACAGAAATCCTTCCCAGTGAGGCTGCTGAGGTGCTGGAATGATTTCCCAGAGAAGCTGTGGCTGTCCAAGGCCAGGCTGGATGAACCTGGAGCAACCTGGGACAGTGGAAGGTGTCCCTGCCCATGGCAGGGGGTGGGATGAGATGAACTTCACAGTCCCTCCCAACCCAAGCTGTCCCACGATTCTGTGACAAATCTCACCTGTGGCCTGTGAGTTTATCAAGGACAATGAAAGCAATCCCTGAACCCTCTTGTTCCCTGGCAAAGGTTGGGGGGTGCTCAGAGCTCTCTCTACTGCTGCAGGAGGTCAGCTGAACCTTTTGGCAGGCCCCCCAAGCCCCCTGGGCCTCGCCCTCCCAGACTGCAGCCCTGGCACGTACCGCTCTTCATCACCACGTTGGACCACACGTTGGCGTTGAGGGCCTGGACAATCCGCTTCACCCCCGTGGACTCCGGGAAATCATCTACAACAGAACACACACATTGCCCTCCTCAAAACTGCACCAGAAACCAGCAGGGGCCCCAAAGCCAGCAGAGGAGTGGCTGCAGGCCTGTGCTACCTTCTCCCAATGCTGATTTCTCACCTTTGTTTCATGAGGGGCCAGAGAAATCTAAATTAACACCTCATTTCTTGGTCTGAGCTTCCCGGTATGATGAACTGAGGGCTCTCAGCCTTTGGGAGATCTAAATTGTTGAGTACCCTCTGAGTAAACTCAACAGTAACAGGCAATTTTTAAGTTGCTGTTAAAAGCAACTTAAACCTTTTACCCCAGGATCTTTTAGAAGGCTGTGTGGCATAAAAATAGATACTAGAATTAATGCTGTAGGGCATAAAAATAGGTATTAGAATTACTCTTCCTTCCTTCAGGAAGTAAAGAAGTTGAGACAACCATGGGGTTTGTTAGAAATGACAATGATTATTGAAAAGTTGTCTCCACAACATCTATCTTGGAATGTTCCAGTAATCCTGGGAATTACAGGAACCTGAAAGAGCAGGGAAAGCATTATTCAGATTTGAACTTATTTACTGAATAGACACCACTCGGTACCAAGTCAGTTTTCCCATTTCCTCAGTTTAGTCAGCTTCCCATGTTTGTGCAGGTTCACAAAGGGAAAAAAAACACACCCAAACAGTTCTTTGGTTACAAAAATGTGATTGTTAGAAATCAAACTCCAGTGACTCAGGGACAGGTGCAGTAATTGAAACTGCCTTTAAAAATGCAATTTAAAGCTCTCTCTGACCCCTTAGATCAAATGTGTTGCCCTCTGTTGGGTTTTATATCAGTCATTATTGAGGTCTCAGCTTGAGCTCCTGTCCTGAGTGCCAGTGAGTCCCAGCCAAAGCTCAGCCATGAGCTGCCAGAAATGTCAGTTTTGAGCAGATACTGGCCCGGTGTGTTTGCTGCATCTGTTGTGCCTTTTGTCCTTCCCACAGCATGTTTATGGGGTAAATAAGTTACTCACTGGAACACAGTTCCTCCTCTGCATGAGTCACAGTGAATCAGCTACCATTTACAAATTGAGGCAAGAACATGTATCTTGATATTCCCAAAATTAACATCCTGAGTCGTTATTAGTCCTATTGTTTGTATTATTTAAATGGTAAACAGCTTGTTCTTAAAAACAGTTATCCAACAGAAAAAGAACTCAATGTAATGTTACTAATATTTCCTTTGCAAGCATTCAGGGGTCTTCACTTGTGATTTGTCTGGTTTCTGGGAATCAGGAGCATGTGCATCCCTCCCTCTTGGACTAAACAAAAAGAAAGCCCTTTAAAGGCAAGGTGAGGGGAGAAGGAGAGTTCTCAGCTCCCCGAGATCCAATTTACTAAGCTTTTAAAGGGGGAGAGGGCTGGCACTTGTGCTCCAGCTGAGGATTTTACACTGAATTCTTCTTGGTGAACCCAAACTAGAGCAAATAGTGGTGACTGATTGCCAGTTCTCTCATTTTGGCTCTGTGGGGGTAAGATGTAAACCCTTTTTTGGATTACTGAAGTGAGGAGAGAAGGCTGATGCTGATAAGGCTCTCAGGAAGTGCACAGTCACTCTTCAGGAGTGGAACATCACACTTCTGACTTTTGGGGTTTTTTTTCCTCCTTTGAGTTACAAATGCATGGGCAGCCAGTGATTCTGAAACTGGTTTATTTCCTGTGTAACACTGCCTGTTGTTCTGAAATGTTTTTAACAACCTCCCCTCTTCAGCCCATAGAATAGTGTCCATCTTCTCTTGGTACTCACAACAGTTTAAGTTTCTTTTTAGAGCAACAAAGAACTTCCCTGCCCTTGTGCATCTCTAGTTCTTTTGTTGTAGGTTTCTTTTCCAAGTGGAATAGAAACACTCCTAATGTATCAATACAGCCCTAGGGTTCAGTGCCAGAAAAAGGAGCAGATATTATTTTTATGGAGGTGCTACATAAACAGCAGCTGTATTTGGGAGGAGACAAATGGAATTTCTCAGAGGAAATAACCTCCTCCTCCTCCTGACCTTTTATAGCTGAGACTAAGCCCCACCAACTGGGAGCATTCCATGCTGTAATCATGTGGCACATAAACAATTGCAAGGGGCATAACTTTAGTTAGAAGTTTATTTTGGGGTGTTTTTTTCATTCTCAAAACGGCAAGAGAAGTAGCAGGCTTACCATCTTCGTCAGGCAGCTCCTCAGGGTTAAGTTCTACCAGCTCAAAGCCATGTTTGATGCACCATTCTTGAGCTTTCTGTCTGTTTACACCTAAATTGGGAAGCAAAAATGTGTATTGAACATGAAGGTTTGAGAGCAGTATCAACAGCTGAATGTTTAGCTGTGTTTTGGTCACTCAGAGTGGTTTGCTTATTCTGGATTGTGTGGGGGAGAAGTGTATTACAGCTGGTGTGGTCCTTCCTTCACTTGGGATGCCAAAAACTGCAGAGTTAAACAAACCCCTCCTTGCAATTGGTTTGGGTTTCTTTGAGATGTCATCAAGTTAAATGGCCTTGTGGAAGGTACTCAGAGGAAGATGTGAGGTGCTACACTGAAAGAAGCCTCTCATTAACTCTGGGTTTGACAGTGAATTAAGCTGCAGGGACACATCAGCACCTCCCAGCTCACTGTGGTCTAGAACCAAAGCAAATGCTTGTGTTTAACGTCCAGATGGTCCAAGAAAAGTCCTTTCCCCTGGAATGAAGCAGCCAGCAGCCATGCCCCTGCTCCCCCAGGATCCTGCACACCCCGCAGGGTGAAGGCCCTTTCCCCTGGCACTGCAGGACACCCAGAGCTCCTCTGGGCACGCTGGGACAGTTGGGATTCAGCTTTAACCACAAGTGGCTCCAGGTTTCTGCTCCTGCTCACGAGTCTCTTGGCTCTCCAGCACAGCTCAGGGCCACGTTCCCACAGGGACTGGGGGTAGGAGCTGACTGAGCTGGCCAGGGAATGCTCAGGCAGGTTAATGACTCTGGCAGTGGGCAGGTTCTCTGGGGTTCCTACCGTTCTCAGACACTCTGTCACACACCAGGATCAGCACCTCTGGCAGCCACTCTTCTGTCAGGGGGAGCCACTCAGAGACACCTTCCAGCCCAGTTTTCTAAAGAGGGGGAGAAAAGAAAAAATTCTTTGGAATACATCCTCAAATACTCGAGTTTTTAATAGTGTTAGAACAAAATGAAGTGAGGAAATATGCTGTTTCTGTCTCAGCCTTTCTGGCTCCTGCTAAAGCACTGCTGCCATATAGCTTAGCAGGAACAATTTTGGATAAAATGCACTGAATCTCACATTTAGCTCCCTCATTTTTGGCTCTCCTAAAGGAGCCTTCCCAAAGCAGCATCAGCTAGGAATAACGCTGGAAGTGGATTTGCCTAACTTAGTGGCATGTTTGTATCTTTAAAACCTCTCTTCCAGTTGGAGTACAGCAGTAAAAGGGGAGGAAACTGCTGCTGCTGTTAGCAGGCATAATTTAACATTCATCTCCTAACAATTAACAGCACAACCTCAAGGGGAGGGATGGCACAAGAGGGAGATCTCACTGATGGTTATCAGTGTGATAAGGCAGCTACATCATACACATAAAGCAAGAAAATGAAGCAGAAGAGTCTTACTATTGTGCTGTCAAAGTACACCACAAATGCCTGCACGGACTCAGCAATTTCTCCAGTAACATGGAACGTGGTTGGGACCACACAGAGATGAATATCTGCAGAGTAGTATTTGTTATCTATTGTCCAGGGGTAAAAAGTCACTCTTCCACTTGTAACTGCCCCCACAGACAGGTCATCTTTCCCTGTGATACCTGTATAAGAGAAAAGTGTTAAACTCACTGCCTGTAGACAGAATTCATGGAGAGAACACCTGGACTTGGGTACAGCACAACCAACCTTCCCACACACAGTCACCGAGATATAAAGAACTGTTTGACTGGGCCCTCCACCTGAAGGGAACTAATGAGAAAATGAAGCCAGGTACTACAGTTTGGTTGTGATTGCCACTAAATTCCATGGAGGAGTTCAATTAAAATCCCAGGCAGTGGGATAATGTCAAACACTGCCCTTGCAGGTGGGACCCTTCCCTGTGCACACTCCTGGCAGCTCCTGCAGTGGAACTGGGGTTTGTAGCAGAGCATCCCATCCACACCTCGAGGGGAAGGGCAGAGTGTCTTGTTCAGGCTGGATGAACTCCTGGTCACCTGAAAGCACAGGTCAGTCATTTAGAAAACGGACTGAGTCCCTCACAGTTGCCTTGGGCATCAGAGGAGTTGAAGAATTAAAGCACACAGCTCTCCAAGGACCTTAAAGGCTGTATTTGAAGGACTGAGAGGCAGCTCCTGGAGCTGTAAGAACAGCCTGTTCCCCAGCTAGTCTGGACACGAATCTGAATTTATCTGTATCTTATTAATAAAAAGGCAGGAAAAGCCTGTTGCCAAGGTTGCCATGGAAGGGTTCAATGATTTTTGCAACTAACTGCAAAGTCTGAATGAACACAGTGTACAAGGCAGGGAGAGGGGAGCTCTAAACCAGGATTAGTCACAGCAGTGAGGGGGAGAAATTGGACCTCAGAAACCCAAACCTGTAGCTGTTTCCTACTGAGGAGGATGAAACAGGAATCTCCTCTCTGGGTTTGGTAAGAAAAAAGTGCCACATTTATGTGCTTTGCCCAGGTTAAAGTTGGATAAATTTCCCTTTATTTGGGCTTTGACAGTTCAAAATAAGTAACTAATTAAAAATCAGTCTGAGCTAACAGAATTGCAAATCAGTGTTAGAATAAAGGAGACTGTAGAAATTACTGAACCCCAGAAAATCAGCAACAAGGCTCAGAAAACCAAAGGGAGGAAAACAGGGTGAGGAAAGGAAATCAGCTCAAACATCACCTGGGTGAGTTATTCCCCCCAGAAAGGCCACAAAATGAAAGAACTTCTTATAACAGATTTTCAAAAGCTGGTATGAATCTCACATTTGCTTTGTGGGTTGTTTTTTTTTCTTGCTGAAGAGTTCATGGACAAATGCAGGCCTCAAAGCACTGCCAGCATGAGGACTTGGCCCATTTCCTATGATCTGTATTTTAATTTCATATTCTTGCATATAGACAAGATAAATTAAGCCATGATTTAGAATATAAGGCAAAGCTCTATAACCTCACATCCATCCCCTTCTTTAATACTGAGGCTTAGTGCAAATACTTTACCAAAGGGAGAACTGGAGACCAGAAAAAACTTCTCAGAAAAGCTGAATAATCAATATTATCAATAATAATCAAGCACCCTGTGTAGGTCTCTTGCAGCAATTTCCCTGTTCTCTGATACCCAATTGATACTTTTAAGCATTTCAACCACATTGTGTTTAATAGGAATATTTTTTGGAATAATTACAACCATTTTTTGCAGTTTTTTTTTTTTCTTTCCAAAGGGGTTAAGGTATTGATCTCTCTTCCTAGTGTTCTTCAGACTGAATCCACACTGTAAAACACAAATCAACCTCCTACAACCCCTTAAATGATCCCAAATCCTCAGAGTTGTCAGGTATTCCAAGTAGTTCCCACATTCTGGGCCTTGAGAGCCACCTGGTGGAATAAACCATAAAAAATACTCCTAAAAACTCCACCAAAGAGGAGAGAGACCCCAAATATGCTGGGGGGAGGAGGGGAGTGGTGAACAGTCAAAAAAGGGAAGGGAAAACAATCACATCAGACAGGATTTCTCTGTTGGTCAGCATTTTTAAAACTGAAACAATCTCATTTGCTGGTTTAATTTGTGATAAATATATCACAATAATAATGAGACAGACCTATCTATGTTGCTAATTTTGAACAGTTTTGTTCTGCCACGAACCCCAATGAATTAAAGCATTCAGAGCATCCTGCAGAAACTCAAACAACTTAAAATATATCCAGCAAATGGACGAGAACACTTGTCTCATCCTCAAGCCATTCCCTCCAGATCAGGAGGAAAACACTGGAAAAAGACTTGGAATCAGCCTGGAAGGTCCTGACAGGCTGTTTGACCCCACCAAAACCCTTCAGCCCAGCCCTGTCCCCACCAGCATCTCCTGGAATATTTTACAGTGTTCTGCTGGATGGGGCTGATTTAATTTCACTGGTTAAACAAAGCAGGACCCTAAAGTTCTTACAGTATTTATTTTAGTAAATCATCTGGTTTCTTTCAGGAAGATTTTCATGGTTTTGTGAAGAAACCCACTCAGAGGACACCCAAAGAAGCTGTTGGGCACTGGGAATGGTGGAAGCCAAGACATTCCAAAGTGAGTACTATTTAAAAAAATCTGAAGTTAAATTTTAAGACTTTCTCAGATTAAGTAACACTTCTGTGAAGCTTTTTACTCTTTTTTTTTTTTTTTTACTTGCTTAATTTCACTACGAAAAACAATCAAAGGAAACCTACAGGAACCTCGAATAATTCCTTCCCATTTGCTTATTTCCCTCAAAAATAAGCAAAACCCACTAATAATACTCTTTGGTGTGGAATCCTTAAATAATTCAGCATCAACTCAGCTGACAGAGAAGCCTTTGACTGCAGGCCTTGCACTGTTGTTTTTGTCTCAAAATGTGCTTTAATGAGACGGAGGGAGCCAGTTCCTGTGCTTTGTGGGGTCCTGAGTAAGATCCTACTCAGGAAAAGATGAAAATAAACCCAGAAAAGGGGATGAGGGGGTTAAGTTCTACATCTCAGGTGTGCACAGCAAACTGTTCATGAGTTCCCTAAAAAGCAAGGCCGTTCTAACCTGTTGTAACGGGAGAGCCACAAAGATGTAAACGGCTTCTTTTTGGAATCCCCTGAGTTTAGAATTACCAAAAATCCCACTGTGGTTTTCTCTACTACCAGCTCTTCCTATGTTCCCTTTTTAAGCCATAAAAAGGAATACTGGCTTTCCAGGAAAACCACTTCCTACTGACTAAATTCCGTGTATTTGACATGAATTGTAATTGTAACAACTGCAGAACAGATGAGGGTTTTTTTTTTTTTCAGTTTTCCCTTTTAGTGCTTCTGCACTGGGACAACAAGTGGTCTAATGCAAGAGCCCAGACCCAGGAGGAATTTCAGAAATTCCACCGTCCTGAAGGTCCAAGACAGCCTGTTCACTCCGTGAATGGGAAGGTGAAAGCAAAGGGTCAGTATTTAATCTGCTTCTGGTTTTCCCTTGCCCATAATCCTGAGCCACTGGGGCTGCTCTGGTGACCCACTCTTGTTCCAGGGACCACTGGTGTGTGTCCCAGTGACACAAGTATTGGCTAAGGCAATCCTCAAATTGTCCAGGTATAACTTACAAGAGTTTATTCCCACGGATCTGGAGACCCCTGAGGGGGGGGGCGGATCTGGAGACCCCCGGGGGGGGGGAGGCGGATTTTGAGACCCTGAGGGGGGGGTCAGCGGCCACGAAGGGAGCACTGGGCCCCTGAGGGGACGGCAGCGATCCTAAGGCCGAGGACTGAAACCTGAAGGGCCAACTGGGACCCTGAGGGCGAGGGACAGCGATCCTGACGGAAGGCCCGAGCCCCTGAGGGAGGAACAAGGAGCCTGAGGGGAGCGCTGGGACCCCGCCGGGAGCACAACCACGCCGAGGGCCCGGGCTGGGTTTGGGGGGTGGGGGGGAGCCGCTGCCAGGCCGCTTGCGGCGGGCGCGGGCAGGCCGAGCCCCCTCGCCGCGGCCCCGACTCACGTTTGACGAGCTCCTCGGGCGCGAAGGCCGCGGCGCAGCTGGTCACCAGCGCCAGCGGCCCCGCCGCCGCCTCCGCCGCCATGGCGCCCGCCCGCCGCGCCGCCGCTACCACCGCCCGCGCGCGGGGGGGGCGGCCAGGGAGGAGCCCGGCAGAGAGCGCGTTCGGGACCGGCTCGATGCGCTCTCCCCCCCCTCTCCGCGGCGGGGCGGGTGGTGCGGGCCGGGCAGCGCGTCCCGTTGCCGGGTGAGGCGGTGCCGCCATGGCCGCGCCGGGAGCGGGGCGGGTGGGTCCGGCCCCGCCGGGAGCGGGGCGGGCGGCGGGACAGGTGGGTCCGGCCCCGCCGGGAGCGGCCCCTCCGGCCCCGGGACGGCCCCTCGGCCGCGGCAGAGCAGCCGCGGGATCCCCCGCTCCCCCCTCGGCTGAGGCGCGGCGCGCCCTGGGGTTGGAGGGGTTGGGGGGGTGCCGGTCCCGCCTGAGGGGAGGAGGCGGCCGGGGGGTGTCGGGTCAGGGCTGGGGCTGTGGGAATGCTTCCTAAATGCTGTGGGTTTCAGCCTAGCGAGACCTCGACGTTGTTTCGTTAAGGTAAAATACGCGGTTTTGACGTGGGCTGGTGTGGTTTCCTCACAGGCTGCCCCGAGTTTTAACTCCTTTATTAAGGGTTTTGAGGTCCCTGCTCAGTGCTGCGAGGGGTGTGTGAAATGTGTAAGGAAACAGAGAACCTCAGTCCTGAAGTTTATTCTCGTTGCTTTGTGAGGTCTCTTTTCCAATTGATTTTTTCCCATCTTTTGTACGATCTATAACTGAGTAATTGGCTTTGTATTCTCTTATTTATAATAGCACAGAAGTATGGGAAGTCACATGTATTTTTTCCCCTGTATTTAAGAAGCATTTAATTTGGATTAAATCCTCTCTGATCCTGTGAGGCTTGGTTACAGGTATAATTTTTTTTTTCTAACTTGCTTTTTAGGTGCAAGAAGACCTTCACAAACTTAAAATGGAAAATATCAACCTGAAAGGAGCAGTAGAAGCTGTGGATATCAGTGACCTCAGAACAGCGCCTGAAAGAACTGAACTTGGGCTGAGAGTAAGTAAAATATAATAAAATAAATAAAATAAAATAGAGCAGATACAGAAGATTATTCAGTTTTTGAGGTCTCTGTCCTGCTTGGAGCCACTCATTTGTCATCCTGCAGGATCCCTTTCCAATCGGCAAATGATGGGATTCCTCAGACATTACAGTTCAGAATGTTGGCTTCATTTTTTGGGTCGTCAGAATGAACTGATCTTGTGTCCAGCAGCCAAAATCAGATATTTAGTCCAACAGAGGCACAAAGTTTATCCACTTTTCAGTCAGGTGGAGATCTGCATTGCTGAATTAACTGAGTTAAATTTAATATCACTCGTACCTTCAGAGTAATCTAAATATTATTTTTTCCCATCTTAACAGAAACGTGCTGAAAATTATTTAAGTGCTATAAATGGACAAGTGTTACCTATTTGTTCTGCTGGTAATAAAGAAGTAAATTCAAAGGAGCCCCCTAAATGGTAAGTGAAGCAGCTGTTTTATTGCAGCAAGACACAAAAACTGTGGTAACAGAACCTTGTCAAGCAAGTGGGAGCACTGGCCTAGATGAAGTTAGTTTGGTCATCTGCTATTTTAGTTTCATTTTAAGGTAAAAAGACAGTACAAAAGTAAATGTAGTTCTGAGAAGCTGCAGCAGCATTCTGCTAATTCCTGGGGCTTTATTTTTGCTGAACGCAGATGTAGATAAAATACAGTCTTTGGGATTTAATCAGAGGAGAGTAGTATGGGTTTAACAGGTAAAATCAAAGCAACTTGAGGAAACCTCACTGTTTTTCTTTCTCCACCAGGGCCCTTCCTTCTGGGGCTTCTGAGGAGCAGCTGGTTCTGCCTCGAGTGCCCGTGGAGCCTGTGGGTGCCCAGACGTGCAGCAGATCAGCACCACGGGGGTCTCCCGGCTCCCAGGTCTGGAGTGACACCCTCGTTGTTCTGCCAGAGACCCCACGAGATGAGTAACATGGGGCAAAGGTGGTGTGTGCAGGAGCTGGGGGAAAACCAGGTTACAGCCAAATAAGCACAGGGGCTGTTTTCCCATCAAAACTTGTCCTGTGAGCTTGTCCACAGGTGTCAGGATAGGCTTAGGATTGTTGTTTAATATTGTTATTTCTGGGTCCTGTCAGCAGCAGGGTAAGAATGCAGACCCAGCTCAGGGGGATTTGGGGAACACTGTCCCTCTCATCTTCTTTTTCCCCTGCTCTGTGGTACAATTGGGTTTTTTCCTCCTAATAAAGCCTGGGAACCATGAAGAGGTGTCTTACACTCCTGCACTGATGGTTCCCTGTCAGAGAGAGGACTCTGCAGTGTGAATCATCATCTCCTGTGTTAATTGAGGAGGTGCTCAGTCCCCCCAGTCCTTTTGTCATGGCAGCAGCAGTTTCCCCTCTGTAGAACGGTGTGGCACAGCAATAAAATAAACACCACAAAACCACTGAGGAGGGGAAAATTGAACTTTCTGTCTCTGTGCAGCCATGTGGGTAAAAGAGTAATTGGCTTGGATAATAACTTTTGTTCTTACAACCCCAAATCTAAATGAGCATCTCATTGATACATCTGCTTGTAATTACTACCAAAAGAAGATGTTGTGCAGATAAATAAATTAAACCATTTTAAGTGCTTTCACGAAGTAATACAATTGTTTAATCGTTCAAATGCACATCTAATGATTCTTGAACTTTTTATGGCATGTTTTGTTTGTAAAAAGTGGAATTTTCGTAGCTGTATTTTTATGTTTATGCAGCAGAATATGAACCAAAATGTTTTCAACTTAAGAAACTTCTGCTGCAATAAAAACACAGGGCATCACTTCTGGCTTTAACAGAAAAAGTACGTGCTTTAAGGACTTCTTAAAGGAAGGAACTTATCAAGTCCTTTTCTATCCTTTGGGATTTAAATCATAATAATCTGTATTAGGAAAATAGTTGAACTAATTCTCTGCAGATCACACAGGGCATTAAGAACTACTGTGTTTTAATTGTTATTATTATAAAGGATTTTTGACTTCCTCTTTTACTGATAATTGAGTGCTTTGTGTGCACGGAGTCAATGAGCTGTACCTGATCCAGAGAAGCTGTTCTGGGCCACCAGGTCAACGATTCCCGGATTAAACTCCTTGGCAAACGTGGCCAAGGTCGATTGGATTCTTATAATCATTTTGGGAAGCCCAGGGAACCCCCTCCCAATGGATGGGGTGTCCATAAACCATGGCCCAGGGCAGTGGAATTCCCACCTGACCTGTGCTGACCCAGGGAATCAAACCTCACTGGCCTTTCCACTCCAGATTGAACTCCAAGGAAGTTGTGGGAATTTCAGAGCTTGGAATGGCAGTAATTGGACAAAGTTTGGCCAAAGGGCATCTGTGGGTAGTAGTTGTAATCCTTGCAAAGTTCTCTGTTGGGCACTTTGTTTGCCCAGTGCTGTGTGGGGTCAAAATACATGAATTTTTATCATTATTTTGCAAATTTATTAGACAACTCCTGCTTATAAACACTTCTGTCCTGGTGCAGTTATTTTAAGGTTATGCCCATTCTGTATTTCAGCAGCAGGTGGAAATGGATATTAAAATCATGCTTGTCCCAGAGAACATGGAAAATAAAGCTGCTTTAAAACATCAGAATGATGAGACCAGGCTGCCACTTATAACTAAGAAAAGATCTGCTCCTGTAAGTAACTTATATTAATTTTTGGGCTTGTTATGTGCTTTGCTTTGCACTGTTGTAATTAATGTGTGTTAAACCTAAAGAAAAGAAATGTTTGAAGTGAAAATACCACAGAAATTCCTAATTTTTGCCACTGATACGTAAGAATCAAAACGTTTTGAGTGATAATACTCAAAAAACAAACCTGTAATGTAACAGGTTTGGGTTCCAAGATCCCAATCCAGCAAAAGTATAAATTATGCATGGGAACGTGCCTGGTCAGTAATCTCAGGAAACTCAGGGGGAGGAGATGAGCAAACTGGAGCTTGTGGAGTTTTGGGTATGACCCAAAGATCAAAGAAGAAGTAAAAGGAATTTTATTGGCAAAAATGGCCTTTCTGAGGTGGTTTGGGAGGGAAGTTGCACTTCTTGCTGGGAGCACTTTGGGACATGGGGGACAAATTCAGCTCCTTCCTGTCCATCTGGAGATATTTCCATGTCCTGGAGATCCCAAGGGTCAGCTACAAGTTATTCTGGAGCACAGCCTTTCTTTTGTATCTGGTTGAACGTGAAGATGACATTTCTAGCCAGGTATGCTTTTAAAAACCAGAAGTGAATAGGCACAGGCACTCCAAAAATCAGTTATGTTCCCAAATTTAGCAGAGCACTGTGGTCCTCATGCCTGATGCTCCCACCTGGGGATGCCCTTCTAAGGTTTAATTTATGGGATAGAATATTATGCTCTCGGAGATATTCTGGGGTGTTTGCTTTTAAGCAACATCAAGAGGAGCTGTGAATGGCCCAGTTGTGAGCTGCCACTTGTAAAAAATGATTTTTTTTTCAAAGCTGTTGCCCAGACTAAGAGGTGATTTGTCTACCCCTGTGATCCAGAGTTAATTAGAAAAAAGCATCATGGCTAATAGCTTTTTAGAACCACTCTAAAACACTCACAGAGAGGAATATTATCCTACTGCAGAGAGCCATGTGTTTTACCACTCTCCCTGAGACACTGAGCACAGAAAACTTCTTATTGGTGACTTAAATTACAAGCATTTAGTGGAAACGAGTCAAGCTCTCAGATACATATTTACAGTTGCTGGGGCACGGGCAGGGAGATGGGCTAGAAACCAAGTAGGTATTTCATCTCTAATTTATTCTATTAAAATGATTAGATTATTATTATTATTATAATCTTTATTTTGGTTTTACATCCTATGGCATAGTGCCGTGTTTTGGAATGTCCTGGGGGGTAAAACGTCGCAGTTTAGGATTTGCAAAATCCTCTTCTGGGCTGTGAATTTTTGGTTGAGGGTGATCCCCACCAGCACTTCCAGGAGTGGCTGGATATCACATGTATGATCACACGTGATGTGTACGATGACAGACAGTAACCAGCGGGAATCTGTGCGGGTCCGCGGGGCTGGAATGGTTAATTTTTGGTCAAATACAGATGAAAAGTCGCTGCAATAGTTAAGGCGGGTGGTCCCTGCCCTGTGTTTGCCGTCAGGGGGCGCTGCCGGTACACGCGCGTGCCCAGGGGTGTCCGTGGGTCAAGGAGCGGCTCCCCAAAAAATCACCGGCGAAAGGGCTCTCGTGGAAGGAAATCAAAAACTGATTGCTTGCTGGGTGTGTGCCGAGAGTTTCCAGGGTATCTGAGCAGTGCAAACCGCGGGGCTGAGGTGAGGAAGGAGGGCCAGCACAAATCTACCTGGAGCTCTTCTTGTCCTGCCCTTGGAGTAGTTCGAGAAATTATTAGGAAGGAGCTCATTGTTTCACAAAAAATGGCTTTGCTTGCTCTTTCGTATTAGAAAGTTGCTGATGCTGAGTTTTGTCATAGAAACTAAGAACAATTAACTGTTGCCCTTTTGTGCCTTTTTGGGTCTGATTATAAAGCCTCATTCTCTGCAAAGTTCTGGAGCTATTTTAAGAGGAGGGCTGTAATTCTGTTGGAAACACACTCTGGGCACCACTTCATTTTGCAGCCTATATGTGGCTAACAAATGAAAAACGATGAGTGGATAATTATTAAACATGTATACTTCCCGTGGAGTACCCAGCAAAAGGAGCAGTAATCTGAATTGCAGCAAGAATAATTCTGACATCCTGCTGCAGTGCAGGGAAGATTCACAGCTCCACCTTTCATTTGCAGAGGACTGCTGTTCTCTTACAGAATGATACTGGCGCTTTTTGGTCCTTGTTTGCTTATAAATGTATATTATGCTGTAAACTTAGGAACCTTTTCATTTATTCATGAGGTAGAATTTAATGTGGTGATGATTTCTAGCCTTTATGAGTTGCATCTTCTCTAGTGTGACTGTAATGGTGATGGCAGTGTTTCTGGGGGGGTGTGGATTTGAAGCTGACTTGTTTGAGCAAAACCATTCTAATCATATCCTCAATTATTCATTCTTTATTCACTGTTTTTATCCCTGCTTTTCCCTGAAAGTGTATTTATTTGCAAAATCTTAAAGCAAGGGCAGTTCTTTTCATTTCAGAAGAAGTTGTAGAAGAAAATCAGGTGTCTCTTTGGTGCTCCCAACCTGCTTGTGTTTTAAACCTCTACATATGGCCATAATTACAGCCAAGGCAGAATTTGGCAGTGGGAGCAGAATGAGACTTAAACAAATGGATGTTCCACTACAGTAAATCAAAATAAGCTGCTTGGGTTTGTATTACGGTGTGTAATCATAATAAGCAGCACAGTGATTTAATAAAATCCTCTTGTCACTAAAAATAAAAAGGGAATAATTGGAGAGCTGGAGTTAACAGATGACTCCAGTCAGCATCCTCTCAACCTGGAAATGGGGACGTGAAGGTCACCCCATCTCGGATGACAAACGGAGAACGTGCTGTTGGTAAACAAATTAATCTTTGCAAAGGTCACCATTTGTTTGAAGTTTTTCTCCAGTTCTTGTCAGCTGGAATTGGAGATTGACTGTCAGTTTGGAAGGCAGGGGTGCAGCCAGAGCTGCTGAAGCTGGGGCTGCTGGGGCTCGGCGTTCCCTGACAATCCAGAGCCGGATTGGGATGCCATGGGCTGCTGCTCTGCAGCTGTCTCTGGCCAGGGATGGAGCCCACCCTGAATCCCAATAAGTTATCCCTGCATCTCCCCCCTCGTGGATCTGGCCCTTTGCCACAAGGAAAATGTGGAGGAGTTCAAGCCAGCAATTATCTTCCTCACTTCCTTCTGTGCTGCTTCTGCTGCCTTTGCAAAAAGCAGCTGTGGGATCCTCCAGAGTTCTCCATCTATTCTCCTTCCCACCTGCTAGGGTGGGATTCTGGTGGGGGTGGGTTTGTGGGAGAGCTCCTGGTGGGTCAGGAAGGGAGACAAGCTGGATTTTTCCAAGCATATGGAAAACTGACAGTTCAGCCCCATCTGTGATAACTTTAAGAGCTTGAAGTGGGTAAGAATAAGATCAGACCTGGTGCAATTTCTGACTGTTCCCAGCTAAACTTGCCTTTCCCAAAGTCTTTGCTGACAGTTTCCTGAACACAGTGAGAACTGCCCTGAGTTCTGTTCATTTTATTTTGCTGTGCTCCCTCCCTCCCTTTCCAGTGGGAAATCAAATCCAGTCCATCAAATCCTGCCAGGAACTTCTTGACAAAAAATAAGGGGGTAGATGGCAGTTTGGAGGAGATAAATGGAAGGATAAATTACTCTGGTATAAACCTTTTTTTACCATCACTATCAAGCCCTGTGATTTTCTGCTATTTACTTATCAAATCTCATCTGTCTGATTTTCCTGGTTGATCAACTGTAGTTTTGACACACAATACTCATATTTTCTATGTTTTTAATACTAGTGTCTATTCTGGGTGAAAAACATGTTTATAAAGATATTTACCAAAAAAAAAGAGACGTTGTTCTAGTTAAATATTGCTGGGTAAAAAGAAAACAAATAGAGAACTAATCAGAAAATCCCCGTGGTGTTCCAACAAGTGCCCTATTTAAAATGAAGCAAAAAAGAAAAAATAAAGTGGGAGAGGTTTATCCACAGGAGAAAAACACTCTAGAAAGGGTAATAGAATTGTTTTTCTCGTGTCCCAGGTTAATTACACTCAGAAGCACTTGAAATGGAAAAAAAAAAAGTAGTTTTTCAGCACGCTCCAAGCATATTTTAAGGCAAGCCAGCCTCAGTCTGCCCTGCAAATGAAGTGCTCCCTTCCAGCCCTATAAAACTGAGCTTTAAAATGCCCTTGATGGAGCAGTGGGGCCAAAAAGAAAGCCTTTTTCTTGCAGTGCTTAATATTATTTTGAAGGTCTTGTTTGTGTGATTTCATTGGCTTCATTTTAGTGAAAGTAACTGCTGGGATTAAAGCAGTTTGTCACCTTTTGCTTTGCTGTCTCAGGGAATCCTTCGAGGGGGCAGCAGGTGCAGCTGTCAGGGTGCTGGAAGGGCAGGGAGAAGCATGGGAATGGGGTGGAATTTTGGTGGGGAGCTGTCCTGGGACAGCTGCATGTTGCCTGGAATTCCTGAGGAGGTGGGTCGTGGCACTGGGCAGTGGAAATGAGGGATTAAATCACATTTTAGTTGCATCAGTCCTTGCTTTGACATGACACCTGCCATGGACTTTGTAGAAATTAAAGGAGAATTAAATCTGTCTCCAGTTAAAAAAAGCCCCAAGCCTGCAGGCTGCTTGTGAACTCACACACTCCACCTGAACTGCTTTGCTTTGTAGCTTATTACATCTCTATAAACACAATTAAAATATATATATATATCTGTGCTGTTTATCAGAAGCAAACTCCTGGGATTTAAATTAGGATAAAAGCAGTAGTGAAAGCAGTGCTGCTTTCCTGATCCAACAGAACAGCCTGAAAAGGAGTCCCTTTAATTAAATTTCTTCCCTTTTTTATATATTGTGTCCTCAACAAACTGCTGGGGTGAGAGTGAGTAGGCAAGTGTGGTTTATAATTTCTTTTTTCTCAGTATCAAGCCGCTTCTTTGCCAGCTGGTGTAAAAGTCAACCTTTGTGTGTTTATTTCTCTTTTCTTGGAACACAAGGCCAGGAAGATTTATCCATCCTGATCCATCAAGCCATAATGGTCCATAATGGCCAGAACTGAACTGAGGGCCTGGGAGATTCCCTGTTAGGATAAAAAGTACCTGTTTTCTCTCTCCCTGCTGTCTCTTGTGGGCAGTGTTATTGTACAAACCGGGAGGAAAAATTAGAATAGTTCATTTTGAGCCGTCCTATTTCTCTGCTAGAAGGAGAAGCAGCTCCTTGGAATTTCTTCTCCCTTTCTAGAAGGTTGCTGGTTGATGTTATTCAGTAATTATGACACAACAGTGCTCAAAGATCCCAATCGTGGCCTGGATTGTACTAAAAACTTAATAATCAGTCATTAAAAGCCAATATTTTAAGGCAGAAAGTCCCAATGTGCTCTGGTAGAGCTAAATATCATTATTCCCATTTTGCAGATCTTTTAATATTTCCCAGCTTTCTGATTTGATCTGTTTATCTGTTTCAGGTAGTTAATCATTCATAATGAACTAATTATTTTAAAAAGCAAATAAACAGTTTTCCAGTACATGGCATTAGGTCAGCAGTAGAGTTCAAACATTTCTATCCAATGTTCCTTTTTCCTTCTGCTGCCTTTCCCAAGTGTGCATTTTGTATATTTAAAGGCTGTTCTGTCAAGAAACACCATGTTTACACTCCATTCATTAAAGTTAAGCAAACTTCTGATTTTTAGTATCTAATACACTGATTTTTGCCCAGCAAAAGTCACAGGGCATGAACTGAATGTAATTAACTTTATTATAAATGAAGTAACGACAGTAGATGATACTGTAGCGTGTTCATAAGCAGGAAAAGTTGTTAAATCCTCATGAAACCTCTCCTAGCAGAAATGATATTTATTATTTATTACTGTGGGAGTAGAGAAGTGCAGCTCTGTAGATGCCAGGCTTCCCTTTTTGTTAAAAGCAATTCTGTTTTTCTTCCCAGCTGTGCAGTCAGAAGACAGGGCAAGGCCACCCAGCTGGCACCCTTTGTGGTTTCCCTGCCTTTCCACCCACGGACTCTCCCCTACCCCAGCTGGGAGAGGACACCCCAAAAGGTGGGTGACACAGCACCCCTGGGTGCTGTGGCCTCCTGGTGTGATGAGCTGCACAGGCAGGGTTGGTGTTTGCAGCAGGTGTCTGGGAAGGGCATTTTCTGGCCCCTCAAACCTGGTAAGAGTTGGGATGTCAAACACTGCAAAGGCTCTGTGTGTCACTGCAGAGAACTGTGTGTGATGGGGGTTCTTTTGTGACTAAATGAATCGAATTGTCAGGATTAACATCTGTTTATTAATCATTCAGTCTTAACTAGACCTGCCCCTGCCCTGTGTTAGCCACCAGTCCCTGTTCATGGTCCCACTGTGTTTACAAGGGCTCATTCTCCTCCATTCTGCATTTTAACTTGCATTGCCCAAGCATAGAATTATGTATATTATACACAGGCATGGAATTCCCTTTCAGGATCAGCACTGTTACAGCATCTTTCATGTATTTGTCAATTTTCATTGGCAAAGCTCACCTTCCTTGAAGGTAAAATATTGAATACTGAAAGGGATGAATCAGTTAAAGAAAACTGCTGCTTTTGTAGTTTTGGTGGAGAACTTGGCTGTTCTTTCTTCCTTGGTACTGATTCATTTTCTTTCCTAGCTGGAATACCTGTGAATTGTTCAGGAATGTCATCATCTTGTAGGTGCTTTGAGCCTGACTGGCCAAAGGCTCATCCTTCCAGCAGCAGAGAAAACTCTGCAGAGCCCTCCTGGTGTGCCCAAGGCAGCCCCTTCCCGTGAATTCCACAGGCAGCCCCGGGAATCAGCTGGAGGTGAGTACAAACAACTCGTCCTGTGGGTGAGTACAGACAGCTGGAGGTGAGTACAAACCTCCAGCAACCGTCACTTGCATCTCCAGCTTCACTGCCAGGCTCTTGTTTATCCTCTGGAGAAGGAGCTGCCTGGTGAGCACTCCCTCAGTCTGAAGTGCTCAGAGATGCACAGGAGCATCCTGTGTGTTGCAGCTGAACAGGAATCAGATCTCTTAATTCCTGTGAGGATTTCAGGTCCTGTTCGTTTCTGGAATCCTCGTGGGTTCCGAGTTTCAACTTGTGAGCACCTGAACCTGCAGCTCTGAGCGCTGGTGTCGTGGAAAGCCACAGTTGCTGTAAACGAGGACCCTCAGCAGCTGGCCAAGCCTCTCTTTTGCCACGTGATTAAATGAATGCATAATAATTAATGAATGAACCCTGCAGTCAGTGTTTTCCTTTGCACAGGGCAGATTAGCAGTAGGCTGGACCCTGAGAACACAGACCCCACCACCTTCCCAAACTCCAAGGAAGCAATTTATGGCACATCTTCCTCCAGCAAAGGTAACGTTGCTCCTCATCTACCCAGCAGCTCCGTGGTTTCAACAAGGAGATCAAGGCCAGTGTGGACACATCCAGCTCAGCAGTGGGAATCTGAGGGGCAGATTCGCTCTCAGACACAGGTATTGGATTAAACTGATCACTCAGACACTGAGGATAATGAGGCTTTTATTCATGTTTTTAACGCTGTCTTCACCAAAGCTGGTTTAGGAAGTGACTGTAAATCACTGAATTGCTACAGGAGGGTTCAAACCAAATCCAGTAAATAGGAACTGAAATAAGAACTACCTCATGTATTACCAGTTTCTCCTTTCTCAAGACTTCTACCTAAGTTTGTCTGTTTTTTTTTTTTTTTTCAATTCTTAGAAAACCAAGAATCCACAATCTTAAAAAATAAGTTTAGAAAGGATGTTATGAGGTTATCCAGACCTCCAGGCAGAATTACCTGTACCTGTAATATTGCAGACAGATGTTGCTGTAACCTGTTCTGAAAACTTTGGGTGATAGCAACTCCACAGCCTCCCTAGACCATCTGTTCCAGTGCTTAACTAACTATCTCTACTGTTATAAAAGGGTTTTTTAATGTTTCATCTAAATCCCCCTCACTGCAGTTAAGCAAATGTAGTTTTTGCCTTCATATTTACAGAACACTGTAGGGGAGTGTGACCTTGACAGCTCAGTGCCTGCTGATTGTTCTTGATCCCCATGGAAAAGGGGCATTTCTTTCTTTTAGGGCTAAGTTTTGTGCTCTGGAACAAACACAATATTCTGGAGATTTGCTTGATCTTCCCAGACTTTTAGACTTTTGTGCCACGGAGATGTGAAAATGAAAGAGATTTGAAAATCAAAGGGAAAGCAAACCTGAGAAATGGAGACCATCCTACAGTGGTTTGGGTTGGAAGGGATCTGAAATCCCATCCAGTGCCACCGTCTGCTGTGGGCAGGGACACCTTCCACTGCCCCAGGTTGCTCCAAGCCACGTCCAGCCTGGCCTTGGACACTTCCAGGGATCCAGGGGCAGCCACAGCTTCTCTGGGAAATCATTCCAGCACCTCCCCACCCTCACTGGGAAGAATTTCTGTCAATGAGATGTTAATGTAAATAAAAATAATTCCCTGAAACCAGTTTAGAAATAGTGCACTTCGATTAAAAATCAAAACTAATGAGTTGCTGGCTAATTTTGCCATAAATACAGAGACCTTTTAAAAGGTGTGAATATTTCTATTCCAGGTTTTCTCCCTTTTATATGCAGGAAAGGTGGAGGCAGTCTCAGTGCAAGCATACCACTGCAGTTAGTTTCAGATTTTAAGGCTTAAGTTGTATATTTGGAAAATCAAGAATTGCTCTGTGCATTTAATTTATTTCTGTGAAAATGCTCAGAATCTTCGGTGACCTCAGAGGTCTTTGTGTTGTCGTGGGGCTGATGGTAAAGCTGGGCTGGGATTCGTGGTGCTGATGGATAGAATCAGCATGAATGCATTTCAGATGCAGAATTCCCCACATAAATAGCAATGCAATGGCGTGTTTTGACTGTTTATTTGTGACCAGTGGCCTCATCTGTGGCTCTTCTCTTCCCACAGCCCCCCCAGGCGCCTCCATGTCCGTCCTCACAGGATCCACGCTCGGACTGGGACATTGTTGTTTGCCATGGCACAGTAGACCAGAAAGCTGCAGGTTTCCTGGCACTCAAACAACGTCATCCTTTATCCTGGGGGAGCATTGTGGCGTTTTTGGAACACGCAGAAAAGCTTCTCAAGGACTTCTCTGTCCCCTTGGCCACCATCAGCGGCAGAAAGCTGGCGCGAGTCGCCTCAGACTTCGAGCTCGACGAGAATCCCCCCAAAAGCGCCATTTTGTCAGTGATAAAGAATCAATCAGCTGTGGAAAAGATCCTAAATCGACCTGGCCAAAGATCCCAAGGCCGAGGGGGTGCTGAAACGGCCGCCACGAGGATCCAAAGAGCGTGGCGACGTCACCGGGCTGCCGAGGCCGGCGCGCGTTCCGGGCGGCAGGAACGGGCGGCAGGTGCGATCGGCGCTGCCCGGCGCTCCCGGAGCCACTCGGCACGTGTGACACACACCCCGAGGGAAGATCAGCACAGACACCTGGAGAATTTCTGCAGCAGGGCCAAGGTGTGCAGAGCTACCAGCTGTTACTGCAGCGCTCTTCTCTAAACATCTCCTGCTTCGCTGGCTGCAAGAAGCTGTTTCCATTTTTTCCCCCTTTAACCACACGCTTGTCCAAGGATCATATTTCATCCTTCATCAGCAATTCAGCCTTTGTGGCTGCAAAATCTGTCGCAGTGTTTCTGCTCAAAATGTCCCCTTGCTTTGGCTTCGGTTGTTGTGTCAGAAAATCAATGTTTTAACTGCATTACCTTAGTTCCTTATATATACCTTGTGGCACTTAATTTGCTGCAAAAGGAAAAAAAAAACCCACCCTCTCTTGTCTACATTCCTGTCACCACTTTGTCAGAAAGTATTTAAGTTTGCAGACAGCCTCTTAATTAGTGCTCACAATTTCATTTATGTTTGCTTTCTTTTTTTTTCATTCATATTCTGTTAATTAAGTGAGCAGCCTCTAATCTTCCCCTGCCAGTAGCTTCATGTAGCCACCTAATTAAATTAATTGGGGAAGATGTTTTAAGTATGTAATTAAATCAATTAATATAATTTATGCCTGGCTTAACTGTACAGTGGAAAAACAGCTGAAGTTTGAGTAGATGAATCCACTACAGCTTCCTGTCACTGATCAATGCTCTTCTTGATTTTTAGCATCTGGCAGCCAACTGGAATCGCATCAGGACCTCCAGGAGGACTATTATCCATATCCCATCATTAGGTATAACACTTTTGCCTGCAAATCTATCAGCAACCTCTATTACCCACCACATTATGACTCCTTGATTGAGTTCAAGGAAGGCCCCTTGTTTTATTCAAATTGGTCTCGGCAGGAAAATGTTCTCGACATGATGAGAGTAATAACACAGGGCCCTCGCCCGAAACGCCGTTTAATTTGGGGATTAAGCAAATAAAGTCATTATGTGGGGGCCTCTATTCAGTGGAGAGGTGATTTGCCGTAATTTGCTTTCATCTGTATGAAATGAACTAAAAAGTTGTGGGGTTTTGTTGGGTTTTTTTGGTTGGTTTTCCCCCCCCCGAAATAACAGCTCATGTTTGCAGTGCCCTGTAATGGCAGCAGAGCAGGGGCCCGTGCTCGCTGCTGCTGCTGCAGCAATCAGCCAGGAGATTGCTTGTACACTGGTTTTAATCAAATGTGCAGTCAAAATGATAAGCTGCATTCTCTGAAATTATTTAGTTCTAATTACGAGCAGATGGGATGCTTTATTTGCACCTAGGGCGCCCGAGCAAAAGGAAATGCTGTGTGAACAAGAATAATTAAGAAGTTGAATAGTGTTTTTTTGCGCTTAAATAATCCGCAGTTTCATGTTAATTAGCACTAATGTAATTATTTAATTACATTTATGAATTGGGGGAGCCGAAAAGCTGCTTTCCGGGCTGCAGTGGCCGAGTGGAGGTGTGGAGAAATTAGAGAAGAGGATTCCTTGGGAATTTCTAGGATGCACCAATAATCCCTTCAAACACGAAATCCCGTCGAAACGCTCCTAACTGCCTTTATAATTTGTACTTACCAAGCCAATTAATTGACCTGAGAGCTTCAGGATTTCCTGAAGTGAGTTGGTGAAGACCTGAATTAATGAGGACGGTAAATAAGTTTGAAGCTCTCAGTTTTGGAGCCCAAATAGCCTTTTATTCCAAGATTTTGCTGATTGTATTTAACATAAATATCCATTTGGTCAACAATTGGTTTTAAATACACCTCTGTCCTAAAGTCTGGTGATATCCCAGGTTAAATCAGGACTGAATCCTATTTTAAACCAGGATCATTTCAAAATAATATATGCATTCCAGTGTTCTAAATTGGATAAAAATGAGGAGGAGAGCATTTATCCAGAAAAAAAAGCAATTATTAATTAGATGTGTGAATGCCGAAGTCAGCAGAGTTGTTGCACAACAGATGTTTTCAAAGCTGTATTAAAATAATCCTCAGTATAATCAAAATAGGTTTAATATAAAATGAATCTTTATGCTCCTTCTGCTCAATTGGGAGCATGAAGTGGAATTTATAGAAATTTTTGAATAACTTAAACTGTAAAATTTGAGGGAAATTCCACTTCATTCAGCACTTCACCTGGAGCCCAGGCCCTGATTCTGGAGCAAGAGTTATACAAATAAATGCTGTGTGTAGGTGTGTATAGATATATATGTATAAAACCCCAAATTCCTTCTGTAAATCCAGGAATTTGTATGTGCAGGAATAGGAGGATGCAGGATTAAAATGGAATTTTTCCCTTAATGAGAAAGAAAGTAAGTAGTAAAGATACTTCAAGTGCAGATATTTTATTAGACTATTATTCCTTCCAAATAATTACTGATTTTCCAAGTGATATTTGCATGTTATTCTTTTGCCCAGCTCTCACAAACAAATGTGTTTTCCCTGCATTTCAGTGTGAGGAAATCGGCTCCTGAGGTTGAAATTTAAATGGTTTGAAGTTGTCAGGCAGCATTTTTAGTGGCTTAAAATCAGACCTGAGAGAACCAACCGAAGTTTAAGTCATCAGAGGAAGCTTTTTCAAAGTACCGTAGCTCAATCTTAAATAAATATTATGAAATCAATAGATTTTACTTGGTAGTTCTGCAGCTGCCTGTGCTTACTGCAATGTGTAAGTTTTACAAGAAATGGCTAAAAATTAAACTGGTCATTTTGATTTCTCTGCATTTTCTTCTGCTCTGCTCTCCTTGTGCCAGGTGCCACTGCCCCTTTAACTTAAAATGCTGATTGCCTGTAATAATTGTCCTGCACTTTGCCTGAAATATCACTGGAATATGGAACAGATTTTAGTCAAACTAAGTTTTCCCTGAGTTTCTGATGGTTTGTCATGTGCAGATATGTGGAAAGGTAAGGATTTTGCTGCTGGATCAGTCAAGCCTTTATGCCAAACATTAAATATTTAGGCTTAATCCTGCAGGATTCAGTCCCACCTCTCACAACCAGCAGCTCCCAGTGTGGTTGGAGGTGTTTATGTGATTAACTTGGAATCACAGGAATTGCCAAATTACAGGATTGGAGATGACAGTGCTGTCATTTCCTGCAGTCTTTTTGAGTGGGAGCGTGGAATCAGCTGGAATTCTGACCTGCAGATGGATAATCCCAGCTCAGCCAGGCTGTCACTCACCCATCCTCTGCACCAAAGTGAGCAGGTACACCGAGACATCTCTTTAATGAAGTGGGTTTGGTGCCTTTTATCTGTGGGAAGGACAGAATTACCAGCATTTTTGCTTAATGATGGTGTCTTTTTTTTTTTCCCCACCAGTGGAAAAAAAAAAAAATCCAGCAACATGAAAGACTCCAAGAAAATGTTGTGCATGGTTAAATTAGAAAACTCTGCAGGTCTGTAACATCCAGGTCTGTATTTAAAAAAACATAAAGGGGAGAAGTTGCAGCAGTTCCCTAATAAAAGTAAATCCAGAAAAAAATCTGCAATTAGAGCTGTGCCATATGTGGGAGCTGAAATACTTCTATTACAACTTTTTTTTTTTTTTAAACCAGAAGTCTGATTTCTTTCCAGTCTGTACCGAGGGGTTTCTGAACACGGTTTGGGGGGGGGCTTTCCTTGTTTTCCAGGCTATTCCCAACACACCCGGGAGCACATCCCTGACCTGGCTCTGCAGCAGAACGTGCAGATGGGAAGGCTGTGTGACATCCTGGGTACGTGGCTCCTGCTTTGGCCTCATTTCCCACAGCTGTGAGTGACACAAAACCACCCAGGGACTCCTGTTGTGTTCCTGTTAAATATGGGGCACAGAGAGGGAATTTACCTGCTGGGGTGTTTGCTCCTGACCACGTTATTCCCAAAAAACCTGCTGCTCCCTCCTAGCTCTGGGAGAAGGGGAAGCTGCTGAGTGACCTGCTGAGCACCACGAAGTGTCCAGTGTTCTCCAGAATTAGGTAGCTGGTTCTGTTAGTGTTCAGCCGGGCTCACAGGGAGAGAAAGATGTGCTAGAGAAGAGCGAGCCCTTATTTAAACCAATTTTTTTTTTTTTACAGCAGCAAATGAGACAAAAGAATCCATTTAAAAGTTTATTTCCCCCCCCCTCTTTTAACCAAAGCAGGGAAGGATATTTATATATCAGTGACCAGCATCGTTGGCTCCCTGGAATGACATACTTTACATGATTCATATATATTTCAGTATCATTATTATTTTATAAATGCCACTTAGGAAGTTTGTAACCAAAATATATTAGAGCCAGAAATTTACAGTTGCCTAAAATAATAATGTAATTGCCTTTATATATTTTCTAGGCACCAGTATTGTTTTTTTCCCACAGTACAGTTTTATTTATTTGTTTTTTTTTAACGTGGGGGATTTTCTGGCCATAAAATAATAGAAACTTTTACACATTAAACAGGCATTTTTTTTCTCATGTGTGAACATGAAAATTGGTTCTACTGTAAATCAGACCATGAGGAAGATACAAAGCAGTGAAATATTAACTGAATTATTAACTAGATCAGATGCTTTACCTGTGCCTGGCAGAGAAGCATTGAGATTTACCATTTTGGTTCTCTTTTTCTGCAGAAAACCAAGGATTTCCTTGCTGGTTGGGAGTTAATCTGTCCCTGGAGCCCCAGTGTGTCCAAAGGAGACTTGTACCTCTCTTCATAGGGCAGGGCTAAGAGTAGTAAAATGTGTTGCAGTATTTTATTCACCAAATTCAGTGGACTTTGTCCATTTTTGGCAGTGCATTCAGCATCACAGCCCTCCTTGGCAACTCTTTTGTGCCCTGGCTGGTAGATTTTGTGCAGTGAAAAGAGGAAATGCCTAAAAGCAAGAGAGTATTGACTGGTGAACAGTTCTTTTAATTATTTTTTAAAGTTATCTGGTGATGGACTGGATTATATAGAGAGTGACTGTGGGCTCTGTACCACTTCTAACACTTCAGTTGAGGTTCTGGCCTTGCCTTTCAGTGTGGATTGTTTTCCTGCAGCTCTGTGGCAAAACCAACTGAATGAATGGGGTCTCTTACTCTTTACAGCTCGGGCTTTCCTTACCCAATCCCTGCTTTGCTGCTGATTCATTCCCATGGAATAGCAGTTTTCCCTGGCACTTCCCAGGCTCTTGTACACAGTAGAACAACAGAAGACTTCCCACTGATTAGGCTCACAATCTTGGAGTGCTCTTTGCCACTGTATTCCATTGATGTTACAAGGCCCGTTATAGCTCATCTATTAACATGAATATTTCAGCAGAGCAGAGGAGTTAAAATCTTCCAAACCAGCATCCATTAAAGGTTTTCTCACCTCTAAGTGTCCTTCAGCCCGAGCTGTTTGCAGGCAGAAAGGCAAATTTCCACACTGTGCTGTTGAACTGCTCTGCACGTTCTCGTGCTCTGCACTAGTTATGAATGATTCCCCACCCTGAGCTTTTCTGGGGCCAGGAATAGGAACAGGCCCTGGAAAATCCAGGCAGCATAGGAAATTGCACTTTCACCAGCTTTCTAAAGCTCACTTTTACAATTTACTGCCGTTAATGGGATGTATTTTTAAAGCAGCTCAATTCCCACCGATGTTCACGTGAGTCGGGCAGAGCAATCCCCCGGCAACACTTCCCAAATCCTGCCCCCAGTATGTGCTGCAGATGGAATCCTGAGCACCAGCTCCTTCTCTGGGTTGCTGACCTGTCTTCAGAGAAATGCTGCAGCACAGAAAAAAGCACTTAAAGCACTAAGATTTGGGAATCAGCCCTCACTTTCCTTTCCAGCGCTCTTCCCGGGAAGCTGTTCGTGAGGAATGCTCAGCCTGTGTCGGGAACGGAGCTCCCCTCTCTCCACTAACAAACGCTGTGCCCCTTTGTTTCAGATGCCAACGTGGACGTCATCTACATCTGCCCCCTGGCTCTGAGCGAGGAGGTACTGCAGTATTACACCAGGCTGCTGGGGCTGCAGGCAGCTCTCAGGTCTGGGAACCCCCAGGACACGGCTGACCTGCGGGACAGGTTCAGGATCCTCACCCCCGAAGCCATAAACAGCTTCCCTGTGAGTTTGGCTCCTAATTACTACGGCTTGAGGGATGCAGTAAAATTAAATTGGAAATTTTATAACTTGCAACGCTCTGGTACACATCAGTGAAATATTATTGCAAGTTTAAGGGCTTTACTGATTAGACTACTAGTTAGAGCATTGGAAATAAATATCCTGGTTTAGCTTTATGGACTTGGTTGAGATAGTCCTATATTGGTAATTTGGAGGCTGCTGTCCCTCCTGACTGTGTGCTTGGGCCTGGGAACTTGATAGATTTATATCTCTAAGCAAATCGTAGCAATAAACCATTCTTATTACTCCAACTTTATCTCTGGGTAGCCCAGCACTCAGTCATTGCTGTGTTTGCACTGTTTCTTGCAATTAAATCCAGTGCAGAGCTTCTTAAAGAACAGAACTTCAAACAAGGTAGGTGGTAATACAGAAATATTAGTTTAGAACAGAGCAGAACAAGACAGGAATATTAGTTCCAATAATACAGAAATAATGGTTCCAGAATAATAAGTAATAATACAGGAATATTATTTCCAAACCTGTCAATTCAGGTTTAAATCCATGTGCTAAAGAATGATCTAAAAAGAGACCTTAATTAATGTACACTCTGTACAGTGTTTCTGAGAACCCTGCAGTGCAGTGAAGACTTGTTACAGTGCCTAGTTTTGTATTGTAAATGTTAAATCTGCAGTGTCTCAGCTGGGATTTGACTTCTGTGAAATTTTGTGGCACGTTTAGGGTCTTTGCTTGGAGCCCTGTTTTCAGTGGTTTTTTTCTCTTTCTAAATTGCATTTTAACAATTGTAGCTGTTTTTCTGTGAATACAGAGTTATTTTCCAGTATTGACTATGAAATATTAGTGTGTTAGTGGCAAATTCTGTCAGGGAAGATGGGCTATCCCAGGTTTTAGGTGATACCAGGGTGAGATTCACCTTTGGCCCTTTGGTTTATACACAAAATGAGCTTGTTTTCGTGACCCCTGTGTTCCTTACCTTCCAATAACTAAGTGTCTAATCAGTTGATTTTGGGGGGAGAAGAATCTGTTCTCAGAACTGCCCCTTGGCCTCACTGCCAGCTTTGGCTGGGTAAGAGTTTGAGCTTTGTCACTTCTTTTTAAGGATCTTTCCTCTGGGTTATTAAATAAAAAGCTTTCCTTGCACTTAATGCATCTAAATTTATACCTAATAAATGCAAGTGTGGCTCGAAGGCCACCTTAGCAGGCTCTTTTTAGGAGCACAAATCAGTCTTGTCTAGTTTTCCAGCAGTTTTGGTGGGACTGGATGGAAAGAAAAGCTGTGGAAAAGACTGGGAGGGAGTGACCAGGGCTGGGAATTGATCCTGTTCTCTCCATGGCACAGCTCTGCCATGGAACCCCTGGAATGGGGCAGCTCCCTGTGCCCAGCTCTGCCATGGAACCCCTGGAATGGGGCAGCTCCCTGTGCCCAGCTCTGCCATGGAACCCCTGGAATGGGGCAGTTCCCTGTGCCCAGCTCTGCCATGGAACCCCTGGAATGGGGCAGCTCCCTGTGCCCAGCTCTGCCATGACCAATGTCTAGTTCAAATTCAGGGGTTATAGGATGTGTCATGAGCAGCTTGTTCAGCAATGATCTTCTTTTTTAGGAGAAATGAAAAATTCCTTCCAAAAAGTTGGAACCCTTGTACTTTAAACAACCACAGAACTGCTTCCCTCTCCCCGAGTCCTCTGCAGTTGTTTAGGGTTAGTTGGTGGAATGGAAATGTATTTCCCCAGTAATTTAATGTGAGCACTGAAAGCTTTTGTAAATCAAAGTGTTTTATTCTCAGAGAATCATTTAAAATACCACTGAACTGTATGTGAAATACATTCTCTGCTACTGAAAAGGGGTGGGGGTGTTCTTAATTTTTTATTGATTTTTAGGAGCTTTAGAGTTAAACCATGCCAGGAGTGTTGCTGAGATGAATCACTATTATCCAAAGGCCACCAGCCTCTCTGCCGACTGACAGAAGGATAATTCCACACGGATCAAATAAATACAGATGTGGAGTAATTAGTTCTATTCCCAACGAGGCCATTTCCAGCACACTAAAGATGTGCACGGTTATGGAGCCTCACCCCAACAGCTTTTATCAATTTAAACTGCTCAGCTACAGGATGGGTCATAACCCAGCCTGCTATTCGTAACGGATTTACTGTGGGCAACGGGAGCGACGAGGAGAAACCCCTTCTAACCAGAACCCTGCTCTGTCCCCAGCAGCATCACACGTGCCTGGCCACTCAGCTCAAGCACAGCCCCAGGACAGTGCAGAGGATCCGGGGGCTCATCCGGAGCAGGGATGCCTACGTGGTGGGGGGGGTTCCCCACGCCAATGAGCTGGCGGTGGCCGACATGCTGGACGTGCCCGTGCTGGGCCCGGGGCCGCGGCTGGCCCAGCTCTACGGCACCAAGTCTGGCAGTAAAAGGATTTTTGCCTGTGCTCGTGTGCCAACCCCTCCTGGAGAATGTGACCTCCACAGCAGGGAACAGGTGAGCGGGGTGTGCCCTGGGGTGCAGATCTGTACAGCTCATCTGTTGGGTAGAGCCTCGGTGGGTCTGATCAGATCTTGTGGGAGGTTGGGTTCTTTTGTGCCTCTAACTGACCAATTAAATGCAATTTGTGCCCTGGTCAGGAAGGAATACGGTTCCTCTGGGATTCTTCATGGTGTCTTGAGAATGTATGTGTGTTTGGTCCAGTTATCTCAGAAGTTTGTGCTGCTGCTTCATTCCATGGATGAAGTTATGGCCTCAAGGAGTTAGTTTTAGCAGAGACTGGAGGTAGAACAAAGATTTCTGGGAAAATGAAGGGAAAATTCCTTCCACTTCTGCAACCAGCTGTTCAAATTGAGGTTTCACTGAGCACCTTTGCAGCTGAGGATCTTTGTACCCAACCTGTCATTGCTGAATTCACTGACCTTGTTGGGACGACCAGCAAGAAAAGAACAAAAAGATCCCTAAACTGAAGTTACAAGGCACAGGGTTTTTCTGTACTGTGTTTCCATGTTTATTTTGCAGGCAGTGCCTCAGTATTTTATTCTTGAAGCTGATGTTGCAATTTGCAATGGTATGTCTAAGTATGGATGTTTTAAAAACACTTTCTTGGTGTTGCTACATCTCCTACAGGAAAATAATCATTGCCAAGGTTTGTAGGTATTCCTGCTTCTTCAAGAGGCTTTTCACATTGCTTTGCTTTTTATTGATCACCTTTAACACTGAACAATCTAAGCTACACAAATACATTGCAGCTTCCATAGCAGATGGAATAAATACATGACCAATGACCTGAAAAACAGCTGCTTGATTTATTTGATTCACGTAAATTATTTAACAGGACTTTTGGTTCTTACTGCAGGGTTATGGAAGTTTTGCTTCTGTTGTTGCCTTGTATGAAATATTGACATTTTAGTTTAAATAATCAAAGCAAGGTGACACTATGGTAAAGCACAATTCAATTTTCACTTAAAGATAGCACATAATTCTTTGTGATTGGTACAGTCTTTACAGTATTATTGATCCTTTTCATTACTGTAGGGGAGCCATCAAGAAAAGCACATTTATGTGGTTCTCAAAAGCCACAAATGGAACACATGTAATTGTATTTTAGGTCAGTCTTAAAAATCTAAATCTAAAAAAGAAGGAAACAAAAGCCCCCCAAATTACTAAGTAAAATGTAGAAGACTGTAGCCAATGCACCAAGATCTGCTAATACTTGTCCCAGGTTCAAAGCCATTTGCAGTTTCTGAGAAGCTAATTGCATCCTGCACCAGCTGGGCAAAAGGCATTTGAAAGCCATTTAAATCTGGGTACATACACAAATAAATAATTAGCATTTTTATAAAGCCTGCCTGGTAACTCCTTCCTCCATTTATAACCTTGTAATGCACTCTCCAGCAGGAGAATTTCCCAGCTGTTTCAGCTGGTGGGAAACTCTGGCGCCTTTTTGTCTCCATTTTGCAAATGGTGTCGTCCATCCCGTGTCGTTCCCTGTCACAGGCATTTGTTGAGGATCCAGAACCTTGGATCCTCAGCAGACCAAGAGGCTTTGGGCAGGCAAACCCCTCTCTGTAAAAGCACAGACTCAACTGCTGCGTGAGGGCCGTGGAGTCTTCACCGAAAACCACCCCGGGTTGTTCTCCCTGCATACCCAAACAGCTGCAACAACACAGGCAGCTCTGAGAAAATGAAACCCTATTTAGCAAATGAAAAATAAACTTTTGAGTCCAGGTCTTTGAGAAGTGGGAGCCTGAGGGAGGATTTGATGGTGCCACTTGTGCTGTTGTTGCTCCCCAGGTGATTGGTGCCCTCAGCCGGCTCGTCGTGGACAACGTGGAAGTGCAGCGCTGGGTGCTGAAGATGAATGATGAATGTGGAGGAAATGGCACTGCCTATTGTGATGTGATTTCCCACTTGGAATGCTCCCACTGGCTCCAGAAGGAATGGCAGAGCCACGGCCCTGAGAGGTGGAGTAAGAGCCAGGCACGTGTAAGTAACAAAGGAGCATCTCTGTTGTTGTGTCAATGGTCCACTGAGGTTCCTCCTCACTTAAATCTCTTCTCTGGGCCTTCTTTTTGAGGTAAATGTTGGTTATTACAATCCAGACTGGCTTGTACAAAGCAATAGGTAACACTTAAATATTCCAAACCAGAAATGAACGACAGGCATCCAACTGTGGGACACCTGGTGTGTGAGAACTCTTCATTCTTGGGCAATAATGTGCGCATTTTACACAGTTTTTATCCAAAGTGAGAACACAGACATGAAAATTGTAGATTTATAACCTCAGTCCTACAAACATATCTCTAGCAAGTGCTATCAAAAGACAATGTGATGCACTAGGATAGTTTCCCATCCATTTTCATCAGAGAAACATAGAAATTTGGAATTATGCCTCGCTGGTAACTTTTAAAGCTGTCGGTAACTTTCAGCTGTGTGAGACAGAACCCTGGAGGTCTTGGGAGATCATTAGACTCCTGAAAGTTTCATGGGTGTTTAGGTAAGGGGAGAGGTCTGTAAATATTTAACTGAGGGAAACGTTACAGCACGAACTCAGGCACTTGTGGATTCCTAAGAATCCACAGGACTGAGAGGCTGGAAGATGATACATTTCAACCTCAGAAAAATCCATATGAAACCAGCCTTCATTAGTTCTGGCATTCAGAGAACTATTTGTAGTTTAAATATTCATTGGTATTTAAATGTGTTAATTTCAATAAGCATTTGATATTTCTGTATATCTTGCCAAATTCATTCCTAATGTAATGGTTTTAAAGCCAGAAGGAATGTATCCAGAAAAATTGTTTAATTTACATAAACTACTCATTATAGCTCTTCTGATTTTTTTAATTCAATCAAAACTGTTTTGAAATTTGGGGTTGATTGAATTATATTGTGTATTAAAATTTCAAATTGTGCTGATTACAGTTCTGCTGCGTTTGACAACTGCAAAGTAATTCCACGTTATAAACCAGTTTATGGTAGAAAGCTGAAGGGCTAATTCCTCTGATCTGCTGAAGATCCCTCACTCCCTGCAAGTCAGGCAGGATTAAGTAGAGCCCTGGAGAGCCATCCCAGTGGGAGCATTTCCTGGGATACAAAGCTCGTGGTATATCCAGGTCCTGCTGGATAGGGCAGAAGACAGGACTCACCAAGTCTAGTTCTCTGCTGGTGTAAATTCCCAATATAAGTGCTATTCCCTAGTGTTGGTATTCCTGCTGCTGTGCCCTCTTAAGTCTTTTCTGGCTAAGTGACTCTGCAGAAAGGACACAGTGATCCCAACCTGTCTTTGGTTTCCTTTATCCTTCAGTCTCCTTAAGCTTTGATGCAACCAGGAATCAACCCATTAATCAACCCCTTAAACACAAACCCATGTTGGAAGTTGGGAAATATAAATGGAATAATACATTTCATCTCATCTCCTGGGGTCAGCAGGAAAGCTTCCAGAAATCCAGCCCAGTGTCAGAGTGGACTTTGGCAAAGTCTTTCCCAGAGAAGCTGTGGCTGTCCCAGCCCTGGGAGTGTCCACGGCCAGGTTGGATGAACTCGGAGCAACCTGTGCTAGTGGAAGGTGTCACTGCCCAGGGCAGGGGGTGGGATGAGATGAGCTTTAAAGTCCCTCCCAACCCAAACCATTCCAGGATTCTATGACTCTAAAGTGCTGCTATTTTGAACATCTTGAGTGTGTGTGTTCACATTTTTCTGCCTCCCTCGTTTACTCTCTTGTGTAGCTCGGGAGACCTTTGTGATAGAATGAATTGCATCTCCACCAGAGTCTCACCACTGAGAGCAGAGGATTAAAATCCTCCTTTGTTAAGGAGTACCACAGTAATGATACACATCTCAACATCAAAGCAGCACTTTCTGAGCACAGGAATGCTTTAATGTCCTGTTGCAGTGGGGAGACCTGTTCCTTTTGATAATGAAGACGTCGTGTCAGCGGCGTCGGCTGCCACACACAGAATGTGTGCTGGCAGGTTATTAAAAAATTCAGCTTCTTGATGAAAGACTATCCTGCAGGCAAGGAGTACAGTGAAAAGCCTCTCCATTCTGGTAGAATTATTAGAAATGAGAATATGACTGTGAGCACTAAATTATGTTAATACTTACAAATAGCATCATTTGCATAGCAGTTTAAGACACGATACCCAGATTTTCCTCAGTGGCATGTAGCAGGCAAGAGATTAAAAATAATGTACTTGGTGAGTTTGAACTGTGGAAAAATCTATTCCAGCTGAAAATGAAGCTGATTTTAGATTCCTCATTTCAAATAGAACATTGGGCAAAGCCAAGTGCAGGGGCAGGATTATGGATGGATTTCACCTTGTTAACTTAATGCAGCCTCTGAGTTATCTGAACAATTAATTTGCAACTGCATAAAGGGTTGAATTCATAAACTACATGAATGTCTCTGGAAGTCCATCAGCTCACTGTGCACTGCTCGAGTCTGGCAGCACATAAAAAAATTCCTCCCGAGGCCCAGAATCCAAGGATATTTGATATCCAGGGAACTGCTGCCTCCACAAGTGCACGTTTGGCAATTGTGAGGTTGGTTGTGGAGATATTTTTCAGTGTGGAAAAGAACACCAGAATCTGGCCCTAGTTCTGTGCAAAGAGATCAGTAGGTACTGAGGCTCCTTAGCAGTTTAATTGTATCCTGTCCTGTGAATGAAAATAGTAAGGAGCAAATAAATTCATTTTTTACATAAGCACGTAAAGTGTTCTTGTGCCATCCTAAAATTGTTTTCCAACCTCTCTTCTTTACCAGCCCAAGCTTCACTTAGTCCATGTGTAGCAGCAAAAGTGGTTTTGCTCCTGTGAGAGTAAGTGAATAATTTTTTTGGAATATCTAGACAAAGCTATCCATGGTAATTATTAATCTCTGCCATTCCAGAGGGTGTAGGAAGCTGGGCATTTTGCTCTTGTTGAGAGTCAGCACTCCAGTTTTTGGGAAATCTCAGCTAAACTTGGATGGGCCCTTGCTGGGAGACTCTAAAGTCATGGAAAATGATGAGTTATTGCTGACAGTCTCTGGCTTAGAGGCATTCTGAGCTGCCAGTTGCTGAGGCTGGGGGAGTATCTGAGATTTGGATATGATTGCTCTGGTTTTGGGCTTTCCTGGATATTCTGAATGTTGGGACTCAAACTGTCTCCTCAGACTCCCAGATTCCTCTTCCCTAGTGAGGACTGATTACAGGAAAGACAACATCACTTCCCTGTTAATGTTGCCTTTTTTCTTCTTTTAAAAATTCCCCTTTTTCCTCAAATAATACAGGACTGTGCAGCACCCCAGCCTCTTGTATAACTGCACAACTCTAAAGAGTAAATCATGGGATAAATCACTACTGGAATTAATTTTAGAGTTATCTTTTATTACACTGTGACTTAATTAACCACCAGGACCAGCAACATGATGTGAGTTTATCTGCAGCGAGCCTAAAGATAACAAAGATCACGCTGGAGACAAAAAATATAAAGATGAGAAGAGCTGAAAATCCAAGACACAGAAAAACAAGCAACAAATACTCTCTTAATAAGCCATTATAATTGGCCATAGCTCCACAACCACTCCAAAACTGCATTAAGTATCTCTTACAGAAGGAAAAAGTGATTTAATGTCCTTGGGCAGCCCCTGTTAGAAATCTGAGTGTTTGAATCTCACTCCTCCAGTTGAGCCACAGGATTTTGTCTCTGTTTTTTTCTGCTAATGATTCAGTGAATTTACTAAAATGAGGAAATCAAAATCTTTTCGAAAGATGACAAATGCAGAAAATCCAGCTTTTAGTCTGAGCAAATATTTGGATGCTGTTTGCAGGATTTTGCATTGATTGCTATTGGAGAACAGTAATGCAAAATGCTGGATGTCCCTTGAAATAAAACATTTTTGCTCAGCTCTTGGAAGTCCTCTAAGAAATAATAGAGAAACTTTGGGATTACCTGGAAACCAGGAATAGTGGGGAGCAGATGATTTCCTGAGGGAATGAATTCCATATGCACACTAAGAAACCTGAAGCACTCTCCTTCCTGACCTTCTTGCAACACAGTAGGGCTTCCAACAGTGCTTTTTTCCTGATTTTTTAGAAAATTGATCTTAGTGTAACACCTAAAGCCTCCCCAGGGAGTTCTTAGGGACTCTTCTGTACACATGGAATCGCAAGTGTGGTATTTTCCCAGTCTGACAGATCTACAGAAAATGCATTTTGACAGGTTTTTAACATTTCTTTCAACTGATACCATGTTTAAGAGAAGAAAAAGAACCCAAAGAAAAATGTTTTGGTTTTTTTTTTTCTTTCTGAAATCACATTTTATGAATTCATTAGAATCCATTCTGTAGAGATACAGGCCAGAAAGGAAGGCAAGTCGCAAAAGTGCACTAAAATTAATTGAGAAAACAGTATTAATCTGAGGGCATCAGAGTTGTTTGAGCATTTGCAGAGCTCTCATTAAAACACAGAAAAGATGCCTTCAAATATTGCCTTTTTGGGTGTAAGGATTAACATCCCAATGTCCTGAACTTCAGAAAGAGATTGGTTATATAAAACAATAGGTTGTTTTGTAGTGTGAACGCTCCATCCTAAATAAGTGAAATATTCACTGTCTGGAGTTCTCTTAGTTTATTAATGTATCTGTGTGTCTGGCATGATGTTGTTTCTGGTGACTCTCAAATCTCTGAGGTAAAATTGGTGATTGGAATAAATGGAATCAGGTGAATCTCAAATCTGAAATAAAATAGGTAATTGGAATAGAGAGAATCAGGTGATTCTCAGATCTGAGGTAAACTAGGTGATTAAAATAAATAAAATCAGGTGATTAAGATAAATAGAATCAGGTGAATCTCAAATCTGAAATAAAATAGGTAATTGGAATAGGGAGAATCAGGTGAATCTCAAATCTGAAATAAAATAGGTAATTGGAATAGGGAGAATCAGGTGATTCTCAAATCTCTGCTGTAAAATCAGGGATTAGAATACACAGAACCGGGTGAGTCTCCAGTCTCTGAGGTAAGATGGGTGAGTGGAACAGATGAAATGAGGTGAGTCTCCAGTCTCTGAGGTAAGGTGGGTGAGTGGAACAGATGAAATGAGGTGAGTCTCCAGTCTCTGAGGTAAGATGGGTGAGTGGAACAGATGAAATGAGGTGAGTCTCCAGTCTCTGAGGTAAGATGGGTGAGTGGAACAGATGAAATGAATGAGGTGAGTCTCAAAGCTGAGGTGCAGTAAAGCCCATTGTGTCCCTCGGTTCAGTTCAGCCCCGATCCCGCTCCCGACCCGCTCCCCTCGGCTCTGCAGCAGTTGGGCTGTGTCCTATTGATTTAATCTGCTCCTAATCAGTACATAAAGCTATAGGCCTGCAGTGTTAATTTTTCATATGCTTACAAAGTACCCTTTGATTTTCTGTCACGCGTTAATTACCGCGTTTTGCCATTAAATAGGAAGCTTTGTGTAAACTAATTACTAGGTAATCATTGTGTACCGCGAGCGTGCTGCTCGTACCTTTTATTTTATCCTAAAAACGCACACATCTCGCAGTCTGGAACCACTATACCTTCCAGCCATTAGCTCTCACTAATTCATAGCATTATTGTGGGAAGATTGTAGGAGTTGTAATTGTTGTGGTATCAGTGCTGTTAATTACCGGAGTAAACAGTTGAAATGGTGCCAAGGTCTATTGTACAAGGCAGAGGAAAGGAGGTTTAAATGTTACTTCCACCATCTGGGGACTGGAGGAGAGGCAAATGCTAGAAAACAGCAGTGAGGCAATATCAGAACTCCAGCTCCGGGGTTTGAGGCCATATGGATCCGGAATATTTTGAATCAATTGAATTTAAGTGCCAGTTTGTAGCAATAACAGCGTGGAAGGAGAGGATAAAGCAAGAGCACTAAAGAAATCTGAAATGTGGTAATGTTGTCGCAGCCAATAAAGAGCCTGCTTGGATTATTTTAAAAACGTTTGTTTTGCTAAAATCCAAAAAGTAACACATAGGCAACTCTGGGAATAAAAGGAGTGGAAGTGTGTGTTGTTTGTGGAACACAAAGCAGGTTTTTGTCTGACAATTCCTGTGGCGTTACAGCAGTTGCCGTTAAATCCCTGGGAAGTGGCTGTGGGTTTTCTGGGCAATGCTTTTCTTCTTTCTGAAATCACATTTCTGGAATTCATTGGAATCCTTTCTGGAGAGACACAAGCCTTAGAAAGGAGGGCAAGTCACAAAAGTGCACTGCATTTATAGAGATTAAATTGATTGGGAAAACAATATTAATCCGAGGCCATCAGAATTGTTGGAGCGTTTGCAGAGATCTCATTAAAATACAGAAAAGATGCCTTCAGATATTACCTTTTTTTTTTGGTATGAGGGTTAACTTCCTAATGTCCTGAACTTACAAATGCTGCCTTTGAAATAAATGTATGATTGTTTCTTTAAAGAGAGATTTTTGAAGATCATGATAATTGTTTTCTTTGCTCTGAAGGGAGATGTGGGGAACCTTGAAAATGCAGAAGCTGCACCTCGCACAGGGCACGTTTTTAGGCATAAACCAGCAATGCAAGTGGATTGTTTTGGGATTAAAATGGCAAACTAATTATTAAGTTTATACTCATTTCAAATTGACATGCTGCACATAAAAATGCAGAATTCTTTGAGAATTCACAGCCCTTTCAAGATCCTTTTTGTTGCTGGTTTTTGGCAGCACAGGCTGCGGTGATTTGATATTTGATTTCCCTGCATGTATTGTTTTCCAAGCTGAACAGGGATCTGGGAGCATATTGTGCTGCCGGTTTAGGAGTGTTCCGAGGAAATGGGAAGGATCTCTCGTCCTAAACGATCCTGGTTTATTTATTTTTTATTGGTCTGTTAGCAGATGTTGGAGTAGTTCAGGGCACAATGGAAACATGTGCTTTTCAGTGGATGGTAAATAGGAAAGCGCGCAATGAAAGGAGCAATTGGGAGGGGGTTTGGACCAGGGCACGGGGTGGGAGGGAGGGTTTGTGGGTTTTTTGTGTGCGTGTGTGTGGCTGGGGCTGAATTTAGAATTCAAAGAAGTGCTTGATCTTTATATACTGAGATGCTCGGCGTGCAGAGCGCCAGCGTGAGCCAGACGAGGAACCCGCGGCCCCATGTGGCGCCAGAAAGAGGAACAGCAGTTTAAGTGCTGCGAAGTTGAAAGGGAACGGAGCTCCTTGTTCTTGCAGTCGCGGGAAGAGGCTGTTCTGAGCTGCTGGGTTGAAGCGTGGCAGATGTGCCCGAGCCCCACAAAAAGCCCCCGGAGCCGGAGCGACCCCGGCTGGGCGGGGAGGGCAGGCCGAGCTCGGAGGAGGCGCTCGGATAATCCCCGTAAGTGCGGAGTGGTGCGCGCTCCTTCCACCCTTCCCTCGGTGCCCGTGGCAGCCCCGTGTGCCAGGCAGCTGAAATGGCCCATTAGCTATCGGGGAAAATTGTCTTTGCTCCTTTCAGCAGATGGAGCAAATATTTTACGGAGCAATTTTCCGTAGGAAAGGCGTTTGTGCGGCTCGGTAATGACGGCTCTTTTCCACCACGGCACCTTCGCTCTCAACACCCTCTCCCGGCTCGTGCGAGGCAAAATTGGCACTTCTTATTTTTAAAATTTGCAGTTAACAACGAAACGCCCGGGCTTTAAATCAGGTGGCAAACTTTAAGCAGATAGAGGGTTGTTCAGTGTGGCGCTTCCAAAATCATTTCTGTTTTTATAAACTTCTCCAGCTGTCCTGTTCGTTGCTGTAAATTGTGTTTCTGGCCAGCGTGTACCTCTCTGAATTGGGGGAAAAGCATCAAATCGGTTTAATTTGCAAAATAGGAAATAGTGGCAGTTGTTTGGACAGTCAGAAGCAGTCGCTGGGCTCTCCCACATTTGCTGGTGCCACTGAGGATATCGGAATAAGCTGGGCTGGACCCATTCCCATCGAGGCAGCTGGAATAAGTTATCCCAGCTCCACTGATCGCAGCAGAAAGGCTTTACTTGTAAATGGTAGGAATTGTCACAGTGCCATCCAAGTGGCATAAATTGCCACGGCTTCATTGACTTCAGCAGAGATGTGGCACTTTGTATCACTCAGGGTCTCTGCTGGTTTCGTTCCTCTCTGGCCCACTCAGCTTTACTTATTTGGAGTTACTTTCTTCACTCTATTTGCTTGCAAGGTCTAAATAATTTCCTTTCAATCTGATTTTTAGCTAAAAAGCCCTGGGTCTCTGTCATGCTTTCTCCTGCTCTGCAGCCTCTTTCTTTCCCCAGGTCTTTCTTCCTATTTCTCAGTGTATTTCTCCTTCCTATTTATTTACTTCTTTTCTCTTCTCAACAGGCTTTTTCTTGCTGCCTGATCTGTCTCCAGCAGATTTCCTACCAGTGCCTTCAACATCTGCCACATTTGATCCTAATTTTTTGTTGCAACTGCCGTTCTAAGAAAGCCTTTTGAAAATCAGCTTGCAGAAGGGTGAGAAATCATTTTATATTTAGGGGGAAAAAGGTGTATTTTTTGTTTCCTCTTCTGTGCTTGTTCATTGTTATGAAAAGGTGCAAAACCAATTTGGATAATTTAAAGATTTTTACAAGACAGAAACAGTATTTGGGTTGCTGCTTTTTTTACTGGTACCAAGGAACATCAGCTGAAAGATTTGAACAAAGGCTCCCAGTTTCTGTTGGGCCTTGAACCCTGGATTGTTTTGGGCCACACCAAGAGCTAAAACACTGGTAAGCTCTGCTGGAGATACCCTCCAGTTTACATGGAATTAGCCAGCCAAGCACTGCTCCTTTTAGAAGGTTTGACTTCATGAGGGAGTGTTGAATGCAGGCTTGAATTTACCTACTAGAACTCCCTATAATCAGGATTTTTTAGCCTTTTTAGAGCTTACAGGTGCAAAAAACCTCCAGCTAGAATTGCAGGTGCTGATCCTTAAAGAGCTGATGATCCAGGCACTGCTTGTCCAAGGCACTGTCACATTGGGCTGGAGCTCCCAGGGAGGTTTTTCAGATTTGCTTCCACCTCCACGTGTGATCCTCCAAAACAGCTCTGTCTGAAAGGAGATACAGCTCAGAATGGCTGCAAAGGAAAGTTGTCCCACTTCACCTGCTCTTGGTTCAACGTTACTCACCCAGGCTTGGTCACAACATTCCCAAATGCTTCTCCATATCCACCATTTTTTTGCCCCTGTGATTAATCAGAAGCTTTCAGGCAGCCATTGCACCCCTCTGTCTTTGTTTGTTTTTGTATTTCTGTTTAAACTGCACAAACCTCGAAGTCCTCAGATCTCAGGGGTGAGGTGGCAGTGACAGAGGGATCTGAAAGCACTGCCAGCTGCACACTGATCTGTGGGGCAGCAATTCCCTGCCATCCATCCATCCATCCACCAGGGCTCACATCCCTCTCCAGAGCCACGTTTATTTTCACCATGGGATGAACCACCTCAGCCTGTGACTTGTTGGCTCAGCAATAACTCAACACAAATACAAAGCAAGGCAAGGCCAAGTGATGTTTGCTCTGCTGTGTCAGTCAGCTGAGCCATCCAAACCCTGAATCCCTTACAGATCATGAGGACATGAGCAGTGGAAGACCTGGAGGTGGGTAAATTCTGAGCTTGGATCTCATGCTTGATGTGCTCCTTTGTTTCTGCCATGAGGTTGTGCTGCTCAGTGTGTTGATATACTGACTAAACCCATTTTAAACCTTTTTTCCTGAGGTGTTTAAAGTCAACCACACCCTTTTCTCCTTGTTATATGAGAGGAGCCCACATAGCCCAGATCAGCACTGTTTTCTAAGGCTTTTAATATTTTTAAGGCATTTTTTTCTTGATTCCATGCGAGGTAAGGACAGGAATTGTCCCTCATTTGTGACTGGACAGACAGAAAATCCCTTTCCTGGAGTCTCCTGCAGACTGCAGTCAGGAACCAGGGGTATCCAGGTCTCCTGTACTCAAAGTTGATCCCCAATTGTCCAGTTGCCCTGAGAGATTGTGGCTGCCCCATCCCTGGAAGGGTTCAAGGCCAGGTTGGACGAACTCAGAGCAACCTGTGCTAGTGGAAGGTGTCCCTGCCCATGGCAGGGGGTGAACAGGGTGAGCTTTAAGGTCCTTCCAACCCAAACCATCCTGTGATTCTAATCACTGATCCATCCTCCTCATTCTGGCAGATAACTCCCAGTAAGCTGAGTTTGAATTTGTATTTTTGGATACATCACCCCATGACAAAGCCCATCTCTTCAAACTCGCTGCTCTGGAAAAAGAGCTGTAATGTTTTATTTCCTATTCTTAGCTGGCAGCCATAAGGTTTTATCTCCTTCCTCCAGAGCTCAAGATAAAATGGTTGTGGCTTAGGATGTTGCCAGGATCAGAGGAGGGCTGGTCATCTGCTGGAGCACAGGGTGCTGAGGAGAGAGGGTGTCAAACAGAAGCCAAGAGCCCCAGGGGAAGCAGGAGGAGGCTCATGAAGCAGCAAGAAAAGGAGCCTGAAGCAGTGGAGTCAAGGTCCTTGCACTTTATTTCCTTGTGTGTACTCTGGGACGTTGGGAACAGCAAAAGCAATGCTACTTCCTGTATTCATGGGGTTGGTTTGTGTGTGTGTGTGAATAAAGAATTTAAAACCAGGGAAAAAGCTGCTTTAGTTATGGAATGACTAATCAAGTTCTGCCAAAGACAGAGGCACGTTTACACTTGGGAATTCGGTGCAGACATTTTACAGAGTGGAAAAGGAGATTTATTAAACTAAAGAGTGTTTGGGTTGGTCTAAGAGCTTAACCATACAACTAGTACAGCTATTGCTGGCAAATGTGACTGTTTCAATATGCTGCCTCAAAATACAAGCAATGCAGAAATTATTGACTGCTGCTATTGATCCCAGGCAGTTACCAAGTCCTTGGCATTTTCACTTGCCAGATCCAATTATTGATATAAATTATAATGCAAGAGCTGCTGTGCTGATGGGGGGGGATTGCCTCTCAGAGAAGGCCACTTTGCAGCAGGAAGGAAGAGGAGTGAGCAGAAAAATTAAAAAAGGCTTCCTGACTGTGGGTAAACAGTAACCACATTTTTTTTTTTTTTTTAGCCTGTTGGAGGCCTGGTTTTTAATCACCCCACAAGCAGTTTTCATTTCTGTAGTAAAATTGCTTGTGGTTCTATTTAATTTGTTTCTGCAGGAGCTGGCTTTGGTGAAGATCTCCCAGGAGCTGCCGGGCCTTTTAGCACAGCACGTACAGCCAGTCAATGAGAAACGATTCCCTACATGGGAAAAATTCCTCCAAACATTCCTCACTCAAGGTAAATAAGACTGCAAAGTGGCTGTGAAGTGTTATAAGGAGTAATTATACCATATTGGATGCCATATTCTTGTTAATCTCGGGCCCATTTAAATATTTATCTCCTTTTATTTCTCCATTATGCTTCAAATGTTCATTTACTGATGAATTATAGGCCACTGTTCTATCATTCACATGTCCTAGCCAAGCTTTGAACTTCTATTAGTCCTGGATTACCTTTCTCACGTGATGCTGAATCCATAAGCACCAATTCCTTAATCCTGGGGCACTCTCCTAAAGGCTGGTTGGGAATTCCAGCACGAAGAGAATACTTCATCTATAAATTTCACACACTTCTTTATCTGTGGAAGAGACAAGAATGAGTCAAAGCTCTGAAAGTATTTTTAGTTAACACATCGAGTTCCAGTTTTGTTCCACAGTAGTTCATCCTAACTAAATGAACTGTGGCATCACGTGCAATAAAAAAGGAAATGCAGAATGCCAAGCAGTTTTCTTTGTGATTTTCCTATGGAAAAACCATGCTGGAAGTTGTCGTCTGCCCACCAAATACCTCATGTGGATGAATACCACAGGGCAGACTCTTACATAAGGCCATCCTGTGGATGAGGGTCTCCAAGATTCAGTTCACAGCAGGAGACACCACTTCCCCAAGATCCAACATTGTGTTTTCCAGCTGTTCTGGGCCTGGTGTTTAGCTGGGTTCACTCACACTACCCCAGAACATGTTTCTCCAGTCAGATATGGGATATATCCAGTTGGAAGTGGAGCTGGAAAGCCACTGGTTGAGCTCCACAGTGCATGGTAGGTGAGGTGTCTCCGTTCTCCTCCAGGAGATCCACTGGAGCTCTGCTGCTCCCATTCCATTCCTTTCCTTGCTGTATCCCCCTGCAGTGCCTTAGCTCAGAAGGAGCTGGTGGCTTCCCTCTGTGCACTCTGAGTTGTGGATTTGCTCCCAGGTTGAAGAGCTGATCCATGGATCCGTTTTCCGCAGGTGGAGTGATCGAAGCCTTCCCGCTCTCCAGCACCGTCACCAACCTGACGGTGGATCTGCTGATAGAGCCAACAGGAGAGATCAGCATCGTGTCCTCTGGGGACCAGCTGCACGCTGAGGGGCCCTTCAGATCCTCTGGGACCACCATCCCACAGCGCTCTGTGGATCCAGCAGTTCTCAGCTCGCTCTGCTGGAAAGTTGGGGACGCCTGTAGGTCCAAAGGGGTGCTTGGCTACCTCTCCGTTGACTTTGTGGCTTTCACCCATCCCCAGACGATGGAGCAGCAGGTGAGTTACTCCACACTGTTCCCTGAGATCATGGAATGTCAGTTTTCCTGTGGAATTCCAACCAGGAGAAAGCTTTGCCCTTTGGAACAAAGTGTATTTCCAAGCTGTGGGGAGTTTGGATGGGAGCGAGCACGTGGGTGTTGTAACAGCAAGGTAACACGTTGATGCATTTCCTTTTTCACTCCTCTGACTTTGTTTTCTTCTACAGTCTTCAGTGAGGACCCTCAGTGTTTTGACTGTAAAAGGGAACATCCCTGTATTTAAAGGCTGGGGGGGAAATAGGTAGATTTTGAGGAGATGGGGTGGCTGTTTCTCCCACCTGTGTGGGGTGACAGAAGGCTCTGAGCACAGGGGTTGTGTTTAAACCCAAGGAGTTACATGTGGTACCTGCTGGCAAAAGCAGTGCTGTGACAACTATAGTCCAGTTTAAGCTCAGAGAAGGCTTAAAATCAGGTTTTTGTTAACTGATACCACTGTAGGATGACTGTGGTGAACCAGAGAATTGGAATGACTGTAGAATCCTGGAATGGTTTGGGTTGGAAGGGACCTCTAAGCTCATCCGATTCCACCCCCTGCCATGGTGGAACCTTCCACTAGCCCAGGTTGCTCCAAGTTCATCCAACCTGGCCTTGGACACTTCCAGGGCTGGGGCAGCCACAGCTTCTCTGTGCCAGTGCCACACCACCCTTGGAGTGGTTTGTTGGCTCTGGAATACAGATCCCAGTGAGATTTGACTCCCAGGATGTGTTTACACAGACATTGTAATTAGAACTGCAGATAAGCCATATTGGACAACTTCCATGGAAAGTTGCTTTAGAAAGATTAAGGGATGACTTCCCTCACCCACAGAAGTCCATGGACTTGTGCCAGTTGTTTCCCTCCAGCCAGGAGTTCACTGAAGCCCAGGAATGCTTCCTAGATTATTAAAGTTATGACATTTCCTGGCACGAACAAGGACATATTAAATCAGTCAGTGTTTCTTGTGGCCTCTTAGAATTCCTGTCTGCTCTGTCTTGGTTTTCTTCCCTTGTTGCCAGTTGATTCTACCTTACTGTCTCCTATGTTTGTCAGCATGTACCACAACTTTAGCATTATTTAAGCACAGGTTTTTAAATTTAACTAGATGTAGAGGCAATTAATGAGGCCATCTGTCTTGTGAGAGGGAGATCACACAAAGGATTGTGTTCCTGAAAGCACTAATTTTTTGGCAAAGAAGAAATCCTATTAAACTCTCAGAACATTTGCTCACTAATTTCACAAGTGCCCACTTTAGTGCAGTAGCTGGAAGGCTCAGATGCATTTCCTGGAAGTACAAGATACTTAGGAATTCTTTCAAAGTGTATTTTATGGAAAATATCGACCTTTGGAGCAGTGGGAGCAAAGGGACTCCCTGGGGGATAAGGGACAATGTGTGTTGTCAAACACAACTCAATGGGAAGGCAGAGCCTTGGCTGCCATGAGCACCCCAGCGGGATCCAAGGGGCAGGGAAATGCTGTGGAGACTCCACACAATTCCCTGTTTGCCTCAGGAATCCATTTCTATCTCAGTTCGAAGCATCTGTGTCTTGTTCCCGAGGGAAGGGAGATGGAGACACGCTGTTTTCAAGGGGAAGAAGTGGAGGAGAAGAATTAGGTGCATAATTTGGACTGAATCACTCCTGATTCTCACTTTCTTTTCCAAAATTGGTCATTCAGAGCAAGACTTTGACCCCTCAGAGTGAAATCCTGCCCAGTGTTGAGTGTCTGCTGCTCAGCCCCCACCTTGTCGAGGAGCCCACTGGATTGAGTGGGATTGCTTGAATGCATGAACTTCCTTACATCCACAGCTCTGTGGACACATAATTTGGAGAAGCAGGGTCCTAAGGCAGCTTTTCCATGGATCTGATGGCTTTTACACAGCCCCAACCCTCGGTAGGAGTAGTGAGAGAATGGTGGATGAACAGCTGAGGGTGGAGATGTCTGAAGGGCTCTCCAGACAGTGGAGCATTTTCGAGGTCTTATTTTCAAACAAGAGCCACAGGGTTTTCATTAACCATCTCCCAGTCTTACATTGAGCAGGACAGAGGAGTTGTAGAGCCCTGGAAGTGAAGTTTTTGGGCAGCACCAGCCCATCCCAGCAGCTGCCACGAGATGGCAGCCGGACAAGGCCCTCCCTGCCAGCGCCACCCGAATCATCCGTTCTCCTGCAACTGTTCAAAGCCAGGACAGCAGCTCTCTCCTCAGCACCCAGGTTGCATTAACATCTTACTAACTGACATTTTTACAGTATCACCCACCCACTTCTTTAAAAGCAGCACGTGGGCTCTTTGCAATAACCCACACATCGGTACGGGGCACAGAAAAAACTGTTAAACCGGGGGAAGAAAAGCTGGAATTTAGGAACTCCTTGAGAATTTGTGTTTCCTTCCCTCCTCGAGTTTAGGTGTTAAAGCTGAAGCATTTTTATGGAAGCTGTACAGAAGTGCAGTGCAGTTGTGGCTGTGCTCACTGGGGATGCTTTGCCATGAGGTGCAGGCTGTGAGCTGTGCTCGCTGGAGGAGCCTCCTGGCAGCCTTTGTAACAGGGAGCACTTCCAGCCTTCATGGGAATTCCTTGGACAAACAGCCAGCAGCTCTTGCAGGGCGTATTTCTAACTAATTTTTTTCCAGTGGAGGGATTCTGGGAAGTCCAAGCCTCTGCTTTGCTTAGATTGACCTAAAACCACTCTTAAGTCAATCGAAAATCTTACCTTACTGCCTCTACCTTTGACCTTTGATTTGTGGTTTGATAAGCAAATGTCATTTCTAGATTTCTCAAGTGAGCTGTGTTCCAGCTGAATTTCTGAACAGAAGTGTCCTGAAAATCCCCAAATTTCAGGTGAAAGCTCCTTGTGTTATGTTAATTTTCCATGCAATCCTATCAGGATGTGACTGACAATGATAAATACCTGTGTGCCCTTATTGTACGTCCTCAGAAAATGAGGATGGACTCAATAATCTCTTTGTTAATCTGTAGGATTGTATCATTCTTTACTTAAACTTGACCTTTGCCCAGGCCTTCCTCCAACAGCTCCTTATTTAGTGGAGGAGATGATAATTCATCTGGTTATTAACTGCCTGACCTCCTCAGGCATTGCTTTATGCACTGTGAAAATATATTCACGACACAAATAAAAACCCAGCCACAAAACAACCAGAGCTCAGCCTTTCAAGGCTTTCCAGGAGCTCTGGACACCCATTTTTATTAGTTCCAAGGAAAACCTGTTGCAATCCAATAGATGTTACTGGAAAGCTACACATGAAAGGACAGCTCAGGCCTGGCCCAACTTCCAGCTTTGCTCAGAACTACCAGAAGTGTTGCCTGTTGCCTGATGGCTGGGATTACACAGACAGCATTTGTGACTTCAGGAACTGCAGTGAGACTGGGAAATGGTTCCATGAAAGAATTCAGGCAGCTAGTTACTAATTAGCTCTCATTTGAGCTAAGAAAATGGGGGAAATTATCCCTGGAAATAAAGGCAGCCCCCTTGCCCAGCCCAGCCCCGTGTGTTTCCCTTGCCTGGAGCAGCACAAAGGGGATTTAAAGGGCACTTCTGGGTTTCCATGGCAAAAGGGAATCCCCTGCTAGGATAAAGCTGGAATCTTGTGCCATCTGATCCTTCTTCCTTTCTCCCAACCTTAGGGATGTTCTGGGACACATCCAGGGCAGGAAGGGCCATGGCCACAATATCGTGTTCTCTGACAATCCTGAGCCAGGAAAACAATCCTTGGGGGTGATCCCAGCTGGCACAGAGAAGTGACCATTTGGCTGCTTTAAGTTGCAACAGGGGTGGTTTGTCCCCAGGCTCAGGCCTGGGATGGAAGGAGTGGACAGGTGGCTTCCAGCCACATTTGCCTTCCTCCTGCTCACCTCCTATTAAACATGCAGAATATCTGATGACTTCATGCAGGATGGAACCATGAATGGAGCTTCAGGAGGTGTTTACAGCTCTCCTTTGTTAAGAGTAACAACGAGGGAAGGGATGCAAACCTTCCTTCATCCACCCTGGAGATCCAAGCCCTTAATTTCACAGCCAGCAGCATAAAGGGTGGTTGGTCTGAAATGATGAAGCCAGAGTATTAGCTGAGTAAACAGAAACTCCTTAAAGCAGTATTTGGGCAATCTCATGATTTGCAGCACAAAACTTGCCTTGTGAAACCTCCTTCTCCTCTTCTTTGGGCAAGCTGGGCCATCCCCTGGGGCAGGGGATCCTTCCCCGAGCAGCGAGGGGGAAGGTGCCAGTGGGCGCTGGAGCCAGGCTGGCGTGCTGGGGCTTTGTTGGATCCACGTGAGATGCTCCACAGGAGTAATGAATGGTTCTCTTCTCTACATCTGAAATGAAACCAATGCCACTTGTGTTTTCATTTTAGTTTCTGCCACTGTGGGATTTGGGGAGTAACTCCTGCACAGCGTACGTGCTGCCCCACGCTTGGGGTGGTTTGTCTGAATCCCTGGGAGGGTGCCATGGATTTATTTAGTGCTAATGGCTGGGTAGGTTTGCCAGGCTGCTTTTTTCAATGCTTTATCTGCTGTTGAATACTCACCCCACTCCCTAAATGTTGCCAGAACACTGCTCTGGTACTTCCCAGGTGCACTTCAGTCACAGGGACATCTTTGATTAATTTTCTTATGGCCCACCTTGAGGCCAGCTTGTCTCCTGCACCTCTGTTTGGGCATCAACAAATCCTCCAAGGCGTGAGTTTGGAGGTCAGAGCAACGCAGGTGTAAGGTCAGGGTCTGGATTAGGAACACCCAACTCCCTTTGAGCCCAACAGTCCTCAGATATCCGAGATTTCCACGAGTCCCCGGTCCCCTCATGCAGCTCTGCCACCTCCTCCTGGGGGCAAAGTTTCACCTGAGAATCTAAACCCCAGCTCAAACAAGGTCAAAGACACACTGGCACAGACTTGTTGATAATATTTATAATAATATTTATCAAATTAATGTGTCACTCCTATAATATGAATAGTTTATAACTGTGATTTGACTCGTTGAAAAGGTTGGCTCATGCTGGAAAAGTACAAATCGACGGGAAAGTTCCTCCCTGTCTCGCAGAAGTGATGATAAACAGTAAATTACTGAAGAAAATTAAACTTTATAATTGGGGAACATTCCCTATTACTAAGCAAAGGCAGGCATTACCATCCCATTTGCATCTGGTAGCGTGCAGCAGGAAATATTTAAGTTGACAAATAGGATATTTAATACAGCAACAGATCCTTGGCAGTTGGATATTAACAACTGTTACTGGGGTGATTTATTCCCCATTATCCAAAGGGCATTACCATGTGCATATGATTCCGAAATTAACTCCGGTTCTCCAAGAGGCCTTGGCTGCCTGACCCCTTAATATCCTTCTAATGATGCCATTTACCATTCAAGGGCTTAGTCAACTTGTTCACTGGGAGATTTGTTTGAAGGGGTCCACTGGAGGGCAGATCTTGGTGCGTGGGAACATTTCTCACCGGCACAGGAGCCACAAGGATTTCTTTTTTAGTGGGAAAAACTCACAGGGAAAACCGAGCTCAGGTTATTGGGGCAGAGGAGCCTTGCAGAAGGAATCTGTGGCACTTCCTTCTGCTTCCTTCAGCCTTTTAAATCCTGCCTGAAAACTTATTTCTGGAGTTACAGAAGAGTGCTGATTGTTCCCATTGGGGAGGGGTTTGTAGAATCATGAAATCCTGGAATGGTTTGGGTGGGAAAGGACCTTAAAGCTCATCCCATTCCACTCCCTGCCATGGGCAGGGACACCTTCCAGTATCCCAGATTGCCCCAGCCTGGCCTTGGACACTTCCAGGGATCCAGGGGCAGCCACAGCTTCTCTGGGCAACCTGTGCCAGGGCCTGCC
>JAYRBT010000018.1:1711850-1721973 GCA_036023395.1 Myiotriccus ornatus | reverse complement strand
CTGCTCCGGGGGCTGCTGGGGCTCCCCCTGCTCCGGGGGCTGCTGGGGCTCCCCCTGCTCCGGGGGCTGCTGGGGCTCCCCCTGCTCCGGGGGCTGCTGGGGCTGCTGGGGCTCCCGGTGATGCTGCCCCATCGCTGCGCTGGGGGTGGTCGTGTCTCTGCCCTCAGCACCTGCCTTGTTTTCCCTCCGTCTGCACACCCAAGTGTGCAGGGACCCTCTCTCTCCTCAGAGATGGGTGTTTATCCCGTCCGTCAGCGCATCCTTAGCCCAAAGAAGTGTCCAGCCTCGTGTGCAGGGATGCCCTCGTGTTCCCTCCACGACACGTCCTTGCTGGAGACTCCCTGTGCTCCTGTTTCTCTAAAGACGATCTCCCCCCACCACTGGTCACGTGCACGCTTAATTTCTTCTTCTGTTACTAATACTGGAGAGAGATTCCGCAGATCTCTTTCGAAGTGTTCCACTTTACTGAGAAGACACGTGGCAATTCAGGGCTTGATTTGCTGCAAAACATTTGGTGTTGGGCCTGTAGGAGGTTGCACAGGTAACTGGAGCAGGTGGCAAATGTTCCTGGTTTCATTCTTGCGAACATTTAGCATTAGCCAAGACTTTCTGTGGATGGAGGCGCAGCAGCAGAACTTTTGAGAGATCAGTGAGGGTTTTGGGAGGGGCAGTTTCCCCTTGGTGGTTGCTGTGAGTTTCCTTTGGTTGCACAACAAGCCTGGATGGCCCACTCTGCCCTTCAAACAAAGCGGTGCAAACCTGAGTCGGGTTTAATCCACGCTCTGCTTCGTGTTTTCCATTTTTTCCCCCAAAGAAAGTGAGATAATCGTTGATTGGACCATCCTTTGGCGTTCTAGAATTACTGGAACTTTAGGTTTGGTTGTATTACTTAAAAATAAGTAGAGAAATTGAGGTCAGGCAACACTTGCAGTAACCTCGAGTTGTGTGGCAGTGGGGCTTCCTGGTCACTCTGAGTGTGAGAGAAGTGAAAAGATAAGGAAGAAGGGCATGTCAGTGAGGAAGGAGGAGGTTTTTAGTTCTTCTCCCTCCACACACAATTTTGATGCTCGTTAGTTGTTGGTTTGCAGCCATCCAGCAGCTCTACCAGCCTTTTAAAAGTGCATTTTTCCAGTTGTAAGCAGGTTGACCTTCCTGTTTCATGGCTTAGGTGGTAGTTGCTCCAGTCAGCACATGATGGGGGAACCTGACAGGACCAAACATTGCTGGTTTTCTTAAAACTCAGTTTCTGTCATTTCACTCGTGTTCAGCAACCATGGAATTGTAGAATGGGTTGGGTTGGAAGGGACCTTAAAGTCCATCTCATTCCAACCCCCTGCCACGGGCAGGGACACCTTCCACTATCCCAGGTTGCTCCAACTTGGCCTTGGACACTTCCAGGGATCCAGGGGCAGCCACAGCTTCTCTGGGAAAACTATCCCAGCGCTGTGCATCAGGTCAGATTGCTGTTGGTGTTGATAATTTTTAGTTCTCCACTGTTGGTCTGTGGAGACCTTGAGGGTGTTGGTGGCAGCTGGAAGTGACTGGAAGTGTTGGGTTGCCTGTGGTGAGTCTGGAGGTGATGCCACTGCTCACCATCAGTGGGAATCTGGGCTGTGGGGACGAGGGATGCTGTGACAGTGGGGTTGGATCAAGGGTTAGACTGGATGATCTCAGAGGTCTCTTCCAACCCAGTTAATTCTATGATTCTATGACAGTGTTCAGCTGTGCAGCACCACCAGGCAACAATTAATGTCATCTTAAAACCCCTCCCCTGTGGACTGTGAAACCTTCAGACCAGAAGGGAGAAGTTTAATAAGGTCTGAAGTGTCTCAAGACCCTCCTCTGTCTGATGGTGTTTCAGGAGGTGCCGCCACAATATTAATTTGCCTGGTAACTCCAGGAATTAAATGAAATAAGGCTCCATAAATGAAATAAGGCTCCACATGGTAGATCCATCAGCACCTGTGGCTGGGGAGGAGCCTGGAGTGGGGTGGGGAGGGCAGGAGTGGGGCTGACCTGGGCCCCTGGTGTCCTGATGGCCCCCACCTGGCAGGCCCTGCAGAGGGTTTGTGTGTGGGCAACAGTTGAAGAGCAGGTGGAGAACTCAGGTGTTCCCTACTGATGGAAATTACGGAGTGGTGATAACCCGGTCAGAGCCCATGGATTGCCCAGGGGTCCCTAAACTGAAGGTGCAGGAATCACAGACGTCCCTTCCTCTCAGCTCCGGCTGTTGGGGGCACAGTCCAGTTCTGGATAATCCCCGTGGGGCTGTGCAGGGCACGGCAGGATCCGTCCCATTCCTTGGCCTGTGCTTTGGGAATGTTGGCTTGGCTTCAACCGCAGAACCAGTTCCAAAAACACCCCAGACCTCTGCACTGGAGGGACCTGGGGCTGGGGGAGCCTTGGGTGAGCTGTGTAGTGAGGCTGCTCCTCCTTCAGAGGTAGGTCCCGTGGGCTGCTGTGTGTTCAGAAAACCCCTTAAAATTATCTTGGAGAACAGCAGGGTTTTACTTTATATTTCCAAGGTGATTTTTGTTAATTTAGCACCCTAGAAATGAAGATGGCCTTGTGAATACAGATGAGTGCAGCCTTGCAGCATTTCAGGCTGGCGTGCAGGAATATTTCCATCTTCCTTTTTCCACGGAAGAAGCTGTGTGGAGTCACCAAATATCCCGTTCATCCCCAAATATCCCGTCCACAGCCATGGAACAACCAGTTGCAGTCAGGAGCCTGATGCTCAGAGCAGTGCCTGAGACACTTCTTAATTTTCACCTGCTCCAGTTCTGCCTTTTTGCAGGAGTTTTTCCTGCTCCTGGGCTGTGCAGCAGGGATTCAATCCTGGGCCCTGCAGGGCTGTGAGCCGTGGAAGCAGCACCGTGGGCTTCAAATCAGGCACTTTCTTGATTACTTTCCTAAAGTGGGTGCTCAGAGCTGTTCTCCATAATGTCACTTTAAATACCTTCCCTGGATATCAGCTTTGCAGGTTCCCAGTAAATAGATTTATTTTTAAGGCACCGCTAAATGAATTACAATAAGCTCGTTTTTTTCCCGTGTGGGGCTCTGTCTCCGCTCGTTTGTCCCGTCACTGGGGTACTTAAGCAGCTCGGTGTTAATTCAGGAGAACTTCGTGTCATACTGAGAGGAAACAAGCTTGGAGTGAAACACGGGAGCTGTGCTTTCAATATTTACACTGCCATTTAGGCAGAGCTTTCCCTCTTGGTGCTTCCCAGAGAGCAGGTTTGGTGGAATTCCCACTGCAGCTGCCCCTGCCTGATTTTGTTCCCCATTGTCAGAGGCTTTTCGGTCCCCTGAGCTAAAATAGGAGGGATCATGTTTGTCAATTGGGGGGTTTCATTGTTCCTGATCTCTGTTGTGACAGTAGAAAATCCCCCTGCACGTGTAATCCATTGAAATTTGGAGTAATCCTTTAAGCTTGGGTCACCCAGAGGTCTGGGGGGGATGTTTGAGCATGGAAATCTCCTGGAGCTGCTGCAAACACTTTGGTTAAGGCACAATAATGGGGGGATTTCCCTCCCTCCCCTTCCCTGCAAGGCTGGTTTTCTCAGATACTTTAATAGAATTATTGGAAGCTGAGCAAAGTTTTGTTTTTTGTTTTTTGGTTTTTTTTTTGTGGCTGTTGGGAGAGTTTTCTTGTCAGCTGTTTATTTAGTGTAAGAGTTATGGTGGATGATTCACTTACTTGTTAATTATTCATATTCAAGAAGTCTCAACACACAGAAAAAGTTATTTTAGATGGGAGAGGAGGAGGTGTAAGAATTTTTTACCACTGTTTCAGTGCCATCAGAGCTTTGGGAGTGTTCTTTTCAGACTCTTGGGGCCATCAGAAGTGTCTCTGTCTCAGGGCTGTGCTTACACACCCATTAAATAGAGTTTTTAAATACCCCAGAACAATTTTTAAATGCATTTCATGGAAGCATCTGTGTGCCCACATAAGAGTATTTTACAAGTGGCTTAAATCTAACACAATTAAAGTGGTTTTTCCTGAGGAATTTTTGATGGTTAACTGAATGGGTTTAGGAATAATTAGTTAGTACAGCCTTCTGTTTAGGCAAGACTTTAATTTCTTATTAAGAATAGTGGTTGGCTTTTGACAGAGGACTGAGAGACCTTTTGGAAGTATTAAATGGACACATTTTGTCAGCCTGGCAATGTTTGGTGTTTTTTTTCCTCTTTTGCCTCCCCAAATTTCCAATTCCATAATTAGGCAAGGTCTGTTGCACATCTTTTATATACAATTAATAGTTTAAATGGCACCTATTGACTTATTTTAGCGTCTGAAACCGGAAGACCACACGAGAAAGTTTGGAGAATTATTAATATTTCCCTCACTCAGCTCTGTGGAAATCTTCAAGCTGCCATTGGCGCTTTCTCATTTTATTAATTGTGTCTGTTTGATACGGCACGGAGCGTTTAATTTGGTGGGTTTAGATGAAGCAGAAGAAATGGAGGCGGCAGGGCAGCCATCCCGGGGCTGGGGTGGGGGGGTTCAGCACCCCGAGATGCTCACGGGGAACGCGCTGCAATAAATCCTGCTCTTCGTTCATTTCTCGCTGCCACTGTCGGTGGAGAGATTGTCTGACGGGAGGAATCAGCAGCGGGGAGGGGAGAAAAGCCACGCTGTGAATTTGTGCCGTGCCCTGACGTGACTTATGGAGCCTCCCAGGGCTGCCAGCGGCTGCTCCTCGCTGGCTCGGGACTGACTGCTCCGTGGAAAGGCTAAAAAATGACAGAAGCTCTCGTCTTGTGTCGGCAAAAGATGCCTGCTTTGGCTCGGAGCTGTGTCACCTGGGAAGGGCTGGCTGTGTTCGTTGTGCTGTGATGCTCAGGCTTTCAACTCTGGGGTTTTTAACCTTCACCTCTTTGGGGTTTTTAACCTGATTTTCTCCTAGGATTCTAACCTGATTTTCCCCCCCTCCCCCCCACCCAGCATTTTAATCCATCTGTGGACTTTTGGAGGAGTTTAAATCCCAGTGAAGACTGACAAAGGCTCCAAACTTTGTGCCTGGTGTGGAGCTGGCAGGATGTGGAGATGCTGCTCTGCAGCAGCCACTGGGTCCCTCCGCATTCCCCGGGGGGAAAGCAGGAAAAATTCCATCAGTCTCCCAGCTCCTGTTGTAATTCCTGATGGAACTGAACCCCTGGGAGCTGTTTGTTACCCTGAGCCGCAGGCAGCAGCTTTGGGTGAGGTTGTCTTGTGCTGGATCAGGTTGTTGGGAGCAGAGGAGGAGGAATTGGGATATAAAGAGGCTTTTTAAAGCAAAAAGCCGTTGATAAACCTCTTCTTATGACTGATATTGATGAGTTAGATGTACATTTTTTGTAACCTACGGATGAAATCGGTTCTTTGACCTGCCAGCCCAGGCACCACTGGGTTGTTCCCAATTCTGGTGGAGTTATCCGGGAGGAAAACAGTTCTCCTCGAGGTGAAAGGGAGAGGAAGGAGGAGAGCGCCGTGACTGGTGCAGATTTGGGTTGTGCACTAAAAAGTTCCTAATTCTGGGGCGGTGGTGAGTGGGTTTGAACTCTCCCTCCTGCATCGGGGGGGTGATGAGGATGATTTACTCAAAATCAGGCTTTTCCCGTTTGATACGTGACCGGTTCTTCTTCCCGTTTTAGGATGTCATCGGCCAAGTTCTGCCGGACGCAACCACGACAGCCTTCGAGTGTGAGTATGACCAGTGGAAACCATCTGCTCTGGCCCATTGCAGGGCTGCCAGCCTGTAAATAAAGGATGTTTGCATTTGTTCCGTGGCACAGTTAAATATTTGTGTGTTTCTGCGAGTTTCATAACGGTGCAAACGCAGGCAATATTTTGTTATTTAATCACATCTCCAGTGAGCAGATTGCCACAAAGTAGCTTTAATTACCAGCGTGACCTTCCCGTGCTCTGACTCCTCAGTGCAATTATATTGCTCAAATTAAATGAAAAGTATAAACTACCTGTAGGTCTGAGCTGAACATTTTAATCCTCTCAGCGAGGGTGTCAGTGCAGGTTTAGCCTCATATCTGTTCTTTGAACCCTGTTTGTTCTTATTTTCTGAGGGATTCCGGGGGGGATTGTCCTGTCTGGACAGGAAGAAGCTGCAAAGGGGAGTCAAAACTCTGTGTCTCAAGATACTGAGCTGGGCTTTTCTTCCAAGTAGAGAAGACTCCTGTTATTCCCTTTTAATTTTTATTGTATTTTTTTCCTGTGGTAGAGATGAAATAGCAGGAGCTGGAGGGGATTAAAGTGTTCTGCGAGTGAGGTGGTGATGCTGAGGGTGACAGAGCAGGTACAACACTGGGCCTTGCATTTTTATTAGCATTTCTTCCCTTTTTAGAGCTTTATGGTCAGTTCTGTCCAGAAATAATCAGAGGGAATATTGTTTTATGGTCCTTTGAGTACTGTTTATCTTGCTTTTCATATCATTGTGTTTTCCCCTCCTGAAAAACCAGAAGACTAAGAATGGAGATAAGTTTTGTTCCTGTCCCCATGACATTTCTCCTGCTCTGCTTTTCAACACAAGACCTTCTGCAGAGACCTGAGCAAAACCAGGCTCCAGACCTTGCCACTTCTGTTCATTTTTATTTGCTAATATTCTTTTACACACCTCCCACCTCAGCTGTGGTTGAACTCCACGCACCAGCAGCAGTCTCTGCAGTCAGGGCAGTAGCCTGTATTAGTGGCACCACGTGTGGAACTTTCCTGGAAATACTTATTTCCTCGTGTCTCCCAACATCTGCTTCTGTGCTCTCCCTTTGTGTCTCTAGTCTGGCATTTGCATCTGCACAAAGCCATTTCCCCTGCCATTTAACTGGCATCTAAAATATGTTATGGGTATTGATGCCTGATTTTGGTGGTTTGTTTGGTTTGGTTTTTTTTTTTTGTCCTGGGGAATTTTTCCATCTCCAGTGCCTGGGTTTTACCAGCTTAAGCTTCCTTCTCACCTGCTTCAGGTGGGGACAATTTCCCTCCAGCTGCTCTCTGTTTGGTTGTTGTTCTCCCCAGTGTCCCACCTGGGGCTGCACTTCTGTGGGGCCTGGCTGGGATTTCACCCCCAAATCCCACGTCCCTCCCAGCATATGGCCTGTTGTGATCCCTTCATCCAAACCCCGCCATTCCGTGGATTTGTGACACGCTGCAGATTTGGGGAAGATTGCTTGATGATATTTGTTTGCCATCTGCTGCGCTGCTGGGTGTCTTGGGAGGGTTTCTGCCTCCATTTTAAGTGGCATTAACAAAGCCCAGCCAGGACTGAGGGGTTTTTATTTGGAGGGGTTCTGCTTTTGCTTCCCTGATGTGCTGGAAGATCCAGGGGCCTGGAAACCTTCCTGAGCCCAGCGAGTTTTTGGGCTGTGCCCACTTTGGTGCCGTGGTGGGGTGGCAAAGCAGCTCTGCACAGGGACAGCAGGGGTTTCCTGCTGCTTTTGCTCTTTGATTATTTTTATAGTCAGCTTTTTCAGTGCCAGTTAGCATTTTATACCTTTTCATCCATTTATTTCTTCTCTCTGTACAACCCTCAGGAATTTTGCAGCTCTGAGAACACTGCAGTTAATTTCCCCATCATAATGTGGGGTTTTTCTCAGCATTTTGCCAGAGTTTCCCACTTTTTTTTTTCTTTTTTTTTTTTTTGGTGGTCCCAGCTCAGCCTGTCCCCTCACACTAAGCCTGTTTATATCCATATATTCCCCCCTCTCTGTCCTATATTCCCCTCTCCCTGCTCTCCCTCTGGTCCTTGCTGTCGGTGTGGGGTGTTTGTTGTGTTCCCTATTCCAGCGGCTGCTTTTCCAGCCCTTCCCACTCTGTTGCCCTCTGGGACTTGGGTTGGGGCCAGGTAGCAGTTTGGCAGCTCCTCCTCCTTTCTGCCCCAGACGTTTCCAGGCAGGGAATGTTTCAGTTTCAGCTCCCTAACTCTTCCTGATCTTTCCATCATCCGTGGAATTCCGTCATCACCTGCTCCCCCCGGCGAGGAGTTTGAACAGCCTGGCAGTGCACCAGTTGAATTTCCATGAGAAAAGGGCTCTGCTGGGACACATCTCTGCTCTGCAGTTCCTTTCCCAGCTTCCACACTTCCAGCATCCCTTCCACTACATTTTTGGGGTGCGATTCTGAGGGGTTTACGCTTTGCTCTTTTTCATGGAAGCCTCAGAATTTCCCTGCGAGGTTTTCCGAGGCAGAATGGGCAAACTCCTTCTCTCCCCCAGTTCTGATGTGTCGTCTCTGATCCCTTCCCTGATCCCTGTGCATAACTAGGAGCAGGAGGCAGTTTCCATCCATGATGGCACTTTTTAATGCTCATGTAATACAGCCTAATAATGATGGGGGGCAGAGGCGTGGGGGGAACCTCCTGCAGGTGACTTCAGGTGGGGTTGGCAGTGAGACCAGGAGGGTTTAGTGGGAGGAAAGCAATTCTATTTTTAATTTTCTTTTAGTTTCTGGGAATTCACAGGATCATGGAGTGGTTTGGGTTGGAAGGGACTCTTAAAGATTGTCTCTTTTCCCCCCCTGCCGTGGGCAGGGGCACCTTCCACCAGCCCAGGTTGCTCCAAGCTGGCCTTGGCCACTTCCAGGGCTCCAGGGGCAGCCACAAGTTTTCTGGGCAACCTGCAGTGACAGTCACAGTGAATTCCAGTGAAACTGCCCGAACTTAACCTTGTCTGGGAGAACTTAAACACACTCCAACTTCACCCTTCTGTGTCAAAAGAACCCCTGGGTGGGTGTCGGTGAGGGGTCAGAGCACGTGGAAGGTGCTCAACATCTGGAGAGGTTCTGGCACTAAAAGAACTGTTCAGACCAAAGTAATGAGCACTTTGCTTGAAACAGGATTTTAGTTTTTGGTAATTAATGTTTGGAGTCATTATAAGTTGCTGTTTCAGTGCTATGTTAATCATACAGTCTGCTTTGACATTGCTCATTTTTATTTGCTTCTGAAAGTCCAGATAAAAACCTTAAATATTAAAAATAATTAAATTAAAAACATTAAGAATATCCTCCTTCCCTTGTTGATGTGTGTGATGCATTTCCCTGTCAGATGAAGATGAGGATGGGGATCGGATCACTGTCAGGAGCGATGAGGAGATGAAGGCCATGCTGTCCTATGTAGGTACAGTATAAAAAACGCTGATTTTTTTTTCCTTGTTTATAACTTTTCTCGGTGTATTTTTCCCTGTATCAGCATTAACAGAGGCTGCAGTTTGCACTGGACAATATCCCTGTATTAAGTCCAGAGTTTAATATTCCTGGATTAAATGTGTTTAAAAAACTGTATCCCATGAGGTATATGGACATGCTTGACTTTAAAAAAAAAAAAAGAGACACTTGTACACTTACTGATCATATCATAAACATTAAGAATAATGCATCTTAATGACTTTTGCATTAGGTATAGTGCAGGCTAAATGGACTATCAATTTCTTGTATTTTTTATGCAGTACTTAAAGTAACGGCTCATTAAAAATGAACCCCTGGGCTCTAAAAATTTTTCAAAATCTACTTTCATCTGGAGACTGTTTCACCCCTCCTAACAGAGGAGTTTCATTGTAGCTGCAGGCTCAATATTCATGGAGGATTTAAAGCTGTATTTTCTGGTTTTTAATAGGAGAGATGTGTGTCTGTGTGTGCCTTTATATAGGTGGGTGTGTGTAAAATCTGTCTGGGTACCTATAAATAAATAGAAAATCTGTCTGCAGGAATAGTGTGCAGCTACTTATGGAAACTTAATAATCTGAGTGTAGCTTCAGTGTGTCTTTCATGCTGCAGATTTAGGTGGGAAAATGTAATTTAACTCCTTTTTTTGGTCAAATGAAATCGATAAGAACGAAGGTGACCAATGGTGTTTTCTCCCTGGGCCAGGTGGGCTACCAGGGGTTTATAAATGTTGTTTAACTTGGAGCCTGTCAGCACCAAGCCCTGTTTGGTACCACCCACAGGTGGTTTTGGTGGGACTTCATGGAATCCTGGGATGGTTTGAGCTGGAGGGACCTTGAAGCTCATCCAGTTCCACCCTGTGCCGTGGGCAGGGACACCTTCCACCAGCCCAGCTTGCTCCAAGCTGGCCTTGGACACTTCCAGGGATCCAGGGGCAGCCACAGCTTCTCTGGGCAACCTGTGCCAGGGCCTGCC
>JAYRBT010000018.1:1644461-1661067 GCA_036023395.1 Myiotriccus ornatus | reverse complement strand
CCACAGCTTCTCTGGGCACCCTGTGCCAGGGCCTGCCCACCCTCCCAGCCAGGAATTCCTTCCCAGTATCCCACCTATCCCTGCCCTCTGGCAGTGGGAAGCCACTCCCTGTGTCCTGTCCCTCCAGGCTCTTGTCCAATGGGTTATTAATTATTTTTGTTACAATTTGTGTTGCAGTTGGGGTTATCCTGTGCCATAACCTCACTGCTCCCCGTGTCTGTCCCGTGAACAGCTGGATGTGGGGGTGTCTGTGTGTGCAGCAGCACCTGCTGCTCCGTTCCTTCCCACTCCACGCGGTCCCGGGGCCGAGGTGGCTCCATTGGCTCCATATTTTTAGAAAGAAGGTTAAACAGGATTACTGTGCAACTTGATGTTCTGCTCAGGGTTCAGGGTAGAGCTGCTGATTGCACTCGGCACGTCTGCTTGCATTTAGCAAAGTCACTCAGCACCAGAGGGGGTAAAACTCCATCAGAAATGCAGCACATGGATTGAATTCCTAAAGCTGGAGGTGGGGATGCATGAACTCAGGGTTTGGATGTTGTTACATGATGGAGGTGCTCCCGACTGGTTTTTTTTGGGAGGCTTTTAGGGAGAAATTAGAGAATGTACCCCCTCACTTAGAATGTACAGATCTACTTAAGGTATATAAGGTGCTTTTTAAAAGTGGATTTTTAGCTCAAATATAAGAAAGCTTTTAGTCAGCTTCTTAATTGAGGTTATACATTTCTACATTACAGAGACAAATTAAACAGGCTACTGTGCTACCAGAAAACAGCTGCTAAACCAAAGCAAACTTAATGATAAACGAAATTAGGTGCTTTTCTAACTGGGTTTCATCCATCTGCACCCAACGAGTGCTCACTTTTAAAGAAGGCACAAATACAAGCTATTGCTTTTAATCCATTTTGACAGAAGAAAGCAGTGATTAGGCAAAGCCACTGTGCTCTAATCTTCCCAAGTTTAAGCCAGGCCATAACATGCACGTTCTGCTTCCCAACTGGCACCCCAGGAACTGCAAAGATGCTCAGTGTTTGCTGCACTCCAGCCAGGCTGGATGTTCAGCAGTTTGTTCCCTGTTGATTTTACAGTTTGGAGCAGAAATGTACCAGCTTCTTCTGGCATCAGAGGGGCTCAGCGTTAAGATCTTTGCGCTGCCAGTCTGGTTTTGTGATGTACGCTGATGGTTTATCTGCTGCAACAGGGTTAGTTCATCGTTTGAAGGCTTTGCTGGCAGTTTACCCCTGTAAAAGCTCTGAAACCCCGAGGTTGGAGCCTTTTCTCCCATAAAAGCCCCCGAGGTGGAAGCCAGAAGCTTTGGGGAACAGTGTGCACGGAGCAGGGGTGTGGGGTTAACCCCTGTCTGAATGTTATCCCTGTGGAGTTCCATCTTCTTCTTTCAGGCTGATTTTCCAGCTGGCCAAAAATCCTATGAATTTTAGGTGCTCTTGTCACCTCTTCCCCCTTGGTGTCACCTGCAGATTTAATAACAGTGTTGTATAATGTCATCTGTGTCATATCATGTGATATCATCTACATAGAGATGATGTATAATTTATATATTTCTAGAGATGATGTATAATATGTATTTTTATATATATATATAAAATGTCATCTGTGCTGCTGACTTAGAAACCAGTGGTTGCATTTGAAATACATAAACGTCACCTGTGCTGCTGACTTAGGAACCAGAGGTTTGAAATTTGCACTTGAAATAGCTATCTGTAATATTTCCTGGTAAAATCTGCCATGCCAAGCTTCGTGATGCTCTCTTGTGTATTTGGGGCTGTCCTGTGCAGGGTCAGGACAGGAGTTGGATTCGATGATCCTCGTGGGGTCCCTTCAGAGCGAGGAGATGCAATTCTGGGATATAACATTCTGTGATGATTTTATATATATATATGATATGTTTATTATCTAGGATCGTAGAGATAATGCAGTTTTGTCCCCCCAACAGATGTGAAGCCCTCCAATATGCTGGTGAACACCCGGGGCCAGGTGAAGCTCTGTGACTTCGGGGTCAGCACTCAGGTAATTCCCCCTTTGCATCTGTCCCCGCTCCCTTTCCAGCCTCCAGGTCACCTGGCTGCAGACAGGCAGCCCCCACGAGCTCCTCTCTGCTGGGACAGCCCTATTCATTTGGAATCTCTGGGCGACTTTTGCTTCATCTGAATATGATTGTTCATTGTTTAATGACAGTAAAAACTGCTGATATTGTAATTACTACTTACGAATAGCAAACTTCATTGATATGCAGCTTTGATCTGAAAGCTTTTTGGCCAGACAAAAGGGAGGGCAGAGCGAGGGCCGTGTCTGGGGAGCCCAACTGGCCCACAATAAAAATTAATATTGGGCCTAACAATAGTGGTGGGCTTTTACAATGTGCAGCACAAATTTTAATTAATTTCCATTTTGGGCCTCCCTGGAGAACTTCTCTGCTAGTGACCCATGAGCTTGCTGGGATGTTGATTTGAATTTCAGCACCTTTCCTCTCAGCCAAACACAGGGACCAAAGAGAAGGTCAGCCTTGTATTATGGGTTGTCAGGGGCTGTTGTCCCTCCAGCGTATTTAGTGCTGGTTGCATTCAAGTGATGAATTGTGGCTTTATTCACATCTTGAGCCAGCTGACTGAAAAATGAGTGTGCTCAATCCTACTTCAAATTGACTTTTTATATCAGACTAGTTTGGGGTACTAAAGCCATAAGCATCCTGTTTAACAGAATTGTTTAAGGTTATCTGCCATAAACTGTAATGCAGTGCTTGTTTAAATTGGAATTCTCATTCCCAACCCAGGCGAGATTTAATCATTTTTAATGCCTTGGCAGATAAATTTGTTCCCTTTTACATAATTTTTAGTTGATTTATAGGAATGATGATTGTAGGTTAAATGAGGAATAATTGCCCATTTTATTTCCACATTATCTTTATATTGTTCTAACAGCCTGTTTTGTCTGATAGCTGGTGAATTCTATAGCCAAGACGTATGTTGGAACAAATGCTTATATGGCGGTAAGTGGATTTCTGCAGGAATAACATTTAAAGGGAAGTGTCTGTTCTCTGTGTAACGCAGGATATTCCCAATCAATCCCCCAGCTCCACCTCTCCTCATCCCAGCGTCCTCATTTGGGGTGACAGCTCCCTCCTTTGCCGGTAGGGAAGAGAAATATTGGGAGAAGGGTTTCTTTTTGTGTGTTTTTAGCTGCTTTTACTGCCTTGGAACAACTGGGAACAAAGGAAAGAGCCAGTTGGCCGATCAGAAAACAGCTTTCCACTCGTAGCTTGTGGCTCTTTGCGGATCCACAAGCTATCCACGTTTTGGGAATGCTGCTCCGAGCCTGGAGTTCAGCCAAGCGTTTGAACCTGGGCAGAGGTTTGGGGTACCTGAACACCCTGTGGTGGGAGTGGGGGGGGTTTCCCATGGGAATGTGAAGCTGAAAACATTAGGATTCATAATATCAGGGCATTAAATTGCCTGTTGTGGAGTGTTCAGACCGCACGGTCGTCGGTGTTTTCACTTTTCATTATAAATTTTGGTCGCAGTCCTTGTGAACATGAGGCCAGTTCTGCTTTATTTCTGTACACTAAAGCAGAAATTCCCACCATTTTTAGATCACAGGAGGACAGTGCTGAAGATACATCGTCTGGGGGAAGGCAGAGAGTGAAAGATCTGGTTTTAAACTTGCCAGCTGGCCTGAGGTTCTCACGTCAGGGGGATTAACACGGGACAAGGACCGGTGTGAAAGGAAACCACACCAACTGGTGTGGATTTGGTTAATTTTAATTCCCCATTTAAGATGTGAAAACGTCAGTGCTTCAGTTTTAAGCACTCTATTAACTTGTCGTATTTTTAGCCATTGAAATTCCTTGAGCAAACTGCTAATGCCATAATATTAATGATGACAAAAAGAAAAAAATCAGTGTTCTGCTTGTTCAAAAAAAAAAAAAAAATTGCAAACAGTACAAAGTGGTCGGTGCTTGTGTTTTTCAAACCTCAGAAAAGAGGAGAGAGAAATCCATGACCTTTAATCGCTTTCAGGTATTTTTTTCTGACTTTCTTGTAAGAAGAAAGCAGCACCAGGTGCCCATTTATTTGCTAAGTGCTTTTCTACTCAAGGTATACTCATTATGTGGCTTCTGAAACGCTCGTGTCACCATCCTAGAAAGACTTGGGCTGTCCTGTGTCATCAGAAAAATGGTTCAAGAAAGAAAAGGCATAAAAAAGAACCAGAACGGAAAGATTCAGACAAAGAAACAGCTTCAAATTAATCAACTTTTCCGACTCAGCTGTTACTTTGGGCTGGTCTTAAGCAGGTCTGAGAATTAAATTGTATTATGCTTTTAGTGTACAAACCAAGATTACAGTTCTCTTTCCCAGGTGTACATTAAATAAATTGCTTTTTTTTTGCCTTCTTGCTTATGGATGAATGGGATGCATTCAGCTGTTAATTGTAAGGGAGAAGTTAAGGCTGAGATGTGTTTGATCTGATTTGCTGTGGTTTTGCTTCCTGATTGAGCCGTTTGGTGTCGTCAAATTTATAGTCAGGTCCTCCAAAACTGATGGAGGTCCTCAGCTTTGGTTCACCTACTTGGCAGACTGTCAGTGAGTTAGAAACTGTTCAAAAAAGGTGAGGTTTGGTTTGAAATAACCAGGCAAAAAAAAAAAAAAGGCTTCTTGATTGAGAAATTAAAATTTCCCACCAAAATACAGTTTCTGTAAAATCATTTTGTCTCCACTCTGTCTAGAAAAAAAAAGCTTGGATGAAAAAATAACCAGTTTTTAAGAGAAAATCCTTCGGGCTGTGTATTCATAGGACCGTCCCTGGGTTGCACCCTTTACTTTATGCATGTTATCCCTATTTTCCTCTTCTTTTCCATACTCTTTGTTTAAATGTGCCACTGATTTGCTTGTCCTTTTCATCTGTGAATCCATCATTCCTCCAGAGAACTTGCTGTTTAAAGCTTGAGCTGTTACAAAGGAAAAATAAACGATTTAATATTGCCCAGTGTGAATTTTAAATCTGATTTGGTGCCTCAGGAAAGGTCTAAAAAAAAATTCAGTCCATGCCATGTCCTAAAAGCAGATATATCTGTCTGTACACCTTTTTGGCTACAAAACCGTATCTTTATGAGGATATTTAGTACAAAATGATGCTCAAAAATCTAATTCCTTTGATGCCCATTTTAAACCTTTCTAATCTATGCTGACCTGGGCTAATTTTACTTAAAAACTTCCAAAAAATAAGATTTTTTTGGGTCACTTATAAGTGAGATTTGGACAGGGGGATGTTGTTCCGTCGGATGCTGGGGTGTTTTTCGGGTTGTGGCAGCTGGGGGAGGGTTTCCTTACGGGTGGTTTTTACTTAACGTTCAACGCTGCGATAAAAGCTCCTGACCTGGGATTAGCAGCTCAGAGTAAACATCCCAAAACACGGTGGAGCGGCACTAATTTGGGAGTTTGTTTTCTAAAAAAAGGTCTCCGGATTATTGAAGGCTAAAAATACAGGCAGTGCTTTGTGGGTGGCTGGGTTAGACAGGTGCATTAACAGCACAGTGGGGAGAGAAGTCTCGTGGAGCCTTTTATTGTCGCATTTCATGCTGTACTTGACCTTGGAAATGCTTAAATTGCAGCTTTCGAGTCAAAACCGGCAGTTATATTTTACAGCCTTCCACTTCGTGAGGCGTTAAACCTGCTGTTAATAGTTTGGAGCGAGCTCTTTGGGGTGGTGTTTTTTTTTTTCCTACAGGTCAAAAACAAAATTAAGAAGTGTCTAAAACAGCACTGCCCACGTGTGACTCGGGTGGGTCTTTGGGCTTCAAAAGCTTGGCTTCTTAAACAAAAGTGATTGTTCCCCAACCCCTCGGCTCCCCATGAGGAGGGGTTTCCTTTCTGTGGTGCCTGAGCTTTGGGATGGATGGACAAACCATGGGATTCTCTCAACTTCACCTTGCATTCCTGGGCTTTTTCCCGTGGATGACACAGCCCAAACACAAGTGCCAAGGCTGACTTGGCAAGGTGCAGAGCGATGAATGGATACAGGTTTTCCTGAAGAGGGGGTTTTTGCTCTCTGGGAGGTTTGCTGGGGGGTTTTTTTGGTGACTTCTTGGTAGTTTTTGGTGCTACAACTAAACCCTGCGACTTCCACACGAGGGGCAGCTCCGATCTCTGCTCTGTGGGACCAGGGACAGCCCCCAGGGAATGGCTGGAGCTGTGCCAGGGCAGGCTCAGGTTGGATCTCAGGACCAGGTTCTTCCCCCAGAGGGTGGTTGGCACTGGACAGGCTCCCTAGGGCAGTGGGCACAGCCCCCAGAGCTCAAGGAGCGTTTGGGCAACGCTCTGAGGGACAAGGTTGGGGTGTCCTGTTGGACTCCGAGATCCTTGTGGGTCCCTTCCAACTCAGGATATTCCACGATTCTGGGATTTATTTTTTTTTCCCAATGGATTTGCTTGCCCTGGACTGGATTTTGTGCAATATTCTGTTTGTTTGCAAGGCTCAAGAAGGGGTTTCCTTCCATCTCTTTGCAGCCCGAGCGGATTTCGGGGGAGCAGTATGGAATTCACTCGGATGTTTGGAGCCTGGGGATTTCCTTCATGGAGGTATGACAATATCTCATTGCCACATGCATGCCTTAAGAATCACATTAACGTTGAAGTATTTTAATGTAATCTTTGCCTCTACTTTGTACATTTATACGCTCTTAACCCTCGCTAAATTTGGGCTGTGTTTAGAATGGATTTGTTCTTCTGAGCTCTTAAACCCTCCACTAGAACTCCAAAATAAAGAGCAGGAAGTAGGGCCTGATGCAGAGATGCTTCTGCATCCTCTCAACACCTCAGGGACTGGAAGTGGTGCTATTTCTGTGCTGCATCTTCACAGGCCAGGCCAGAGCGGGTGATTATTCGGGTTAAAACAGCGTTTTGCAGATTGGAATTCGGAGCTGGTTAATGGCCTTGCGAAATCTTGGCAGAAATATTTGCAGGATGGTTTGAGCCTCTACCCTGTGTGATTAAATAAAGTGTTTGGATTTAAGTGTCCACAAGGGCTTTTTTAGAAAGATTTCTCACAAGCAGAGCTTCCAGCAGGAGAAAAATCTATGAAAATGAAGCCGTTCAAAGGGAATGTGGCTGTAAATTGTGCTGTTTGGGGGAGGTTGGAAAGAGATGCTATTTAAAGGTGCCTTCCAATCCAAACCAGTCTGGGATTCTCAGTGCAGCCACGCTTGGTGCAGGTTTGGGCAGAGCAAGGTCGGTTTTGATTCAGGAAAAAGGTGGGTTTTTTTCAGCTTAAGGCGTTTTAAAACATAAATTTTTGTACAAACAGATCGTTGTTTGTAGGAAGGATAACACAGAGGGTGTAACTTGAGGAGAAAGGCCTGTGCTGTGATGAGTAAAATGAGATCTGGTGTAAACTGGGCTGGGAGAAGGGGCTGGTGGCTCTGGTCTGATGGTGACAGGAGGTCACGTAGCCCCTCTGTCCTGGCTTTGAGTGGCCACAAACCAGCTGGAAACCCTTGGAGCCTTGAGTAGCGAGCCCTCAGAAGAGTTCTGCAGCTCAAGGACAGTCCCATGAGGGAAATTCCCCCTGTTGTTTCATCCTTTAAGGACATTCCTTCAAACCATGGATGACTTGCACCGTTTTCTTTGCCCAGCCTGACAAAGGCTTTTATGATCAATCAGAAAATGTGAGTGCCCTTCCCTTCTCTTCTGGAATAATATAATATAATTGTCATTAAGGTGAAGCTGAGTATACCTTTGGGTGAAGTCCAATTGATTTTTTTTTTAGCAGGAGATGAGGTAGAAGTTAAATAAGATTAAGATTTCACGTTTTGTAGCCCCCAAAATTCACTATTGTTATGTTTTCAAGCAGTAAATTCCTTGCCAAACCCCTCTTAACCAAAATGAAGGTGGTTGATGCTGAATCATTGCGTTCAGGCGTTGTAAATCTTTCCCAGGGTCCGACTGGAGCCAACTCTAGCAATGACACACTTTAACTTGTCACAGGGGAGACAGGTCTCTTCATTTGTTTTACTGCACATTTTCATGGTTTGTGATGCTGGAGAGCCCTCACTCATGGTTTTGGGAGAGAGGCAGAGCGCAGTCACACACTCTGTAAATGAATTGAGCCAAAAAAGGGCTAAAATTGTTTTACATGAAGGCCTAAAAGTGTCTGACATGAGGACTTGATTGTGGTGTTCTTCCTCATTTGTGGGGATATAAATATAGGACTTTCTGTATGAGCATTTCCTAGTTCCTTTGCTGAATAAAAAAAGTATTTTGATGTGCAGCAGCAATTCAGTGATCCACCAGGTAGACCCAGTTCTCTGGAGTTCAGTTCAGGGTTATTTGTAGATAACCTGGCTGGGGATCAATTCCATTTGCAGGACGAATTTTGCCAGTGTTAGGAAAACCCCTTTCATCTGCATTTACTCTCCCGTTTTACACCTTCTCAACTTTGTTTCTCCCTGTCTTTCCATAAATGTCTTCTGGATCAGATGTCCAGGAAGCAATTTGGGCCTGTTAATTGGTGTGTCATCTGCTCCTCCGAGCCCTCTCCCGGCACGGTCGCTGCTGTCTGGAGGTGCTTTGAGTGATGTGTTAAATGATGAAAGCAAGGACAGAGGCTCAGAAAAACGTCTTCACAGAGGTGAAGAAGGTGCTCAAAGAGCCACACAAGGTCACTGTCATTAAAGTGACGCTGTATTGACATGGGGATTGGGAGTGGAGACGCCCGGGCTGGGGTTGATGGAGCTGTTGGAAAGGGAAGCCGCTGTTTGCTGGAGGATTTAAAATCATCTTCACTTAGGAGGGTGATGCTCAACCCCTGCAACTCGGTGTTAGCACAGGGGTAGCATGGGAATTTAAAAGAAATGGCTGGTGGGATCAAGTTAGCACAAATGGCTCGTGCTGGAGTATGAGAATATGAAATCAGCAGTAAATCTCATTTTCTTTAATGTTCTTCTGAGCCTTTAAAGCACCTCGAATTTCTTTGCTGCAAAGCTTTGTGTAATGGGAAGTGCAGCTGTTGTTGTGAAGGTTAAGAAAACTGCCCCCAAAAACTTGTTAGGAGAGTGTGGAAAGTATTAAATGTGAGTCCTGCCTGAGCTCTGGGAGATGGGGAACATTCACGTTCCCCTTGGAGTAAGAGGTGTCTGAGGGTGCCCAGTCTTCCCTTTATAAATAAAAAAATAAAGTAAAAAATTAAATTAAAATAGAAGAAGAAATGCTGCCAGCTTTATTATTATTATATAATATATCATATATATGATGTGATAATACCTGTAATATTATTATTATCTTTATTATCACTGCTTCCTTTTTTTGAGTGTGCATTTCTTCCCTCGGGATCTTTCTGGAAGTGCATGAAACTTAACACGGGCTCTGTAAAGCTGTTTGGAAGTGTTTCCTCACAAAGAGTTGGTGTGTTTCCGTGAGGTTTGTCGATGTTTTTATTTAAGTGCTCTCGGCTTGACAAAGCAAGTTCAATTTAAACCAATGCCACTGCTGTCACTACACTGAACACTGTGTCAGCATTTTCATTTATAAAAGCTGTTTTTCAGGGGTTTATAACTCAGTCATAAAGCACAGCCAGGCTGCCTGGGCTGAGGCTGAGTGTGTGTGTGTGGCCACAGCCCATTCCCTCTCTCCAAGAGCCGTGTCCAGCACAGGAGGATAAATTAAATTGCCCAATATTTCTTGTTCCTCTCCACTCTGACTCTGATCCTGCCTTGCGTGGCTGCTCTCCACAAGTGAACTTTAAAACATCCAGGGCAGGGTAAAATACACCTGGGTGGTTTTAGTACCAGTATCAAGGCCAGGTTGGGGCTTGGGGCAACCTGGGCTGGTGGAAGGTGTCCCTGCCCGTGGCAGGGGGTGGGATGGGATGAGCTTTGAGGTCCCTCCCAGCCCAAACCGTTCTGGGATTCTTTCCCAGGGCTCATTTTATCCACAGGCAGAATTGATGTTATATTGAAATGCAGGGAGTGAGAGCATTTGCTTATGCCCCAAAACTAAGTAAGTTTTGGCAGGAGAATATCAGCTCACCCGCTTGGCTGATGGTGCCTTTTTTGCTCCTCCTTTTGTGTCACATCCTGGGCTCTACTTCCCACTCTCCTCTGCTGGGAAAAACAGCTGCTTCCTTGTGTTTCAGCCTCCTCTGAAAGTTAAATTTTCTTGCAGAGGTTCTCGCTGTTCTCTCCTTCAGGGACAAGGAGTTTGGCCATCAGTTTTAACATCAGTTCAATATTAGTTGTTAGAACTCCCAAAACGAGAATTGAAGTCTTTGGTTACCAGGGCTCTTGTTAAGGGGATATTTGCAAGAGCTTTCAAGGGTCGGTAGAAAGATTTTAAGCAGTCCTAGGACAGATTTTCAGCATTCCCACACACAGGAACACCGGGATTTATCCAGCAGACAGGCCTTACATCGTTATTTCAGGCACACACGTCTTCTGAGGGTGGTTAACCCTGACTGCCCCCACTGGCAGTGTTGTGGAGTCTCAGACTCTTCATCCCACTTGGGTTGGGAGCACGGAGGGAGCTGGAGAGTCACGGAATGACAGAATATGCCGAGCTGGAGGGGACCCACAAGGATCATCGAGTCCAACAAAGGCGAGGAGGAGCGAGATGTTTGAAGAGGGTGCTCCAGGAGAAGAAGCTCTGCTTGAAGATGATTCTCTAAAAGCACTTCAACCTTTAAGATGTTTTAAGTGCATAAAACTGGTGTCAAGACTCGTGCACCATCTGGTCAAGGAGGGGAGGCTTCAGATCTGTTTCTGAGGAGTCTAAAATACGTGATCAATCAGATATCGCCGGCTTTGATGGGATAATGGTTCAAGGTCAAGATTGTGAGCTGATGTGAGGGAGGTTCTGCAGAGCACAGTTTGTCTTCTGCAGGATTTCACTCACCTGTGGGTGTTGTGGTTGGTCTTTCCTCATTTTACACCCCTCCCTGAAGAGTAGGTGCAGTTGTTGCTCGGGGACAGGGTGTGGTGGCGGAACCGGCTGTGTTGTGTTAATGGTTGGACTCTGCTCTTGGAGGTCCTTTCCAGCGTAAAGAGCTCTGTGATAGGGGGTGCAGGGGAGAATCTGAAACCCAAAGCTTGGTGCCTTTTGTGTGCTGGGCATGAGCTGCTTTGTTTTGCTGGTTTAAACTGGAGAGACCGGGCAAGGCCTTGCCGAGGTGGAGCTGCTGGTGCTGGTAGAGCCAGTGGGAACAGCTCGTGGCAGAAGGCCCTTTTCTTGTTTGGTTTCATGGAGTTTGGCTGAGAGCAGAGTCATGCCTTGAGCTGCCTTGGACTGTGGGTCATCACATAGGTGGGACTGCAAATACTGGACGTGTTTCCTTTAGGATTAAGAAAAGCAAGGATATAAAAAGTGCTTTTTTTTTGTTGTTTGTTTGTGGTTTTTTTGCCATGAGCCTCACCTTGTTGCTGTCAGGTGTTGAGGACTGTTGTAGTGGTGTGATGTTTGTGGCTTGCTGACTTCTTGGGTGCTGTGCTCAGCCCTGTACCGTGCAGGATGTGCTCCACAGCTTAAATCCTTATTGAGGAATATTCCTGTATTTTCAGCCGTTCTGTTCAGAATGATGCACTTCAGAAACTCATTCTTAGGAGAAAGCTGGCCTATATATTTATTATTTCGGCCTATATTTTTATCTTCCCCCCCCTCCTTGAGCTGTTTGGGGTGGTTTGTCCAAGTGGTACCCGTTGGCTCCGATTCCTCCTCCCCACCTCCATCCACCCGTGGGACGGGGAGACAATGTCCATCCACCCCGTGACCGTGGTGCTGGTGGAATGAGAGGCGAAGGGCCCGGTGCCTGAGGGTTGGGTCATGAATTAATAATTGCTGTGTGGTGGGGAAGTTGCCTCACGGAGCGCTATCAATCACTCAGTGACCAGAACTTGCAGTAATTAGTGTATTTTATGGGCCTTTGCTTCAGTGACTCGGGAGCACATATGCTCCACTCCCAGCTAAACTTAGCCAGAGTAATATTCCAGGATGATTTATCCGCTTGCTGCTCTGGGATGTAACCCTGTATTAGGTGAAGCTTGTGAACTAAGCTGCAATAAAGTGGAAGTTTAGGTACAGTTTGTGTGGGTTGAGACCTCCATGGATCATGTTGCCCGGCAGTCGCTCTTGGGCCGCTGCGGGCGGGCAGATAAATAATCCAGTTCTCTGCCTGGGCAGGTGAAGGGGCAGCTGAGGGACAGCATCAGCTGTGGTGTGTTTGGAACATGCATTATGGATAGGATTGTAGGGTTGTGTAATTGTCTAATCGATGGCATAGTACATTGCATAGATAATATTTATATATTTATATTTATATGAGGGTGGGCAGGCCCTGACACAGGTTGCCCAGAGAAGCTGTGGCTGTCCCTGGATCCCTGGACATGTCCAAGGCCAGGTTGGGTGAACTTGGAGCAACTTGGGATAGTGGGAAGTGTCCCTGCCTATGGCAGGATGGATTAGAAGGATTTAAAAGGCCCCTTCCAAGCCAAACCATTCCAGGATTCTGTGTAATGTAGATTATTGTACCCTGTTCTTACACTGTGTAATACAGCTGTTTCTGCTTTTTAAAAGTCAGAAATTTAGGAAGTTGCCAGTCAAATCTGCCTTTTCCCATTATTGAAGTGCCTTGCAGTGGCAGGTGAACCCTCGTGCCAGGAGAGCAGCTATAGTTAAGCTGCATTTCCACCAGCACAACCAAATTTCCTGGTTGGTTTTTTTTCCCCTTGAAATACCGAATTTAAAATCCAGCAAACAAACAAGCGGGGAAGCCTCTCCTCTCAAACAAGTGATCAAATTAACCTTTCTGGCCCATTTGTGGAAATTTTGCACCTGGCAGTTTCCCCAGCTGGCCCTGAAAAGCCCACGTGCCACCTTTGTCCCTCTGGAAAAGGCTCTGCTATTCTCAGCCTCACCTTTGAAGCTGCAGCAGTAAAAGCCTGCTAATATTGAGGATTTGTGGCGAGGCAGAAGTGTGCAATTTAATCATGATCGTCTGCAGCCTTTAGTTTGCAGTGCATTTGCTGTAGCTCATATTTAAAAGAAGGCAAAGTGAAACCAATTATCTTTAATTAAGGCGAATTAGGCTTTGATTTTTAATATATTTTTTGCAGACAGAGAAAGAGAGAGGTCTCCAAGTCAGCTGCTCCAGCCAAGGAATGTCCCAAAGGTTATTAGGGCATATTTCTGGTGGGCCTGGTGGTGTCAGTAATAACCTTCCTCCTCGTGGTCCTCGCCACCACCAGAAAATGGCACTTCATCAGTCTCCCTTTCCCGCCTCCTGCCCCTCCGCAGGGGTCGCAGATTCCACAAGTTATCAGCTAATGGCCTTATACATTAAAAATTGAAGCTTTCCCCACTCCCAGGCCTTGCAAGGCTTTGTTCTTAAGCCCCAGACACTTCGGAGTGCAGCTGCAAACTATAGGCAGAAGATTAAATTAATTTGTAACTCTTTTTTTTTTTTCTTCCCCTTTTTTTTTTCCTGGCCTGCATTACTAAATCCTGCACATTTAATTGAAACCCTACTTCAAGATGCTTTGTGTTCCTGCTCCTCTTTGTTGGCAGTTTAACCTCAGAAGCACTTTAAACGCTGGTAAATTGCTGTTATATCCTTTTGGATTCTTTTTTTCTTTTTTTTTTCCCCCCTTTATTTTTTCTTTTTTTTTTTTAAACTGTGCAATAAGAGGACGGGGAAATTGATATTAGAAGGAAAGAAAAATCTTCCCGTAGTTTTGGAGGTATTTAATATTTATTGAGGTCCATACCCTGCAGAGTTTCAGGTGATTTTGAGCCCATCTCTCTAGGAATGTATAAAATGGCCTTGGAATGGAATTTCACCGAGGGAATTTTATGTTATCCAGTAGTTAAGTCTGATTTTTAAAGTTTCCCGTGTCTGGATGTTCCGAAGTGGCGGCTGCTTTCCCATAAAACGGGGGTTTAACTGCAGTGCACAATCTAAATGCAAAATCCTTGGATGGAAATTTAATTGTGTAAAATGTGCACGAGGTAATTAAGAACAAATTTTAGAACATTCCAGCCTATAAAGCCCCTCCTTCAGCTCCATCACTTGGCGATATGGGAAGTGCTTATTTTCAATTTGCAGTTATGCTGAGAAACATGGAATGTGTCTAAATTAAGAATAAAAGCATCCCGTGCTTTCCAGTGGAACTGTAAATTAAAAAACAACTTGCACAACATCCACAGTCATCTAAGTGGGAAACTTTATTGCCTGAGTGTCCTAAAAATATGTTTTGCACTTCCTTCCCTCAGACACTTTGCAAGCAGGATACAGAGCGAGCTGTTGGGATTTTATTCACAATGTACAGCAGGCAAGGAGGATCTCTGTATTTCCCTTCCCAGTTCCAAAATGGTAAATTGTGTTATTTCAACAAGTCATTTTAATTTTGTGTTCACTCTTCTGCACATTAAATGTGCCTGAGAACAGGTTTCAGTTGTTTTCCAGCCCTGCTTATGGGAGCTCATTGCAGAGGCTTTATGGTTCTTTTTGCTTTCCTCCTTTTCTTATTTGGGATAAACACATAATCATTTGGGATTTTGATTTTTTTTTTAAAATTTCAGTTGGTGTCAAGATTTGATAGTTTGATATAAACCAGCGTCCAAGCACACTGTTATTTCATAATCTGGGGTTGTTTCTCAGTTTATCAAGCGCTGGGTTAAAATGTGATGATCCACCCACCCTCTGTCCAAGTCTGGGGGAAGGCTCCTCCTCACTGAGCACCAGGAGTGGTTTTAAGTGCTCTCGTTTCAAGAGCTACTTTTATGTTTAAGAAAGTAACTCCTTTTTAAAACACACACACACACAACCCCAAAAAAACCTCCTCCATGTAGCTGCTCCCAAGTGAAATGGGGCGGGAAAGGGTTATTGTGGAACGTTTCTTGCTGATTAATCTCCTTCTCATTCCTATTTCCACACCGTCCTGCCCTTGCAGTTCCCTGGGCCTTTATGAAACGATGGTTTTTACGATTCTTGTGTAGTGGGAGTGAAACCACAGAATCATTTGGGTTGGAAAAGACCTCCAAGATCACCAAGTCCAACCATTTGGGAGGAATCCATAGGGAACCAGCTCCTTGAAGTTCAACCATTCCCTCGTCTCCAGAGCCCATAAAACGCTGATCAGTTCCCAAACCCAACTGGTGTGAGTGGAAATATTATATTTTTGTGATGATACCTTAAAAAAACAGCAAGTCCTGGAGTTTCATCATGTGAATGCAGAGCAGAGAAGTTTGGGCAGTGTGTTAGTTTGGAAGTTTATGGTTTTTTCTTTCCTGCACTGGGCTTGTGCCTCCTGTGTTTGTATGACTTGCCTGGACACGTGACAGAGTTTGTAAATCCCTTTAGAGAAGCTCTAATCTGTTTGTTTGGGGGGATTTTTTTTTCTTTTCTTCAACTATGACACTATTTATAAATCTAAGTCTACATACAGAGGTCACTGGTTGGCTGAACTTAAACCATTTTGCTTAGTAAATTTAATTAAGAGAATACAGTGCAACTCATAAGCAAATGAGTTTTTTCCTAGTTTTAAAGCAAACCACCCTCTCGAGTGCTGATTGCCTCGCTCGACCCCTGGTGATACAGAAACAGGCAAAATTAAAAAGGACATTAAAGCTTCATTAAATCTGAAACACATTTAGTACAGTGACATATCTGCAGGCTATTTCGGGGAAGATTACAGACTCTTTGCTAAGTTTCTTAATTTATAATACCTTGACAATCTTGCAGGGAGGAAACAAGTGTGAGGAGATGAATCGAGGGATGGTTCAGGGGGTGCAGAACTGGCTCCTCAGTCCAGGAGCAGCTTCACTGAGAAAACTTTCCTTTAAACAACCCCAGGAAAAACTTGTTGCTGGTGGATTTTGGATCCTTCCAAGCTCATTTATCCTCCCTGTACTTACATCTGGCAGGAAACTCCTCTTTCCCCAGAAATTCTGCTGCCTTTGGAGCCCCTGCCCCGAAGGTGTGGTGTGGTCAGGGAGAGGGATCATGGGTGGGAATGGGAATGCTGAGTTTGGAGTCACCTTTGAGGTTGTTTTTCTGCTTTAATAACATTTTCAGAATGATGCTCTGTGCATACAGCCATCGTTATCTTCTTGTTTTGCAGTAGGATAACTCTTACATTCCCTTACTGTTCTTGAGCCAGTAGTTCTTGGATGAATCAGGGCTTGCTCTACTTCTGTTCATGGAAAAATGCTGGGCATTTTATGGGTTTATTTCTAGGCATTATAGTTTTATTTCTAGGCATTTATAGGCCATTGCAGCAGCAGGGCTTTTTAGGACCTCAGACAGCTGCTTGGAAGAAAAGAAGATGATAAGGGGCATGTTTTAGTAACTCCTGAGTGTAACAGAGAATTCAGGGTCTCTGCTTAACTCTTAGCAGCATTTTTCAGAGCCTGCCATAAGAGTGACCCGAGTGACTGTTCTGAGCTGAGGATGATCACAGAATTCCAGAATGGTTTGGGTTGGAAGGGACCTTCAAGATCCTCTTGTTCTGCCATGGGCAGGGACACTTTCCCCCAGCCCAGGTTGCTCCAAGCCCCGTCCAACCTGGCCTTGGACACTTCCAGGGATCCAGGGGCAGCCACAGCTTCTC
>JAYRBT010000018.1:1631029-1638884 GCA_036023395.1 Myiotriccus ornatus | reverse complement strand
CCCCTTTTCCAATCCCACTGCTCCCCTTTTCCAGTCCCTCTGCTCCCCTTTTCCAGTCCCTCTGCTCCCCTTTTCCAATCCCACTGCTCCCCTTTTCCAGTCCCTCTGCTCCCCTTTTCCAGTCCCTCTGCTCCCCTTTTCCAATCCCACTGCTCCCCTTTTCCAGTCCCTCTGCTCCCCTTTTCCAGTCCCTCTGCTCCCCTTTTCCAGTCCCTCTGCTCCCCTCTCCACCCGCTCCCCATCCCACAGCTCCCCCCAAATCTGAGCAAACACTGCCCCTGGTATTGTAAAGCTCTGAATGTTTTCACACCCCATTAATTTACTACTTCTCTTTCCTCATCTTTAAATTTTTTTCTCCCTCTTTTTTTTTTTTTTTCCTTTTCCCGTATCCCTTTTTTTTCTGTTTTGTTTTGTTTTGTTTTTTGTTAAATTCCGACTCCCCGCTGCTACAGCGATTTTCATCTTGTTGTTAATTTTCCCTGCTCCATATGGAGCTCCAGACATTTCACCTGGAGGCTGTACTAGATTTTGCTGTAGCGATCGCACTTCCGGAGGCCAAAGCTGTCATTTAAGGATCCCGGTGCATCTGTCTCCGCCAGGCTTTTCCTTTTTTTTTTTTTTATTTTAGTTTTTTTTTTCCCTGGCATCGGGAGAGTGTGAATAACAAATTGGATGCACCTGAGATTCGGATGATTAGTGTGTTTTCCGAAGCCTGGGCGACTTGCGAGCAGATCGCTGTAGGGATGGGGAGGGCTAAGGAGCCACCCCGGGTGAATCCCCGCTCACACCTCCCATCCCGGAGCATCCGCGACGCGGAGAGCCACCAAATATTTCATCCTGCCTTGTCATTGATTAGAGAAGAGCCTTTAATTTCATTTCACCCCATGTTGTGATTAATTTGCATTCTTTGTCAGAAGTTAATGGAGTTTTTTATGGTTCACTCTGAAATCCTTGAAGACATCGGAGTTGATCTGATGTTTATACAACCGCCAGCGGAATTTCTGCCTGTGATTGATGGAGAGCTTGATGTTATTCCAAACGGCTTTTTAAGCTGTTTTTAAGAATTATTTGAATAAAATGCAAGCAAGATATTGTTATAACGAGCAAGATTATCTGTTAAAAATCTGTTTCAAATAAAGAACATGATAAGTGGGGGGGGGGAGGAAAGAAAAAGAGATCAGGAAGACAAGAGAAATGATGGGCATGGGGGATGATATTTGTTAAAATACATTGGCCAGGGATTCAAAGAAGTTATTTCAAAATGCCACATTTAAGGGTCTTTTTTTTAATATGCAGAGTTTATTTTTGCAGCAGGAGAAATAATGGGAATAAATCAGGGAAGAATTTAGTTAGAGTTGGATTTTCCTTTGGATTTTTTTTTTTTTTTAAAACTCTGAGCTTTTTCCCCTTTCCTTTTCCCAGCACTGGAACTGGGAGTAGTTCCACAATATGATGACATATCACTCCAGGAAGAGGGATCCTTGAATCCCACTGCAAAGGAAACAGGAGTGGCTGACAGGGAATTTTACAGCCCAGGAAAACGGGCGCTGTGGATTTGCCGCTGCTTTTGCTTCCTAAGAAAATAAAACAGGGCGGGAAAAAAAGAAAAAATCCACAGTGGGAGAGAGAGAAAGGCTTTTTGCTCCTCCTGGCAGGGAAAGGTTTGGACTTTTCCCACATCTCAGCGTTTCAAAAGCAGCGGAGAGACAATGCCGAGTATTCCGGGTGTGCTGGGCCAGATCCTCGGCTGGAGCAAACCCTTCCCACGGCTCCTCCAGCCAGGACACAGCCCCTTTTCCAGCAGGGAAACACCTTGACTTTTTTATTTTTTATTATTATTATTATTATTTATTTCTGCTCCCAAAGCTGAGGGGGTTTTTTTGCAAGGTTTTGTTTTCCTCCTTCCATCAGCAGATGGTGATTTCTGCACGTAGCATTTCATTGCAGGTCCGAGGGCTCCTGTGCCGGAGCTTCCCTGGAAAACATTCATTTTCCTTTGCTGCATCTTTGCTAAGTAATTGCCTTGCCTCCAGATGAAGTTGCTGCTTTCTGATCCCTGTCTTAACACGGTGTAAGGTTCTTTTTGTTCTCTGTAATCCATACTATTGACCACGTTTGGCCTGGTTTCATTTCAGTGGAAGCAGCTTGTCAAGGCAAAAAATGTTTAGTTTTAAGTTGGGATGTAAAAGAACCGTTTTTACTGTTGTGGGTTTGTTGGTTTGTTGTTTTTGGTTTGGTTGTTTTGTTTTTTTTTTTTTCAATTGACAGAAACGTCCTTTAAGCATTCATTTATTTTAGGGGGATAAATTGAGGCTGGGTTGCAGCATTTTTCCCAGGCAGAAAGAAATGTTTTGTCTTCCAGATCTGTCATTACATCGAACCATTTAAAAGACATTAAACACTGTTCAAATGCTAATGCCAAAATAGTGATTTAAATTGTTGTATAATATCCTAAATATGATAGATCTGTGCAAATCTTCTTGCTTTTATGGGATATTCCAGAAACCACTGATGATATTTGAAGCCAGCTGCTGTTATTTTAAACATTTCCTAATTTAAGTTTTATATAAATCATTCCTGATAATATACTTCAGATACATTTTCCTTTATTATATTATTATATTTTTTTCTCCTTAGAATTGTTTGAACTTAAATTTGATTAGAAACTTGCTGTAAAATTTGAATTCAGTTTTAGTTTTTCCAGAGGTGTTTTCATGTTTGAAAACTGGAGAGATTTTAGGAAAGTAAAGAAAAAACCCAAACCTGTTCAGAATCTGAAGCATAAAGGGAAATATTTTATATATTTATTTTAATCTTCCTGTCTGATTTTTTTTTAATGTAAAATTGATGTTTGAATAATGTGCTCAAGTGTGGAAATGTAGGTAACTAGTAGACCCTGATTTTAGATTATGTTTTAATATGATCTGTGTGTGCTTTAACAGTGGATTATTAGCTTGGAATCTGTATTTTTTTTTTCTCTCTAATCCTAAGAATTCCCTCCCAACCCAAACCATTCTGGACTTTTTGAAATACTAACAATTTTTTCAGTGATATTTTTACGAATATTTAAGGGTTTTCTATGTGAGTTGGTGCTTCTGTGGAATGGGAGATGTTCCTGGAGTGCCTGGAGGGAAACAGCTCTCCCAGTTTTGGTTCCTGCAGTGGATGTCGATGAATGGGAACTGAAACCTGAGAGAAGATGGGGTTGTGTGGGTGGTGAACCATCAGCAAATATTGGATTTACTGAAGATTTCTCATCCTGGAATGGTTTGGGTTGGAAGGGACCTTGGCAATGATCTTGTTGCACCCCCTGCCACAGGCAGGGCCACCTGTGGAGCTGTGGGAGTCAGAAGGGAATGGTGGTGAGGAACAGCAGTGCCTGCTCCTGGGGGTCTCTGAGGTCGTGGGGCACTGCTGGAGGTGGGCACAGCAATCCCAGTGTTTGCTCTGCCTGCAGGGGCTGCTGGGTTCCTCTGCCACAGGCTGAGGGTTGAGTTCAGCACGACCTGGAGGAGCACTCGTGGCCATCTCCTCTTCTGCAGGGTGGTGGTTGCTCAAGATGCTGAGGAGCCCCAAAGCCTGGAGTAAGAGGGAATGATCTTGAGGTCTAGGTCCCCTCCAAAGCATCCAACCTTCTGCCAGCCCTGTGGAACCGTGGCTTTAATTCATGAGAGAGCATAATGTGACCCTGCTGTGGGCAGTGCAGGGACAGAGAGGGTGTTCAGTGCATAGTGTGGTGCCTCAGCCCACTCAGCACCTCAGTTTGCTTGGAAAACTCCCCTCACGTGCCCAAATTGTTACTGCTTTGGGTTATTTCCTTCCAGCTGTCCCTGGGATTGTCTCATCTGCAGCGACCACAGTTGGTTTTGCAGCTCCCCAGAGGGAGCTCAGGGTTTTTCCTGGTGGATAGGAAAGTGTCAGACTTCAGCAATCGACATTTTACCTGTTTCTTTTCAAGCCAGAAGGGACCTGCAGGGCTGTGTGGAGGAGGAGGGACAATCCTGATGGATATTCATCTGCTGCTCTTCAACCCTCCTGGTATTAAGTGTTTCCTTAGATGATTTATTCCTCTGCTGGATTATTGGAAAGGTTTTCCTTGCTGCAGGGAATAGTGGTAGTTGTGTGTGGAAAGAAGATGGAGAAGGGATGCAGAGTTGCTGGTTATGCTTTTGTCTTTGGTCTGAAGATCCTGGTTCTTTTGGGCTCTCTGGATTTCTGGCTGTTGTGGTTTTGTTTTGATCTTCCCCAGCTGCCCCACAGCTCCCTGGGGATGCCCAGGCTGAGGCACAGAGGGGAAGGATAACCTTGTGGGATTCAGCCTGTTCCTCCTCCCTGGACGTCCCACTGTGGTGTTTGTCCTTTTAGTTTTTGGGGACTTGGATTCAGTGATCCTTGTGGGACCTCAGGAGGTTGTATGATGGAATCCCTGCTGAGTTGGGATCAGTTTTCCAGGTTCTCCTGCTGTTCCCCTCCATTATCACGGCTGGCATTTTGTTAAACTTGATAAACAAGGGTGACACGCAGCAAGAGCTGGTTAAAACTAAACCCCTTTATTTGCTTTCTGGTTGACCACCCTTTGTTCTGCTTACTCCTTTTTTGTGATGCTTGGGACAAGGTCTAGGCACGTGGGTTAGTGGTGGGCTGGTTGAGCTCGTAGATCTTAGAGATCTTTTCCAACCTGAATGACTCTCTGATTCCAAGGTCTTTAACAGCAGTTTGCTAAATTTACTGGTTTTCCAAAGACTTGCTTGTCCCACCCTCCTGCTGACTGAGGAATGTGTTGTCAGGAGCATCCTGGTGCCACTCCAGGGTAGTAGTTATTGTTGGCCGTAGTCATTGCTGGTAGTAGCTATTGTTGGTCCTAGTTATTGTTCTCACAATCCTTCCAACAGTGGGGAGTTTTTCGTGCCCACTTTGTTGAATTGTGTTTCTGAACTCTGCTAAAGAGGTTTCTCTGAGAAGTGGCTGCAGTTCAATGGTGGATGAAATAATCTCTTTATATAAATTTGTTTGCAGACCTCGGGGAAAACCAAAATAATATAATTGTAAGAATATATTTAATATTAAAGTCATTGTGAATTGTCTATTTTTTTTTAGTATTGTTTTGAAATAATTTTCATTCCTTTCTTTCTTGTCTGTTTCGTGGCAGTGGTTGAAGTTTGACACGTGCAAAATCCATGGATTGGGGTGGGGAGGGTGTTTGGAATATCAGGAGTAGATTGGGGGGGTCAGTCTTACTGGTTTGGTGCTTTGACTTCTTGCAGAAGTAGAACCGATTGCAATCTTGCAAGAATTTGTAAAATATATCTGAAGATTGAGTTTTAATTCCAGAGGAAGAGTCAAACCCATGGTGGTGGAGACCACATGGAAATCAGCACATTTACATGTTCCTCTTCCTTTTATATCAGGGCAGAGACAAAGCATTTGTCAGGAGGAGACAATGGTTGTAGTTTCTGCTCTTCCATAAAACTACACCCTCGTTTGTACAGATTAAAAATGAGTCCTATTTACTTTTAAAATCCGCAGTTTCCTGGAGTAGGAAAAGGAATGTGAAGCCTCCCTAAAAAATCATAACTGTATGATTTGTTGGTATGTGGATTTTTCTATTAAAAAAGAAATACCGGTAGCTTGAAAAGCAGTATATATGTAAAGAGAAAATTTGTTAACTGATATGGGAAGATCTAACCCTGGGTCACCTGCAAATCTCTCAAACAAGAGCTCCAGGGCAAGTCCTAATTCCAGAGAGTAAAAGGGAAAATTAAAGCTGTAGCTGGTGACTCCTCCGAGTTACCCGGGGTGGATTCATTTGAGTGTCCGTGATTGTGCCGGTGAACAGGATGGGAAGGGGATGGTAGAGGTCTCCTCAGCCACTTCCCGGCCAAAGGATCTCCATGGAGACAGAAACACAACCTGATGGTCTGTCAGAAGTTGCTTTTCATAACCAGAGGCGTTGATTAAATGGGAGATGAAGCAGGAGACAGACTTGGGCGTTTGGAACCAACCTTGGAGAGAAGCCTTTTGGAGGGTGTGCTTTGTGGAGTGGTTTATCCAGGTACCCCTGACACTCCACGGCCTGAGAAACAGGCTGGGAATGGGATGGATTTATTGATCACTTGCCCTCCCTCTGCAAACCAGAAACTGCCACATGCAGTGAGTAAAAACACGGCAGATACCACGCAGGTTCAAGAATATCAACTAGAAGATCTAATTCTGCCGATTTAAAATATTTCACTGGCGTGTGAGAAGCAACAGTGGGGGTTCCAGTGATGAGCAGGGCAGCACTTAGAGACATTCTTTTGTTGTGCCTCAGGGAGGGTGTTGGTGCTGAAAGGCTTGAAGTGACTTTCTGAGATGAGAAAGGTCGTGGAATGATTTGTTGGGAAAAGGCCTCCTTGCTGATCCCCAAGTTTTTTGGGCACCTCGTGGGGTAGCAACACGGCACCAACTGCTCCAGCCTTGCATCCCCCAAGATGAACGTCTCGTCTCCCAGCAGCACGTGAAAACCCAGCAGCTGGGGAGGGAAAGAAAGGAGAAAACATGTTATGATGAGTACTTTTAAAACAGTTTTTAATGTTCAATAAAACTGGCTGCCTCCCTTTCTCCTGAACTGTGGGCAAAAGGAGAAGCACCGACAGTAAAAGTCGGCGGCGGCCGGGTTTGGTTTATGGTTTCCGAAGCTGCCCAGTAATGGGAGCTTGGAAAAAGGTAAACAACAGAGTTTTAACAGTGAAAAATATGCCTAATATAAATACAGCAAAGTTCATCGCTGCTCCCCACTTGAAAAATACGACTGGAACGTTGCATTTGCTCGTGGAGTGAAGGGAGGAGCAGAGCGTGGCCTCACGAGCAATATATCTGAGGCAGGGAAAAGAGGTAATACATCTAAGTGGGGAGTCTCGGTGGCATTGCAGAGAGGAGAGCTCAGGAGCTTTATTTAATTGAGAAAATGAATCAATTACAATGATGTTGCATCATCAAATGCAAGGGAAATAGCAGATATGTCATTACATCGGGTAACAGTGTTAAAAAGTAATTGAGTGTCTTAAGCATTTTGAATCAATTCCAGGTACTGGCACAGCCACCTTAATGCAAAATTTATGAAGATGATCTCCAAGTAATCTGTGGCTCTCAGAACTGTGTAATAAAGGCTGGGGAGGGGGAGTGTGAGCAGGGACACGGCTGGGCCCGGCTCCGGCCGAGGGTTCCCGTGTCACAGCGAGAATCCTCCACCACTTGGATTTGTGCTGCTCTGTCTTCCACGAGGAGCACTGAGTGCTTTTATTAGAAATGATATTTTAAATCTTGGTCTGAAATTGGATGTAATCGTACCCGTGTTGGGGCCACTCTGGATGACCCCACCTCTGTTCCTTTTCGTGACAAGACCTATTTTTCCTGTAAGGAAATGTGAGCGATGCTCTGTTTGGAGAAAAATCTCAGTCGCCTCTTCGTGTGCACTAATGGAAAGAAGCTCCAAATCATCCCCTTTGAATAAGCTGAGTCTATTTTGTCATTTAACATCTGGAAGGGAAGGAGGAAAAAAAGGCTTTTTACAGCCACGAAATATTTTGCTTATTAGCAATAATGCAAAGCAGCAAATTTGTTCTGTTGAGTTGTGATAGATGGAGATTAACCATTAAAAATATAACAAGCTGCTTTTGTCGATTTATTATTTTATTTTCTTCCTTGGAAAAAATAGAATTATCCTCAGAAACTTTGTGTGCTGCTGATGCACTAATAAAAGATTCAGTGAGCTTAACACCAGCTCTTTTCTTGGTGCTGGTTTTCCCTCTCTATACAGGATTTTACTGCTAAAGTGTTACTGGAGGATCCTGGGTGCTGGGGGAGAGCATTTCCA
>JAYRBT010000018.1:1626029-1628529 GCA_036023395.1 Myiotriccus ornatus | reverse complement strand
TTGTCCTCAGGATTAGAATTGCTCCAGTCTTCTCAGAAAAACATTAACTAAGGAACTTTGTGCACCTTTAAACATCCGAGCGCCGAGTTAACTTCCGCATTAGCATTTTGAGATGTATTTTAGTTTATTTTGTGTTCCCCAGCTCACCACAGAACCATCATTCTCCTGAGCTGGTGGTTCAGGATGTGCTCTGTGTGTGTGGGCACGTTAAGGCTCCAGGTGACAGAGCACAGCTCAGCTCAAAGTTCTTTAAATGCCACTGGTTTGTTTTGAACACACTCGGTGTCTAAATGCAACTCGCCTTCCATAACATTTAGAGCCCGGGGGAAGAGCAGAATGGATGGGCTCTGTAGTGTAGAGTGCTCTGTGTGTATTGTTAGGAGGTCATTTAATAAGATATATAATGTTTAGGTGGTGGCTGCCACACCTGGAAGTGCAAATTCTTGGCCTGACGGTGTCGTGGAGCACATTTGTATTAATGGAGCTGAGCCAGCTCGTGGGTAGTGCTGACTTTAACAGCTCCTCCTGCCTTGTGTACACAGACTTTAAAGCCAAATGTGTTTAACTTGTGACTGTTCTGGGTTTTTTCCTTCTATAAGAAGGGGGCTGGCAGGAGGGCCTGCTTATGGGGCTAAAACCCTTCTGCACGAGGACCTGCTGAGGGGGGAAGTCTCTGTGCTCTTGATACTGCTGAGCTCTTGTTGCCACCAGGGGTATTAAGGATTAGAAATGCTTAGTGTTGTAAGCAAAAAAACTGATTGTTTTGGGTCAAATTTTGCCCTTGGCTCTGAGGAGCTCCTAAAACTCCCAGGAGGAGCAGGGCCCCTCTCCTGCTTCGCTACAGGAAGCCCCGGGTGCTGGTGCAGAATTCCCCACCTGCCCCGGTGACGATCAGAGCAGCAGGGGACGATCTGTAGGTTGCCTTTTCCAAACAGATGGGGCACAGCAGTGCTCCCATCCTGGCAGGGCATCTGGATGAGCCACGGTGCCACGGGATAAGGGAGGAGCTGATGTGCCAGGGTGGGATCAAGCTGCCTCAAGAACCTCCAGTCTCCGTGTGGCTTCGTGCCATGGTGGTGATTTGGGGGAATTGTTGCAAAGTTGAAAACTGGGTGGCTTTTTTTCAAGTCCTTTAACATTTATTTTCTTTGTTTGTAGTATATATTAGCAGTTCTCTTGTGAGGGAGAATGATTTGGACTTTTGGCTCCCAAAATGATGAACCAGCTCCGTGGAAGAGAGCATTTCTTGAACTTGGGTCTTACCCCAGTCCTTCCCCCTGGACCCAGCTGAAAACTCCAGAGCCTGACACAGGAGGACCTAGAAATGGTTTAAAATGATGAACTGGATGAGCTTTAAGGTTCCTTCCGACCCAAACCATGCTGGATTCTGTGATTTGTCAATGACTGAACTAGTTAAGAGGTTGTTTCTCTGTTCCTTACGGATCTTTGACTTTCCTCAAACTCTGTAAGATGGCACACTGTGCAATGGAAACTGTCTATGGGAGTTTTTAGATGTTCTGCATAGTGAGATTTTTGGAGCTGGTTTGAAACTCTCGGTGAAATGCGTGAGACACGGTGGGTCGCTTTGGCAGCTTAAAAAGTCTGTTTGTTCGTTTTCTAGGACCCAGAAATTCTGCAGGACAAATGAGTGATTTGACAAGCAGGAGAACTGAAAAAAAAAAAAAACTCAGGCACGGGGGTTCTTCTCAAATCACAGCAAACTGTGCCTGATGTTTGGTGGTGTTAAATGGTGTTATCGGGCTGTTAATGACATCGGTTCTGGGATTATTTTTTAACGGCAGAATTAGTGTTGGAGCTTTGTGTGAATAGGGAACATGCCTGCCAGAACCTTTATTTTTTAACATGTGGTGACTTATAGTGAGATCTGATCCAGCTACAAATAAGACACGCTCATTTAAGCAAGTCCTAATTGGAGCAGCATCTCCCACCATGACAAGATTCCTGCTCCTGGTCCAAAGATGAGGATACACTCGTTGGTAATGGAGTTCATCCTGCCACAGCCAGCAATAAAGGCAGGCTGCTGTTATTTGAGAGCTGAGAGTCATTTAATATTCCAGCACTCAGCTGAGTTTGCCTCCAACTCCAGGAAATGCTGTGTGGGAAGCGCTGAGCAGCGCAGATGATTCCCGTTGGGAAGGCCGCGCGTCGCTCGCTGCGCGTGCAGCCTTTCCAGAACGCTCCTGCATGGAGGAGAGCGCAGTCAGGCTGGAAGCAGGAGCTGCTGCCTGGCTTGGGAGACGTCCTAGATGTTGTCCTGTCTGGCACGGTCGTGCAGCCAGGGAATTTGCCGTGAAGCAGGATTGTGCTTCCCAAGCACGAGGGGCAGTTTTTGGGAAATGGTGGAAAGTTTTTGTCTCGGAATCTGTTCCAGACGATCGTTTGGAAACACAAAGCACAGAGCCCCAGGAGCAGCTGAGGGAGCTGGGGGGGCTCAGCCTGGAGAAAAGGAGGCTCAGGGGGGACCTTCTGGCTCTGCAAC
>JAYRBT010000018.1:1596977-1616000 GCA_036023395.1 Myiotriccus ornatus | reverse complement strand
TGTGTCCTGTTGGATGTGTCCTGCTCCAGGAGTGTGTCCTGCTCCAGGAGTGTGTCCTGCTCCAGGAGTGTGTCCTGTTGGATGTGTCCTGCTCCAGGGGGGTGTCCTGCTCCAGGAGTGTGTCCCCCTCCAAGCCCCTCACAGGGCTGTAGGTTGGGCTCTGCACATTTTGGGGTTTCTGCCACGTGTCAGGGCCACTGCAGCGAGAGTGACCTATTGACACTGAATTTTGACTGGGTAATACAGGAGAAGGTACCTCTCAGGCCTGTAACAAATCCAGGCACAAAAAGCAGTCTGATGATCGGTTAATTAAAGGAACTAAATAATTAAAGTTTGTGTAAGAGAGGCCTCAGTTTTCAGTAGTTTCAGCTTACAAAGGCCGGGGCAGTTCGGAGGGTTCTGCAGCACAACCGCTGTGTGTGGAGCTCCACGTTTTGATCCTCCCCCAAAAAACTGATGACAGACTGGCTTAAAAAAAAAAAGAAAAAAAATTGAAGCAGAGGGAGGGATAACCTGTGTTAAAATTTCCACAGATGTCAACCTGAAGCATAACTGATGGTGGTTAATAGCCTTGTTTTCCCCGGGGATGCAGCTACTTTGGACTGTCAGATTAAACTGCTACCTCAGACAGCTTGTGGTACTTGATTATTTGAGGGGCTTGTAGTTATTCGGAAGGTAAATTGTGTCCTTAATATCTCCAATTTACAGCACAAATCATCCAGTATTTTATATATATAATGTTATATTAGCTGTGCTTTGCAGTGGGAGGAATTACTGCTTATAAAAAGCAAATAATATGGAAGTATATATTATTTAAGCAATCAATTCCCAGTAACCATGAGAGATGTCATGAGTGAGCAGCATCCCAGACTTTATGCCAGTTATGCCATAAACCCTGGCTGCTTGGATTGAATCCAATTAGTCAGTAGGCAGCTCCTGATGGTCACCTCTGTGCCACGTTATTGTGCTCCCTCATGCAGCTCAGCCCAGCCTTCAGGAGCTAATTGCACCTGTTGCATGGAAAACTAGGACTGTTTGGATGAGAAACATGATCTTATAAACAGGTTAATGCTGGGTAATGAACTATCACCCTGCAGTGTAATGGAAATAAATGGGGAAAACTGAAGGTGGAAACCCCAGGGTATTGCGTGTGCTCCCGAAGCTGTTCAGCGGTGGAGTTGCATCTCCCACCTGTTCGGATAATTCTTTGTGTCATAATCCCCAGAAAAATGGGAATCAGCTCTCCCCGTGCCTTCCGAGCTGCCTGGGTTGCAGTGATCCCTGTATTTATACACTTGCCATGGTTACAAACATCCTGCATCCCACGAGGGAAGGCTGGCAGGGAGGGAAAAATCCATGTATGTATTTTGGCCAGTCTTCCATCAGCGCCTGAGAACGTTAAAAAAATACACTGAATTTCACTCTGTGATAAAAGAGATACAAAAGATAATTCAATATTTAAACCTGTAGAATAAATGAGCAGTTGCTTTTATTTTGTGTTTATTGTGTTTTGTGACACAGCATGAAGAAGCAGCCAAAGGAAAGACCAGCACCTGAAGATTTAATGGTAAGTGAAAACTTAATATATTATCTGTCTGTGACTACTTTTTATCCATTTGTACAGAAGTGTATCCATTTTTTGCTGCGTTTTTCAGTAGGTACAGATTTAAATCTTCCTGGCTGGTGCAGCAGTTCCATGTTTACAGAGAGCACCCAAACCAAAGGTGGGATTATGATTCCACTGAAGCTGTTGGGTGTTCTGCTGTTCACTTGTGATTTGGGGAGCTCATGGAGAACTTCCACAGCCAGTATCAAGCTTCAGTCAAAACCATTTTGATGTTCAATACCCTTTTCTTTATTTGCAGTTTGTATGTCCAGGGATTAGAGCTTAATGTAGGTCACTCTTTGTCAGCACTTGCCATCTTAACCTTTCAGAATGTGAAGATTGAAAACAGAGGATATGGTCAAAATAGTGCATTTTAATTAAATGCAGGAGCTGCTGTTTTCCCTTAGATTCATGTGAAATGGAATTATATTGGCTGCAGAAGATTGAGTTAAGATTTGGCTGTGCACTGTCCATGGGAGGGTTCTCAGTGTTGGAATCTGAGCTCGGAGACCACTCTTTTTTTGCTGGCAATTGTCATTTTTCCAGGGAGGCAGTAACAGGCTACCTGCTCTCAACCTGGTCCCTTGTGGCTGTGCATTTAGTGCTGTTTTGACTGTTTTTAAAGAGCTAGAAGAACACCATTTCAAGCAATTACTACAAATATTTACATCAATTTATATTGTAGCTAAGAGTCATAATCCCCTCTGACTCACATCAAATGTCTTTGATTTTTAAATGTCATTACTTTCCTTCATATGCTGCTTCCCATACCTTATGGAAAACCATCATTTTTTTCTGGGGATGAAGTATCTGGGAATAGTTTTAGCATAGGAATACTTTGACTGTAGGAATAGTTCTAATGGATTTTAACAAGATGAAGACACTGGTGCATCCTCTCATTTCGTGCTTCCACGCTGGGAGCTGCAAGTAGGATAAACAAGTGTTTCTGTTGCAGCTATTCTCTAGTTAAAGGCTAATCTCTGCAGATGCCCTGGGGCAGGTAGCTCACAATCCTAGTCTCAGCTGAGGTCCTGGTTAGGAAGGTATTTAACTGTGAATCTAATTTTAAGGATATTAACTTCACCAGAGCTACGTTTGCACTCAGGTACCCGCTAAGAGACCTCGGGAAAATGAGGCTTCCAGTTTCCCAGGCCCCTCCACTTCGGGGTGCTGTCTCCTACCGAGGGCTCACCCCGCCTGGGTTTGTCTTTTTTTTATTAACTTCTGATGGTTGGGAGATTCTTGCAGTTAGTCACATCTGAGAAAACTTGGAGCAGGTTCTGGAGGTGTAGACACATTTACCTCGTGCACTATTCTGCCATGGCTGGGTGGCTCAGCTATTAAAACAATGCAATGGGCTTTCATAAAACCTCTATCTGTTTGTAAATGCACGTTTGGGTGATGCAATAGGCCTGCCACTTATAAATAAAACATCTGCAGATCCACAGCCCCCCATAAGTATATATGTATGTTTGGAAGCAATAACACCACTCCAGGGTGTAGAGCCATAAAAACGAGGCCAAAGGGTGAGTGCCTGCAGTGCCAGGGAAGTGCACAGATTTATCTTTACAACTACATGCCCTGGAGTGTGCTAGTCCCCTTTTAAGGAGGTGTTTTGTAAAATAATTTGGAAATTCCAGCAGCCCTAGAAGGGGGAAAAAAAAAAATAAAAATAAGGGTTTCTACTTTTTAAACAAAATCTTTTGTTTAATGCATCTTCCCCCCCCCGTGCTGCTTGGTATTCAGGGATAAAGGAACTTGTAACAACAAGTAGTAAAATATGAGGGAAAGTGCTGGTGAAATGAAGCAGTGACCCAGTCCTTGCCTGCAGGACCCTCATCACTGCCCTAAATTCCCTTCCCCAGCCCTCATAGGGCTCCCAGCACCCTGTGCTTTCCATAGCACGCTCACTGTTAGCTCAGGAGTTGCTCACCAGTCAAACCATTTACGTTCTTGCCCTTTCCCAGTCTTTTTTTATTTATAAAACTCTTATGCATAAGTACATTAGCATGATGTGTCTGTAATACACAGATATACACAGCATATCTGTATATATGTGTACATAAATTAATTTATATACATCAATTTAATTTTAAAATTTATTAATTTATGTATTGATGAATACTCAGGGCCAGATAATTAAGAAACAGGGCCAGAAGAAAAGCTGTTCAACATCACAAAATCATTTCTTTTGGAATAGACCTCCCAAGACTGAGCCATCACCCCCTTGTCACCCAGACCAGAGCAGTGAGTGCCACATCCAGTCATTCCTTGAACACAAAATATCCTCTGAATTCTAGAATTTCTCACTGCAATATCCATCTAATTCCTTGTCATCCATCCCTGAAACCTCCACGTGATTCTGGTGGATAAGAAGCAGAGTGATGTAAATACTGGAGGATATTTGGAGTGGGTAGAGTGATGCAGATATGTCAGTGAAATCCTGGATCTTCGGGGTCAGCTGATCACTGACTTAAATTAGGGCAGGATTCCCCCTCGTTCACTGACTTTTGGGGTTGTTTTTTTTTGATTTAAAAGCAATGTAGCAGCAAGGATAAAAGGTGTAGCACGTAATCATCATTAGCTCCAACCAAACCTTCCTCCCCTACGGACTCCAACCATCCTGCAAGTCACTATTTTGTAACCAGTTTAGTATAATTAAAGACTGAAAGCAAAATGAAGGGAGCAGAACATCAATCTTTTCCTGCTCTCCTGATAATCAGGGAATTGTGAAATGCATTTTGAAGAGCTGCCTGACAATACCTGGAGTGCCAGAGTGGCAACTCCAGCGGAGCCACGGGGTTGGATTTCCCCTCTCTGGCAGAGAAGTCCTTTTCTTATAAAAGTCACAATTTTGTCAGAAAATAGGGCCAAAGCTGAGGCTGTGGGAAATTCCCCCCTACAGGAATCCATGTGCAGGATGAACACCAGGTTTCCATAAGAGCTGGCCCAGATTGGGTTCCTGTGTTGATTTATTTTACTATTTGTTTATTCACTCACTGGTCTTTCTTCCATGTACTCATCCCCAAAACAAGGTGTCACGTTGTTTTCTCTGCATATACACGATCAGCTCATTGTTTCAAAGTATTTCAGATTAACAGACTTGTTCCACAGGAGTGAGAAAAAAATTTCACCAAGTCCATCCAGGGAAAGTAACAATCTTTAGAGTTTACCAGTGGTTGTTCTAAACCTACTCTAAAGTTATTCTAACGTGCTGCTCTTTTATGTCCAGTTTATTCCCTCTTAAGAGAAGGGCATAGAGTCAGTTAAATTGAATATATTCCTGTATTAGCACAGGGAAGGTTTCACAACATCTCAGCCTGTTCCTCTCTCTTCTCTCCTCTTCCAACACGAAAATCTCAACAATTCTTCTGTATAAAGATATTTTTTTCACCATGAACTTCCACTTTCTTGGTGTAAAACACGGAGTTTTCTGGCATCCCAGGCCTGGATTGCAGAGGAACGTGTGTGTTTAGTGGTGATGATGTGGCTGCCTGGTGAGGTTTGAATTCCAGGATGGCATCCAGGGGCTGGGCTGGCTCAGGAGCTGGGATGTGACTGTATTTACGGTATTTTCCCGAAGCTTTCCATTCTAAGCTCTATTTAATGGAATCTATGCATAGTAAGTAATCAGGTCAGAGAGAAGCAACATCCCCTGTTTGAGATCAATCGCTGGCTAATACTTTATCTAGGCCACTTTATTATCTCATGCTGATTCCATTCCCATTCTCCTCCTCCTTTGTAGCGTGCACTTCAGCTGTGGTAAAAGTACGGATCACATACATATTAAAAACATATACCCATTCTATCTGTATGTAAATGTGGGAGGCACAGCTGGATATTGCAGGAGTTTGATTTACTAATAGTTATTATCTGTTCTAGCTGTTCGGAGGCAAAGAGAGTCGCAGAAAACAAGCTAGCGCAGAAATTGCCTTTATCATATCACTGCCCTGCTCTGGTAATTGTTTAAAATCTCTTCTTTAGCTGCAAGCTTGGCCCTTTCCTCTGCAGATTGTACATGGTTTTCAGAACTGGGGAAGTCTCTCGGTGAGGTGGGTGGTTTTTTTGTCAGTGCAGCATCGAACTCGATCGTGCTGCATCTGGCTGTTTAAACGACAAGGAATTCTATTGGAAATACCAGAAGTCAGGGATGTGGCTCTTCTTCCATTCTGCTTTGCCATGGAGGCATAAAAGTACAGTCTTTAGGATGCTGCTTGGGTTTCTCAAGGAAAGATTGGGCTGAGAAAGGCAAAGCTGCAGGCCAAGGGTGCAGTCACCGCCTGCACTTGGTTACTTCTGCACAGATCTAATAATTTTTGTTCAAGTCTCCGAATTTTAAACACAACTATGAGCTTTTCTCCTTTTTAAAATTGAAATTACTGGTGCTTTTTACATCGGTGTTGTGTTAATTTAGAAGGTTGTGTGATAAATTGTACGTCGTCTGTGTCAAAACCTGCTGGAAAACATTCTTTTCTAAGTATTATTATTATAATACCTAATGCAATTTTGATGTTTCCCATTCCTGTGCATCCAGCAATCCCTCTCTCCATTCCAAGGAATAGCTTTAGACCAGGCACCCTGATCTTATTAGCTGTAATGGGAGTTTTTTTCACATAAATGGTTTGTGTATTTAAATGTGTTAAGATACGTGTCAAGATGTTACAGATTCTCAAAAATGGCTTCTGGCTCCCTGTTCCTCCATCTCAAACAAACGCAGGAAATTGAAATATTTTAAGTTGCTGTATTTTAAGTAGGCATATTTTAATTAGTTGTGTCTAGAGGGTCTGGACAGTAGCACTTCTCATCAGTAGGGCTAAAAATGTTTGCAGTTTGCTGTGTTAAACCCTTGGTTTTAGCTCTCTGGAACTACTTTTGTGGTTTAAACAAACAAATGGAGGATCGGCATAATCCTGCCTGGATTTTCATATAAACCTTCAGAATAAAGCCAATAAAATGCTGGAGTAAAAGGGACCTCCCCCAGCAGTGTTCTGGCAGTGGCATCACTGAGGAGCTGAGATGGCTGCACAGGTTGGGGTTTTGGATGGTGTTTGGTGGCTTTTGGGATAGACTAAAGGGCTGTTGCACTTTGCTTTTACTCAAACACACCCCATAAATCAGGTGAAATCAGCTTGACAGATAAATGTGTGCTGTCTGCACCTGTCCAGATGTTTGTGCATCGTTGTTGGATCACAGCGAGCCAAGAATTTTCCCTCTTTGGGCTGGTTTTTTTTCCTGAGCCGGTGCAGGATCTATCAGTGATGATTTGTCCAGCACAAAATCGTCCATGTTTGGGCCTGTGATGGATGGCTCTGTTTGCAGACATTTAGGCTCTCCTCTGTCACAACGACCCCAGTTATTCACTCCATGACAAGGAGAAATTCTGACAGACACCAAACACATGCCAGATGTGAAGGAAAGGGCTCTCTCCTAATTTCCCAAGGCAAAAAGTACAGAGCCAAGTTTTAGCTGCTGTAAATATAGAATAATTTAGGTTGGAAAAGGCTTCTGAGATCATAGAGTTCAACCATTAAATATATATGATAAATATTAAACTGTGTCTTCGGTCTATCAGTTTAGACATGCAGTGAACAAGGAGTTCTGGATCAAATCCTGGATTCTTGGGAGGCAGTATCAAAATTTATATTGACTTCATTGATGCAAGGATTTCACACCAGGGCTCAGGATGCTCCTGTCACCGTGTGTTCATTATTTTCCTTGCTCAAGGGAGCTTAAGAGGAAAATACATGAATTCTTTCAGGTGGCAGCATTGCTCCAGCTGTTCCCCACTGAGCTGAAACTGGGAAAGGTGTGTCAGGGATCTTTCCCCCTTTATCTTTCAAAAAAAAAGTGGGGGGAGAAGCCATCTCTATCCTTAGGGGTATGAGTTCTTTGTCACTTGAGAAATCAGCTCTTGAAATGGAGAGGTGCATCCTATCAGCGTCACTAAATCCAGCAATTACAGAAGACTGAGACAAGGTTAAGTGGGAGTGGTGGGGTTTGAAGGTGGTGTCTCCTTTCCCTGCCTTCTGCACGCCCCTCGCTCGTGGGATCACCGAATTTTTACAGCAAACACGAACATCTGACTTCCTCTTTCTAACGTGCCCTAAAGCTGCACAGTGTTCTGGCACTTCCCAGTGAAATGTGAAAAGGAGTGACTTGGGTTGGCTCAAAGAAGTGTTGAAAATCTGAGGAAATTGGACAAAAACAAATTGGCAACAGCTTAGAGTGATACAGTTAATATTTTTGGTTACTTGAGTCTCCTGGGCTTTGCAGTTTAATTTGAGCAAATGTTTCATTTGGCACTTCTGGTTGTTCCCCAGTTCTCCAGGCACAGGGACAAATATTTACATCTCACTCGTTTTGGTAGCAGAATTGCAAGTCCTTCAATTACTGTATGTTGAGAAGTTGTGCCTTTGCCTTGTTGATGTTTTTTTGTCAGCTGCCTTCCTTACATATTTATTTTTAAATATGTATATAAGTAAATCTGTTAACAGTTCCAAAGTAAGAGCCATATCTTTAATTCCCAGCATCGTGTCCTTTCTGTTCATTCCAAATTCGTCAAGGAATTTGCTCTGAGAGGCAACTGTTGAAATCTAGGTAGGATTTGTGTAATGAAATTGGTATTTTAAACGTATTCAGACCCTCTGCATAGATTAAAGAGGCTGGTGCCTGTGCAGTCCCAGCTACTCGTGGGTCTCTAGTCCGATTGGCACCTCAGGACACTCCTGCAGTATTAAATAAGAGTAATAATTGCCTATGAATAAGCAGAGTATAAAGCAGGAGATAGAGATATGGCTTCTTAGTGACCTGTGTGCATTATGCCTCAAATCCCTTAATCAGATTTGTGCCGCTTGATTCTTCCACCCGCAGAAATTCAGCTGGAGGATCAGGGCCTAAAGTAGTAAAAAATCAATTAATACTACTTTCTAATTTGTGCTCTTGACAAAAGGAAACCCGGCATACAAACAGGGGACATTTTCCTCCTTAGCAGGGCCGCGCTGAAGGATTTTTTAATTGGATTTTCATCGTGATTGGCAGCGTTTGATTATGACAGTAACTTTATTTGGCTGGACTGTTGGAGCCCCCTCGTTCGGGGTGGGTTTTGTTGTTTGTTGTTTGTTTTTTTTCTTCCCATCAAAGCTCCTTATTCTGGCTGGAATTCCCTCCGGAGCAGCGGTGCCTGTGAAAGAGCCTTTTAGCACCTTTGTTGCCGCCATCCCTGGTGGCGATTGGGCCCAGCTGGTTGCGGGGTCGGAAAATGCGCCTCTCACAAAGAGCTCGCAGCTCCCTCCTCTCAATAATTTTAAGAGCCCCGGAAAACCTGTTGAGGATTAGAAGTAGCTTTAGATGTGAAATGAGTGTTAAGTATTAGTAATCGGGGAGATTAGGGCCCCGGGGACAACGGGAGATAAACAACCGCAATTAAGGCAAATCTGCCAGAGTAAACAAAATTGAGCAGAAACAGATGCCCTCGCCATTTTGGGGGATTGATTGGAGGGCACCGAGGAATCGATTTTTGTCTTGTTTACACTTGCAAACCCCGGTGATAAACTGGGAGGCTAAATATTTCATAGCGCCTGATCTTAGTTAATTTTTCTCGGCGCCTCACGGTGACCGGCCCGGGCTCGCTCAGCCTTCACGGGGAGCAGCTAATTGCCTATGAAGGGCCCCTGTGTTTAAATGGGCTTGACAGGAATTTAAATTTTGTTTCAATCAACCTCTGCGCTCACAGCCTGCTCCAGTTTCTAATTTTTAAATTAAACATGATTTCCCCCCCCCCCCCCCATTTTTATTCCGGCTGTTCGGAGCCGCGGCCTCCCCTCCGGAGCCGGCTGCTCGCGCTCCCACCCGGGGAACGCGCGGCTTTATCCAGCCTGCAATTCCGAAACGCGGCGAGCAGCAGCCGTGGAAAAGTTCACTGTCCCATAGACGTGCATCTGCCTGCTCGGGTTCGGTGGGAGAGGCTGGGGTAAACACTCTGCTGGTGTGGAGCGGGGCTGGGGAGAGGCGCCCGCTCGGGTTAAATCACAGCTCCGAGAATGGAAATGGTGTTCGTGGCCTCGGCCGTTTGTTCAGTGACCTTGGGAGAGACTCAAAGGAGGGTTTTTTTTATTTTTTTTCCCCGAGCCAACTAGTGGTGATGTATTTTGCCTTCTGCACGTTCGTTCTGACGTGGGGTCGTACCTGAGCTTCCTTCCCTCCTCGGACGGGGGGACTTGGCAGCACGTTCATCTTGATCATTTAATGCTTTATTTATCCCTTTACAAAGCCTGGCAAACACGGGGATGTTATTTTCACTTGTGCCACAGAATGCAGGATGATCGTACGGGTACTTTTAAAAACAACTCGTTCATTTGCAGAAACTTCATCACAAAACCACTAACGAAATATGGGCTGTTTCATTCTCCCTCTTTTGCTTCAAGCCACATAATTTTCTGGGGTTTTTTGGTTTTGTTAATTGTTGGTATGTGTGTGTATGTGTGCGTTTTCTACTCCGAGCTTTGGGTAAAAATCATTTAGGAAATTGTTTCAGTTTACTTCAGCTTAGTAATTTGCTTTGTAATTATTTTTTTCTGTCAGGAGAAACCAGGGTCTCAAAACTTGGAGAAAACAACTGTTTTCTTGCCCAGTCAGGGGAACATTTAGTCCCTGTTTGAAGGAAATACTGTAGCAGCTTTTTATTTTTGCTGTATCAGCTTTTAATTCCTGATGAGCTCTGCTGTGGATGAGACTGTTCCTGTGCTCTCATGAGCTGAGGACACTTCTGCAGGTGCATCTCCATCAGCATTAGAGTTCAGGTCAGTGTGCCTTTCTGGTGTGAATCCCCTGCTCTCTCAGAGCCCCCGCTCTTCCATTCTCATCACAGACAGGTCTTGAAGCTCACGGATGGAATCGATTTCAGACGAAACCACACCAGAAGATGTGCTCCAGGCACACACCTAATGAGCTCCAGCTACTAATGGGCACTGGGTCCGCACACCAGACCAGGGCTGCTCCAAAGTGAAACCTCCTCCATCCCTGAAACGTTGCACCAACCATTTCCCTCAGCAGATCCGCTCCTGCTGTCGACAGCTTGCTAATGTTGACATACTCCATCAGCCTTGGGCCGCTCTCCCGATTCCTCTTCTCCAGCTCTTCTTAACCTCAGCAGCACTTGCAGGAGTAAAACTCCGATTATATTTCGGTTGCTTTAGTTTTTTTTAAGAGTCATAACAGAACAAAGTGCCTTTGCTGGGAGTTGGCTTGTTTTCCTCAGCTGAGCACCACGAGGAGTGCCGGGGACAGTTATCGATTTAACAGCAAATACCAAAAGCAAAACCACTGCGGAAAGAATGATCTGCAGATGGGCAAATAGACTCCTCTGTGCCACAGCCAAACCCAAAAGTCTGTAGGAAATTCAAGGCTTGTACATGGCACAGGAAGGGAACAAATAGCAGACCCATCCATGGATGCATTGTAAGGTCCTGCAGTAAGAGGGGGTTGAAGTCAGGTCCGTGCTGGCGAGTGGAGCTGCTCTGATTCCTGCTCATCTGAGCTGGAAAATTCCCTCTTGACCCTCTGATGGTGAGTTGCCAGCTGGACACACCAGTCAAGTGCACAAGGGACCTCTTAGGTCTGCTTTTGGGACCACCAGCCATCCAAAACTCCCGAAGAAGGTTGGAAAAAAAGCACTTGAATCGTAGTAGAAGGATTTGTATTGCTGTTTAAAAATGGAAGTTCAGGGAGACAGTTGCTCTTCAGTTTAAGGGTTGAGGTTTAAGTTAAGCTGTTCTTCCTCTTGGTCCATCCATTAGGCCTGGGGACTCTTGTTATTTGAAGACAAGTTATGTGAGTTGCAGGAGAGTTTTGGTGCCTCAATAAAACTAGACCAGCTGAAAATCCCTTGCAATTAATTTCATCATGTAAAAAGAAAAAGTGCGCTGGTAAAAATTAATCTACAAATAGATAAATAATAAGCAAAAAAAGACCTACAAAAAGAATCCTTAAAAAAACAAAAAAACAGAAAAACAAAAGCAAACCAGGAAGTATAACTCCAAGGCTTCAGTGCTTTAGTTGTGTTATCCATTTATCTTTGTTTGATATGGTTTGTATCATCTTTTCACTATCTTGCATATCATCAGAGAGATAAAATCATTACTGTGCTAATCTAGGTAGCCATAGTTCTAAGGCTGACCTAGGCTAGTCTGCCTTTGCAATTTCAAGAACTATGTTTGACTCCTCTGAAAGTAACCTTAAATTGTAGTCTTGTAAGAATTCCAGAGCTGTATCCTTCACTCCTTCTCCTAATGAGGTTATGACCAAATGCTCATTATAATTGCTTTAGACTCCTTTTAATTTTCAAGCTTATTAATCATAAGAAGAGTTATTTAAAATTGCATAAATTAATCTTAGATTAAAAGCCCATCAAAGCCTCGAAACAATTAAGAATAAGTAGGATTTCCCTGGGGCAGCAAGTTTTATTTTAATAGTGTAGTCAGGTGGATATCAGAACATTGAAGTATGGTAGTGATTAATGTATGCAAAATTTAAATGAGAGTTTTTAAATGGCAAATCTAAATCACATATTGACCTAACTGTAGGCTTTAACTGCATTGTCTGTCATATATTTAAACTGTTTAGTAATCAACATTTTAATTACAGTGTATGTTAGGGAGGCCAACAAACAAAACTCCCCACGTCCCGACATTCCACGTGGAGCTGTTTAACAGGCCGGGCTCTGCTCTTGGCTGTGAGGAGTGAGGAGAGAGCAGGAACTCCAAGGAGACTGGTGATACTTAATTTTCCTTATGGATGTGTTCTTGTTCCTGCACCATCTCCAGAAAACGCCACCTGGAGATGGCCGGGTTGGACAGGGCTCGGGCTGGTGGAAGGTGTCCCTCCCTGTGGAACTGGATGAGCTTTAAACTTCCTTCCAACCCAAACCATTCCAAGATTCTGGCCGTCTATGCCACCTTCACCCTTCTCTAGACACATCAGTCCTCTCTGCTCCCCGAGCTGGCAGGAGCTGCAGTGATGTCCTTGTGAGCTTCCTGTGAAAGCTTTAAATTCTGGGCGCTTTCTCTTGTGCCCCTGGGAGTCCCTGTGCCCTCAGCCCTCCTGTGCCAGCCCTGCAGCTCCCACACACCTGTCAAGCACCACTGGAAAACCTTCAGGGTGACCTGGTTGTGGCCTTCCAGTGCCTGAAAGGAGCCTGCAAGAAAGATGGAGAGAGACTATTTGCAAGGACCTGGAGTGACAGGATAAGGGGGAACGGCTTCAAACTGACAGAGGGCAGGTTTAGATCGGATATTAGGAAGGAATTCCTGGCTGGGAGGGTGGGCAGGCCCTGGCACAGGTTGCCCAGAGAAGCTGTGGCTGCCCCTGGATCCCTGGAAGTGTCCAAGGCCAGCTTGGACGGGGGTTGGAGCACCCTGGGCTGGTGGGAGGTGTCCCTGCCCGTGGCAGGGGGTGGGATGGGATGAACTTTAAGGTCCCTTCCAACCCAGGCCGTTCCATGATTCTGTGATTCCATGCTTTTGGCCCCTGCTCTGAGGGATTTCAGTCCAGCAGCAGGCTGAGAACAGCCCTGGGGATGCTGAATCCTCACCACACACAGTGAGAGGCAGTCCTTGCCCTCAATAGTCGCTGTTCTGAGGACAGGAACCAGGAGACAGAACTGGGCCAGTAAACACTCAGTCCCAGATCAAACACAGCCCTGCAAGTACCTGGAAAAACAGCTCTTTTAGGGTTAAACCTGCAATGCCATTGCTGCAGGTGCCACAAGGAAGAGACAAGGAGGCTTCAGCTGACCTTGCTGCAGCCTTGGGACGCTGGGACACGCTTTCTAGACACGCTGAGCCTCCCAGGCCCTGCTGTTTCAAGCACTTCAGGTGCTCACACTTCTCTTTACAGGGTAAAAAAAGCCATCCTAAAATTGCAAAAGAAAAGCAAGAGCTGGAGCAGCCAGATCACACTGAACAGTGTCTTGCAGGGTCCTTTCACCCCCAGGTATGTTCTGTGTCTCTGTCGATTAACGGGTGTTCAGCCCTCAGATTTTTTGCCCCACTCAAGCCTGAGGAGCTGCCTGGAGCATCCCCTGAGGATGCTCTGACACCTCCTGTGCCTGTGAATTAACAATGTTTTGGGAGTATTGGCCTGAGGATTCCTCGCTGCTATTCCTGGCTGTGGGAGCCGAAGTCGGCCGTGTGGAGAGCGAGCTCAGATAATTAGAACAGCATTTAGTGTGGCTTGTCCTTGGAGGCAGGAGCTCTAGATGTGAAATCCTCCTCCTCTTCTGGAGGCTGGGGGAGAGGGATGGGATCCTGCACGTGCTGAGGTCACTGGAGAGGGCCACGGGGTCGGCTCAGGGTTGTTTGGGTTACTCGGCACTTCCCAGGGGTCCTGGGAAGCTGGTTCAGCTCCAGAGCTGAGCTTGGTGTTTGTCCTGTTGGAGGTTTGACTTGTCTTCCCCATTAAACGTGTGAATGGACAAGAACTTCCCCTCGAGTATGTGCCCTCAGTAATTACAACAGCTGTAAATAGCATGGACACTTCGGAGGAGTTGGGAGAACTAATTGGGATGGTCACTGGGATACGCTGTTGGACAGCCAAGCTGGGATTTTTTGGGATTGTAGGGCTCCTCCTGCCAGCTAGGGGTGAGCTGCCAGCAGGGCTTTGCTGATGTAATGTTTACAGAGTGGCTTTCCTCTGAACAGAGCACCTGCAGTGGGGGAAGGCAGGAACATCCCAGCGGATCCAGGAGCATGAGGAATGTCCTGGTCGTGTTTCAGGCTGAGTCAGTGCTGACAGGGCTGGGGTTCTGAGGGGGAGTGACCAGGTGGAAACGGGTGCCGAGGCAAACTCGGCTCCCACGTGTCCAACGGGGCCGTGCAGGGCTGGGTCAGAGGATGCTCTTCCCAAGTCTCAACTCCTGCTGCCAGGGAGGCCTTACCCGTGTCACTGGGGATTAGGGAGTGGGAGCAGGTTTCCAGTCTTCATTTTTTTCCAAATAGGTTCCATGTTTATGCAGGGAAGGCTCAGTGTTGCTGCGTCTGCTGCACCACCGAGACATTCAGTGCAGCAAAGCGGCCACCTTCCATTTCTAATATCACCAAATAAGCTGCTGCGTTTTCCTCAGCCCCCCCTTTAAAAAATGGCATCAGAATTGCATGTTAAGCAGCCAGTGAGCTTCCCTTAGAGCAGCCTGTAGCCAGCAGTAATATTTATTTTCTCTATTTGTTTTAAGCCCGTGAAGACTGTGGTTTGCTCCACACTGTCCTGATGGAGCCCTGACCAGCGAGCGTGCAATGCCCCCAGCCCTAATGTGCCATTAATGATAGGTTAATGTACAGTATAATGTTTTTTGGACTATGGGTTCATTACACTTCTGAGTGCAAGGTCCTTCTGCAGAGCGCCCAAGGTCCCATTGCATTATATCATGCAATAAAAGTACCCTTTTCATATCACAGGCTAATAAACTGTATTTGAAACGCTGTCTGAGGGCACCGCCGTTGTCTTGATAGGCTGGGGCTGCAACAGTTGGGATCTTTCTGTTGTGGTTTTTGTCAGCCTGGGTTCAAATTTTTAAAGGAAATGCATGGTTTGTCTGTGCTGCTCTGTAATAAATGGAGCTGCTCAGGCTGGGAGGGTTCCCCCAAAAGAAAAGGTTAGAAGGATGGCACCAGTGCAACCAGTGCAATGCTGCTCCTTTGCCAACGTCCCTTGCATAAGGATGAGGTATTTTCTTGTTACTTCTAGTTTTCTGCTCTCCCCAGTCAACCTCTCGCTGGCCCAGGGAAAAAAAATACAAGGAGATGGTGTTGAGGGTTAGGTCTGGGTGCACTGTCAGAGAAAAAAGGGCAATGTCACTGACCACCATTTGGGATTCAGGTTCCCCTCTGCTCCTCATCCCTCTCACCTTCTGGGCCCCAGGAAGCACCACCCTGTCGTTTTTGCAGATTTACAAGGCTGCCTGGCATTTCATACACTTAGTCCCCATTCCAGGTTGGTATCTGCCTATTTTGTGGACCTTTGTCTCCCAACAAACACTCACATCCCTTGTGCCTGGGAAGTGCTCTGAAATCCCAGGAGCGTCGCTTAAGGGGTGTTATTGGTGCTCTGCCTGTCCTTTGGCAACATTCAGGAGCCTCAGTGTTGGTCTGAACCTCCTTGGTGCCCTCCAAGCACACACATTTTCTGGCCAGTGACAAAGGAACCTGTTTATGGGTGGGATTCTCCTGGATTCTTCCCTGGATTTGTGTATGAGAGGCAGTTTAGGGTGTTACATGTGCATTAGACCAAAGAGCTGGAGGGATTCAGGTAGCTCAGAGCTGGGGCTGTGGGGGATGCACAGACTGTGTCCCAGGGGGAATTTCATCTCCCTGGGACAGTTCATCCATCTGGACAGTTCATCCACTGTGGGCCCTTGGTGCTGGGAAATGCCCATGGATCTGCAGTCCTGCCAGGGCTGCCGTGTAAAGTCTGTTGCTCTAAACTCTGGGTGGGCTTTTAACAGAAACAAAGATTTCTCAGGCCAGAGGAGAAGGCCACGAAAGCGAATTGCTGAATTTTAAGGGCAGGTAAAATTATGGAACTTTTACCCTTGAATAATGGCAATTTAATTGACTGGGCTAAATGATTGATGGTTGGTGAGCAATGAGTTTGAATTCCCAGGGCTGTGTGTTCAGGGGGGCACTGCCCTTTTAATTTCATGTCAGATATTTAAATCACTTCCATCACCCTGGGAGAGGAGCTCCCCTTTAAAGAGTTAACCTGTCTGGGGGGACACTGCAACTTGAGCCGTGTACCCTTTATCAAGAGAACCAGATGAGACAAGTTCATTTAAAAAGCCTGGTTTGTCATTGTTTATCTAATTTTCGGGCTTGACACACGAAATTAGGCTGGCTGACACTCACTCCAGGGCTATCCCTGGCCCTGTCCTGCCTGACCTTTCCAGCTCCAAGCTGATGTGCCTCGGGAATCTCAGTGCATCCACAGCCCAGGGCGAGGCAAACCAGTACCTGCCCAGTAAGGGAAACCACTTCAAATAGTTCCAGACTGAGACCTGGTTGTTGAGGCTGAGCTTTTCAGTCTGGTGGCAGGTGGAATAAATTTCCTTTTGCTGACTCTTGTAGTAGCATTTTCAGAATGAAAATTCCTAAGGAAAATTACAGTGGCTGAAAATTGTGATCTGATATAATTTGTGTCTCCTGGTTCTGATGTTCTTGGTCACCCAGCACTGAATTGTTGGGGTTTTGTGACCTGCTCACAGAATCACTGAACAGTAACTTACATTTTTAGTGGTGGATGGATTGAAGTGCTGCTCCATATCTCTTAAAGATGGCATTACAACCCAGCACGGTGTGAATACACACTGGAAAGGCCACAGAAGAAAAAAATCAGGACGAAATTAAACGAGCCAAAACTTCCAATCAGCTAAATAAGTGAGTCAAAAATTGCCAAAAGAGCAATTAACAATTATCTCTTTCATTTACAAAGCAAAACAAAACAAGCCCAGAACTTTAGCTCAGAAATGAGAAACTTTTGCATCACGTTTGGCAGCACATTTGCCATTTTTCTGTGGCACCTCGAGCTGCATTGGGGAGGGCAGGTTTTAGAAGCAGCAAAGTGGGTTTGGAAGTAGATTTTGGCACAGGCCATCCATGAACCACTTGGGAGCTCCTTGTTTTTGGTGCCTGACCTGGACATGCTGCCTAGTCATCCACCAAGAGCTGCAGACATGGGTCCTCCTGACACTGAATTTGTAGCTTTGGTGGAAATCTCCCATTCCCTATTTAAAAACAAACAAAATCTCCAAAAAAAAACCCTCAAACAGGACACAAAACCAACCACCAGGTTCTGAAAAAACATCTTCTAGTAAAACCATGCCCTCAGCCTGAGAAAAAGCCTCACTGGAGCAGCACAGTCCAAAAACGAGGGAAATCCAAAGAGTGGTTTCAAGTTAAACTTCTTCCTGAGGAGAAGAGTGTGTAAAACCCCGGGTTTCCTTGGAATATCCTCACAAAACAAAGCAAACAGGGCGACCAGCGTGGCCAGCTGATGTCTCCAGCCTTGCAGAGCTGCAGTTTCCCTGGGCACTGTTGTGAGGAGCTGAAATGCAGGGATATCCGGGGTGTGAGATGGCTTTGGCTGCGGGGGGTCTCTCCATCGTAAAGGAGATTCATGGGAGAAGGGACTGGCTGTAATAGCTGCCTTTAATTGCCCCAGTGCATCTGCTCTTCCTTGTCTGTGCCTCCTGATTGTTTTTTCCTGGTTCTCTCCAGTGTCCTTGGCTGTTTTGTTTAAGAGGCAAAACGACTCTTTCTAGGCTGTCTTGCTTATAATAAGCATTTACTTTATTCCTGCACCTTTTTCACCCAAAAATACCCCCAAGTGCTGGGCAAAAACACACTTGTACTGGGGTTTTTTTGCAGCACCATTTATTCCCATTTTAACCATGAGGCCGCTGGAAATTCAGCAGCTTTGTGAAGGTCACACTGGAAAATATGTGGCAGCTTGGGAATAAACACCAGGACTCTGTTTTTCCCTGTCGTGCCCTCTCCTGAATTGTTTCCTTCGGTAAGAGCCAAGTAAAATCAGCAATATTTCACACTGAATTCCTGGGAAGCAGTGGAACCCAAACATACTGGGGTATTTGGAGCAGGAGCAAAAAGAAAAGAGGATTCTGTCTTTCCTCGGTGCCGTTCCTGATGTTAGACATGCAAGTCCAAAGCTGAGGATTTTTGGTAGCCAGGTGTTGGGAGGAAAAAGACATCGGCCATATGCTCGGTGCCTGGAGCATCTGTGTACTTAAATGCATCATTTTAGGATCATCCATCTTCTCCTGGGAGCACTGAGCTCTCTGCTGCCATCCCTGTGCTCCCAGGCGGGATCTGGAACCCCTGGATCTGTCCTTCCCCCTCGGTGGAGCATCTCCCAGGCAGTGACTGGCAGTGAGTGCACACGGATCCGCCCGGATGGGAAATTCCGAGTGCTCTGACAGATTCCGAGTTGCTGTTTGCAGTTAAGAGTGGCTGAAAGGAAGAAACTTGCTTCAAAAAAAAATGAATATCCAGGGAAAACATCTCGTAGTGCAGCAGTTCCAAAGAGCAAAGTCGGGAAGGTGGGTGGCGATGGCAGGGAGCAGCTGCCCGCAATTCCAGAGGCAGGGAGGGAAAATGAGGGGCTTGCTGGGATGCACTGGCAAAGCTGGGAAAGCAGGTTCTCTGCACTGGCTTTGCTCTGGAAATCTCTGATCACACAAGAGCTGTGCTGTGGCCCCCAGTTTGCAGGAGCTGGGTGATCCTGTGTGTCTGCATTTGGGAATCTCTGTGGCTGTTTTCTGTGGGATCTTAAAGCCCCTCCAGTGCCACCCCCTGCCACGGGCAGGGACACCTTCCACCAGCCCAGGTTGCTCCAAGCCCCGTCCAACCTGGCCT
>JAYRBT010000018.1:1563701-1576387 GCA_036023395.1 Myiotriccus ornatus | reverse complement strand
TCCCTGGAAGTGTCCCAGGCCAGGTTGGACGGGGCTTGGAGCAACCTGGGCTGGTGGAAGGTGTCCCTGCCCATGGCGGGGGGTTGGAAGTTGATGCACTTTAAGGTCCCTCCCAACCCAAACCATTGTGGCATTCCATGAACTTGGCCATCCAAGTGACAGCAGAGTCTGGAGGAGAAAGGAGGAAGCCCCAGCCACAGTTCATCTCTCAGGCTGGCTGGGCTGAAAGATGCTCAGAAACACAAAAACCCCGGGCAGGATCGTTTCTTAAACGCTCACGTGGGCTCCTAATTGTGGAAACATGTTGGATTATGTGATACCATGGGGTTATATAACACCTTTTATGAAACTCTTGGCACGAAAACAATGCATAAAAATAACAGATGTGGCAAATCACAACCATGTTCGGGAATCTTTCTGCAGTTCAGTTTAGTGAAAACAATAGACTCGGTTTAAATTGGGAGGTTTTTTTTTTCCTTCAAAAAATGTCTAAGGGCAAAGAAGTTTTGGACAGAATAAGAAGGCTGAAAGTGCAAAAGGGGTTTCTCCTAAAGAAGTCTGGAGGTGGTTGAGAATTCCAGGGTAGCAAAGGGTGTGAAAAGGGATGGAGATGAGCCCTTCTACCTTCAGAGAGACCTTCCTTCTAAGCCAGGCAAGGGAAAAGTGTTCCTGAGGCGTGTCCTGAGGGAATGGTGGTAAACCAGCATCCTGAGCGAGAACCAAGTGTGCAGTTGTCCTTCTAGGACCATCACACTGCAAATGTGGCACCTGGGGACATGGTTGAGATGGGCCTGGCAGTGATGGTTGGACTCAATCTCAGAGGGCTTTTCCAACCTCAGTTATTCCATGATCACTACTGCAAAACCCAAAGGGGTGCCCGAGGTGAGCTGCGAGTGCAGGAGGGTCTCAGCAGGGTGGGTGTCTGACTGCACCCAGTCTTCCCCCAGCCCAGAAGTTTTCCCAGATGGGTTTGCAGCACTCCACAGGAGAGGTCCTGGGTGTCAGGAATGTGGCTTTCCCACGCTTTTGTGAAGCTGTGCTGCTGATAAGAGGCCCCTCACAGCCTGTAATCGGAGCAGGATCTGCCCGAGAGCGAACGCGCTGTGACTGCACCGGCGGATAACGAGGAACAGGCTCCAGTTAAACACCAGTTCCTCCCGTTTGTTGTGGTACACGGTGTCCTGAGCACGGGCTGTCCACAGTCAGAGCACCCAAAACCAGACCCAGGGCTTTAAACTGCGAGGCAGTGCTGGAATAAGGAATTGGATCTGGCTGGGAGTTGTGTGGGTTTTCAATCTCCTTCCTGGCTATCAGCCTCTGTGCAGTCGATTTCTACTTGGGCACAGGCCCTGGCTCCAGTTGGCATTTGGGACCATCCTGGTACAACAGTGCTTCCCAGAACTGAATTTGGCATCCAGTCTGCTCCATCATGTCCCATTAATTCATAATTCATTGTTTGAGGGAGCCCAGATGTGAGCGCAGGACCGGCCGCTCGGCCGTTCTGGAGCCATTTGGCCAAGAGGTGCCAATTATTTCTTGGTGTCATTTGAAAGAATTTTGGTTCCCAGATGGGAGAAAACTGCAGGACATCTTCAACGGAAAAGGGAAAACCAGGACTAATAGCCTCTCTTTATTAGTGGAGAAAAGAAAGATACTTCAGCTAAAGGCTTCCAACTTAAAAAAAAAAAGGGAAATTTCAACAGAAAGAGTGAACTTACTGTTTGGAAAGAGTCTGCAGGGTGGAGACATCGAACTGAAAGGGTCTTGTGTAACTTTGCTTTTTAGGTCTGAGACTAAATTCCCTCGTTTATTCCTTTGCTTTACCACAGAGAGATGGCAGAGGAATGCTAAGGAAGAGACTGATTTTTGGACTAGCTGGAAGCATGTGGCATCTTCCAGGATCGGCCCCAGACACTTCTGTCTCTAATTTTTGTCCAGACAGCTGATATTTCATAGCTCTTCCCATCCTCCAAGTCCTCTGTAAGTGTTAAGTATTTTTGCATCCAGCAAATGGAACAATAACGGAGGACTTAATTTTCCCATCTGTCAACTAGTCCTGAACAAATTGTACGTCTTTCTCTTTAGAGTGAAATCTCAGCTAAATTAAAAGCTTTAGTGTTCATTTTCATGTAACAGAGGTTCTGAAAGAAATTCTGTCATCACATTTCTGCCTGAGTTTTTTTATTTATTTTTTTTAACATATTACAAATCACAGAAGCCTTGTTTTTGTAATTTGGCGATGGTGGCTCTATCTTAGGTATCTAAGCTTGGCTCGTGCTGCCCCAAAGTTATGTACCTGAATTGAAGCCAGAATTGTCATGGACTCAGGGAATGGTTTGGATGGGAAGGGACCTTAAGGCTCATCTCATTCCACCTCCTGCCATGGGCAGGGACACCTTCCACTAGCCCAGGTTGGTCCAGCCTGGCCTTGGACACTTCCAGGGATCCAGGGGCAGCCACAGCTTCTCTGGACAACCTGTGCCAGGGCCTCCCCACCTCCCAGGGAAGGATTCCTTCCCAGTATCCCACCTAACCCTGCCCTCTGGCAGTGGGAAGCCATCCCCTGTGTCCTGTCGCTTCAAGTCCCTCTCCAGCTCTTTTGGAGCCTCTTTGGCCACTGGAAGGTGCTCTCAGTTCTCCCTTCTTTTCTCCAGGCTAAGTTATTGAGGAAAAATGCTGTATATGAAGGAGGGTTAGTGGTGTTGGTAAAGGAAAGCTCAGGGGCTTTGGAGAGATTTCTGTGCTGCTGCAAAGCTCGAGGGCCACGAGCAGGTGGTGATGCCACGGGCTCCATCCTGCCCTGCTGAGGATGCTGAGCACAGGCTGGGCTTTGCTGTTCCCCAGACAGTGTTTGGAGAATTCTGTTTGTCTTGGGCTTGACCTTCCAAGGCCACGCTCCCGAGAGCAACGCTGAGTTTGACTGGTTCCTGTGCGTGTGGGAGGTGCTGACACATTCCAAACCGTCCTGGTGGGCTCTGGACGTGTTGGCTCTTGGTGACTTGTTGATTCTGGGCAGGCCATGGCAGCTCTAGGCCGGGTGGTGCTGCTCTCTTTGCCCTCTCAACCCTGGATCTGCAGCAAGGGGTAACACAGGAGGTGCCTTGGGTGCAGATATCCCCTTGTCTTCCCCGTCCTTGCTTCCTCGTAGTAGATGTTGTCCGTCCTCACGTCATCCTCCCCCAGCATCACCCATCTGGCAGGCTCAGATAAGGGCTGAGAGGGGAGATAAGAAGCTCTTTCCCTTCTCCTCCCTCGTCTGGAGCACCAGCAAATGGTGAGGCTGCACTTCCAAAGTCCCACTGTTAAACCCATGGGAAAGGGGCACCCAAAGGAAACGGGTCACACTCCCCCCTTCGTCTCTGGAAGACAGATTTGTCAGTGCAAATCTGGGATGAAAGAAGGGAAATAATAATAAAAAACAGCTTAGAGCCAGGTTCCCCTTCTCCTCAGCACCCCACCGGGTCTCTCAAGCCACCCTTGAAGTTCCAGGGTAGGTTTACCTTGAGCAAAACCATGTTATGTGATGTGGCAAAGACACACCCTAAAAGAGACAGGTAGGAATTTGGCTCTGGAGCTGTTTTCATTGGAAAACAAAAGGGTTTCTGTGACAGTCTGGAACAAGTGCCAGTGAAAGGGTATGAACTCTTTGCAGACTGTGGTAACTGCAGAATATTGCTCACAAGGTTCCTACAAGTCACCAGGAGCTTTTGCCACCCCTCTTGATGAGGCAGCTTGAGTGCAACGAGGTGATGTGGTCCAGCAAATGGAGAAAACAGAGCAAAAATGCAACTTCTACTTGATGTCTGCCAGCTCCTCCCTCAGCAGTGCAATCCTAGAGGGGCAGCCATGGATGCAGCACCGCATCCACAGCAGGACTTTCACGAGCAGAGCCCAAGGAGGCCGTGGCAGGGCTCCAGCAGGAATCCTCTGGGCTTTTTACAGCTGCTGGGATTTTTTCTGCTGTGAAGTGCTGCTGTACAGAGGAGGTGTGAGAACTTCCCCACCCCAGCGATAATGAGGTAGAAGAGGATGCAAAGAGGCTGGTTCAGGTGCTCCCTGCCCCGAGCTTCCGTGCTGGAAGCTGCCACGGCAGCAGTTCCAGCTGTGGGATCCACAGCACGAGCTTTAGAGCAGATCAGGTTCAAGTGCTTTGGCTGGGCTGGGCTGGGCTGGCTCGTGCTGCAGAGGGGATAAATTAGGATGTCAAAACAGAGAGATGTTGTCACACACCCATCTCCCCCTCTGGGGTCAAGGTTCTGCTTCCTAGCTCGGAAAGCCATTAGTCCAGTGGAAAGCATATGGCCAAGAAGGGGCAAAGGAAAGTCTGGTGTGTTTGGGTCAGAGCTGCAGACAAAAGGCTCTTTGTGCTCAGAGCTGACAATGACAAATAAAGAGGAACCTGTTGATCTGGGAGAGAAATGGAGGATTATGAAAAGATCACATGGGGAGAAAAAGACCTTGGCTGTTTGTCTGGGTCTCTGCTGTCCTTAAAATGCTTTCTGTGGCTAGGGTGTTATTTGTTAATGCAAAAATTGTCTCCTGCTCGTGGGTGCCTTTCCCTAACCTGTGAAATGCTACCTGTGCCTACAGATGCTGCCCCCAGACCAGAGAGGTGACATGCTCTCAGCTGGGTCCTTGCCATGTGTGAGGTGCTGTGATTATAACAAATGTTTGCAAATCCCTCAGAGCACCAGAAACACCAAACGCTAAAAAATAGTGTCTATCCAGCCACTATCATAAATACAGGACACAAAGGAAACCCCACTAGCAAAACGCCTATAATTCAACAAAGTTCCTGGAAGGAGCCCAAAAGCTATGTCTAATGCTAATAATAAGCATATTTCCCAAAGGTACCATTTGATTTCTATCCAAAACTAAACATATTTGAAGCTCTGCCTGGACGTCATTGTATAGTAGATTAACTGGGGCAGTTTAATGTGTGACTAACTTCATAAAGCCTTCAGCCAGCTCTGAAGGAACAGCAACAGTCTTGACAAGGCTGGGCTACAAAACACTTCACAGATAACGTGGTGCTTTTCACAGCAAGTCTGGAAAAAATAGAGCAGGGCTTTGGTTTCGTGGCACATCTGGCAAGTGCACAGTTCTGATCGGTGTGCAGAGAACAGGCTGAACAGAAATATTTATATTGAGCATCGATGGGCTGCCTAAAATGACCTCCAGAGTGTATGCAGTGCACCATAGATTTTTAAAAAATCTATTACAGCCCATTATGTTCTGGAATGTATCCGAGTCCATCAGCGTGGGCAGTGCCAGCGAGTCTCTGCCTTTGCTGCAGTGAAGGAGACCTATGGAAACGTGTTTAATTCAGAATAAAGCAGGAGGGGGTGGGGGGGAAATAACAGCAGAATGCTTTTCCTCTGGTTTTATTTATCTTTACAGCTGAAGAGCCTGAGCTGGGGAAGGTGAGTGGGAAATGAAACACAAAGGGAAAGGTCCCTCGCTGTTCTTTAAGCACTGGTGTGAAATCAATGCACATAATGCACTTGGAAGGGCTCTCTCATTTACTGGTTTTCAGTAAATTGCTGGGCTGTGCTTCCCAGTGATAATGTGATAGTCATGGCTGTGCCAGGAAGAATATACTTTAAAAAATAAAACAAACCAGAAATAAAACCAAAGAAGGGAGCAATTCCCTGCAAGCAGCACTTGGACAGCTTAGTCTGGGCTGCCCTGAGTTCTATATGTTAACCAAGAAATCCCCAGGCTGCTGCCTATCTCTCCAGGAGGAACAGAGCGTGGCCTGGCTCTCTGGAGTTTGTTCCAAAGACACAACAAACCACTTTTAAGCAAAATATCCTCCTGCAGAGAGAGGGAGGGTTGGAGTGCCCAGCCCTGGAGGTGTCCAGGGCAGGCCTGGCCGTGGCACTCAGTGCTCTGGGCTGGGGAACAAGGTGGGGATGGGGCACGGGGGGATCTGTGGGCTGGGAGGGCTTTTCCAACCTCAGTGATCCTGGGATTCCTGCTCTCCAGGCATTTTCCAGCCACTGCTCTTCCCTCTCCCTTTGCCATCCTCATTTTCCCCCCAGTAGTGGGTGATGAGCTCCCAGTGATGGCTGGATTAGGCTTAGGGTCCAATTATCCTCATTAAAAGTATAAACTAATAATTCCTAGTTCAAAGGGGGTTTGCTATGGACAGCCCCACCAGGGATTTAGTGCTTGATACTGAACTTGGTGCTTAGGTTTTCTTTTAATAATATTTTTTAACTGGAGGCAGCTCTATTTATATATACTCCGGGAGGATAATTTTATGGGTAAATATAATCTTTATTAATATTTTCTTTGTTAATTCATTGATGTTAGTAAAGAGCTTTGAAGATGAAAGCACTGTATGCAATAAATATTAACATTATTCCAACTTATTTTAATGTTGCCAGCATTCCAGCTCCATCATCTTTCATCCAAGAATCTCAAAGTGCTTTCCAAATGTTAATTAATTTCCTCTCAACAGTCCAGGGAGATACCTATTATTATCTTCATTTCACAAAGGAGTCATTCTGAGTGCATTTTACCCCATGACTTGGTCAAAATCAGGTAATATGGCAGGAGTTTATTTGGGACGGAGCCAAAAATTCCTGCCTCCCGTTCTCCCGTCCTTGCTGCTGGACAACATTCCCTTCCTGGGAGTGGGGTGTGACACTCAGTGCTCTCATCAGGTGCTTTTATTGGTTGCTCTTAAAAGAAAAAAATAGACTATGATAAAATGCCCCACCCAGGGGCAGGAGAGGAAATGAAACTCTTCAAAATCAGGATGTTCACAGCTATTAAGAGACGAAATTTCAGCATTTTTTTGATGTGCAGGAGTAAATCTTAATGGGATGCTGGTTTAGAGTCCTACTGTAGAGTCAGAATCTTATAATCCTTACTTTAAGGAGTATTAAAATAGAAGTATTTTCTCGAACGCTGCACAGCTGAGGAAATGCTGTGGTGGAGAGCACAGGTGAGCACAAAAGATCAACATTCTGCAGCTGAAATGTCTCCTAAAACGCTCTTCCCAAACCAGAGGGTGAGTTACTGACGAGACAAGAAGAGCATTTAGAGCCAGGGTGACTCCAGCAGTCCATGAGAACAATGCAAAGTTCAAAAATAGCACTATTGACTGGTGGAAAAACAACATACATATAATTTTCAGGTAATTACGACAGTATAATTAGCTGTGTTGCTCTCATATGAGCCATCTGAAATGAACTCTGCTTGCTGCTGGAGCTCAGCTTTGTTCCCAGGGCTGCAGAGATTCTTTAGGAAGAGTGATGAGGTAAAAAATGAAGATGTGAGTATTTCACAGCAGATGCCACCCTGGTGCCTTCTGCTGGGGCTTCATCCAGCTCCACTCTTCAGGCAAGGTGAGACCTACAGAGCTGGGAGAGATAAGCATAATCTACTCCTATAAATCTATGAATTCCATGTGTGGTCCATAATGGAAACTGTGGGACAGGGAGGAGGAAAGAGACTCAAACTGTAACAGGTGTGACTGATGCCCTGTGCAAAACTGATATAAATTAGGATTGTATGGAAAATATTAGTATTTGACATGCACTGTGAGAGTGAGGGAATGGGGAGAATAACATGTAACTTTACTCTCAATCAAAGCTCTGGAAAAGTTAGCACCTTGATTATTTTTATTTGCCCCAGGCTTTGCTTATTAAGAATTATTTAGTATCTGAAGAAACCAACTTCAACACTGGGACGCTGCAGTCTTACCAAAAAATCGCTTTTAATTGGAATGAGAGACTCTACCCCAGTGCAAACCTGGGTTTGTTGATGCTGTAGGTCTGTACAGGGTAATTAAAAGCCTGCCTCGCCTCTGTGATGATATTTTGGAAATAAACGCAGCTTTTAGTAGTTTTCTGTCCTCAAATAGTTCTCGGCCAGTTTGAAGCTGCTGAAGGATGTGATGCTCTAGGTTTGGACACGGCCCTCTCAGCTCCGTGTGGAGCAGCCACGTCCTGCTGCAGTTGCTTTTTACTCCTTGTTCTTTTACTACATCCACACATTATGAAAATGGGTGCTAATGACAAAAAAATGCCAATTGTGAATCATGGAAATGGAATTTTGTTGACCAAAATTGTGGATTTAACTCGGCCAAAGGAAATGCTTTTACAACTGTAGATGAGTATCTCAGGAACGGCCATTTCTTTGGAGAGAAAAAAACCATTCCAGTTCTAATTAAAAAAAAAAAAAAAAAAAAAGGATAATGATGTAAAAGAAAAGCGAATAAAGGTACAGACAGAACTAGATCCACTCAACAGTGGCAGTAAAAGGTCCAGAAGTTAATTTTAGGTGAGTGAAATTAATGTAAAGTGGATGCAAGGCCAGAAGGGTGCTTGTTTTAGTACAAAACCAGTCCCACTCACAAATTTCCTCCTGGAATCCTGGAATGGTTTGGGTTGGAAAGGACCTTAAAGCTCATCTTGTTCCACACATGATCCAGTGATACTGGGGTGGGAAGGATGAAGAAATAGTTTTGAAGAATGGGCTGATTGTTGTGCCCAGGACTATTGTCTTGCAGCTGCGAGGCTTTGTGGAGCAGTGGAGGACAGAGGGAGCAGAGCTTGCCTTGGAATGTGGAATTCCAGGCAGGGAATACAATCCACAGGGCATTCAAAAATCGAGGAGTGCAGTTAAAGTTCTGTTAGATTAATAAAAAATTGCAGCGGGGGCAGAGTTTGTCCCGTGGCCACGGCAGGCTTTGGGTGCTCGGGGTTGGAAATGAGTACAGAAATAAGGGAAGTTGATACCGAGAACTGAAAAAACAGGAAATACGAAATGCAGCGGGCATGTGTCACACCGTGACGCTGTGCGTGGCATTCAGGGTTGGAATAACTCCTTCACATGTGCTTTCCGTGCTGTTAGACAGGAGATCTAAGGATATATAACACTGACACGAGCAAAATGGTCCGGTATCGTCCCCTAATTTAGGGGTTTGGGCGATTAACTCCCCCCTGGGAATTCAAATAAGTCAGGCAGCAAAGCTGTGATGAAACTTTCTTTTCTAAGTAAGTAGCCGCCCTTGTTTGGGCCAAATCTGCGAGATGATGGTAACCTAATATGATATAATTTAATGTAATATTGCTCTTGGATGTGGATTTAGGGGGAGATGTGTGCACCAGCCAAGTCCCAGTCACTCAGCAGGAACTCACTCCACAGCACCGTGAGCACTGCCACGTATGTTGCTTATAAAAAATGGACTTATTTTATCAGACAGATTTGCTACTCCATTTTCTACTCATGCAGCCAAGGAATTTTCACTAAAATGTACCTCTGTGGCTTCTTTTTGTCCCTCAGAAAAAGTTACTTCAGTGACACATCTAAATGTTTTTTATGCCTCCAACAACCTCAGATTTCGGTGGCTTGGTTGTGTTTTCTATAAAGAAATAGTAATTGAGAATCTATCATTAAATAAGTTGTACTCAGGATCAAAAATGCCCCCCAGTACTTCTGAGCAGAGAGTAAGTTTGGACTGTTAGACAAAGAGGGGAAATTCTTGGAGACTTGGACTAATGAAAACAATATGTTGGTAGAAAAATTGCATATCTGTTTTAAAAATGTTATTGTGTCTGAACACGGTTTTAAGCAAGTGAGTTACGTGACATGATCCATTTTTTGACAAGTTACAGAATGGGAAATTAGAAGAAATGGGGGTAGGTGGTAGAGTCTCAAGTCATTTATTCTAATGAGATATGGCCAAAAGGGGGAAATGAACTTCTGAAAATTGGGAATTGAAAATATCAAAATTCTGAATGGTTGAGGAAAATCTTGATCTTTAGTCTTCTCCAAAAGATAAAAAAATATTGGAGCTTTAGCTCAGAAAGAGGACAACTGGAAGACTATTTGGGGGTATTTTTACCTACTCCAGCTGCACCCTAGGTGTGTCCTTTTTGAATTAAGACAGAATCCCGACAGATCTGAGTGTTGCCATCACAGCCAGAGCTGCAACAACTGGGAGCACCTTCGAAAATCACTGTGTGTTGACAAAGTCTTTTCTTGGCAATAAACCATCATCTGAGACTCAGGAGCAGAGAGGAACAAAATTTCATTACATGTAAATAATAGTCTAAATATAGAAGCACAGATTGTTATTCTCATTAAGTTCCTTCTTCATGCTAAAGCATATCCTGCTTTTAAAAACAAGTGGCTATCAAAAAGTCCAAACTGAAAAATAAGGGGCCTGCATGAGCTTTGTCTCCAGAAACCCTGACAAGTATTTAGGGTGAAGCATTTTAAACCAAATTTTCGGTGTCCTCTGTTTTAGTTCGCTTCCTTATTTTAATGGAGCCGAAGACATTCTCAGCCTGCTTTATTTAAAGCAAGTTTTGAAAGAGGACACTGTGGTTTATGGCCACGTGTCAAGTTTGATAGTGCTATGCCATGATTTAGCAAAACACTTCAAGCACATGTCCACATCCCACTGAATTTGGTAGGAAGTGAAGAAGCAGAGGAAAAACTGTTTGCTGTGCAGCAAGCAGCCTCATTCAGGGGAAAAAAGTAATTGAAATCAAAAAGGGTTTGTCTTCATACAATTAGAGACCGTTTCTGCCAAATTCCTGAAACGAGACACGAACTCATCGATCACGTTAGATCACGATTATTAAACAGACTGAATCATTTCAAATGAGGGGTTCCAAACTGGGCTGCTCCAGACCACTGGAATAGATGGGCTAATTATGGTGCCCGTGGGCGTTCCGGGGAGTCATCTGACTTTTATTTTTTTAGGTATCTTGCCGAGCAGCCTGCCCCCTCCCCAAACCAGCCTCTTAGACACTCTGATAAGTCTTCATTACACGCAGGATTAAGCCGGAGTATCGGAGTGTCACTTATCAGCCTCTTCTAATTGCCCCTCATTTCCTGAATGCTTCATTTGATAAGCTGAACGCAAAAGAAATCCACGAGAGCAGTGGATATTTGGATATCTGCAATAAAAGCGGGGTGTAGACATGGCCTGGAGATGAGAGAGGGATCCCAGCGAGGAGTCTCCTGGATTTGCTGTCTACGGTCTGGAGACCAAGCTGGAGAGTATTTCTGGGAGAAATGCTTGGAAATGGAATGTTTGGAAGGAGATAGGAGTTGTTCTCCTTGGTCAGAGAATCAGGACTTCTTATATATATATACACACACACACATATTCATTGATATATATGTATATTCTTATGAATAAAGAGGATGGTATCAAAAACCTACTTACTAGAAAGACATTTGATACCACTCTCCGGTTCTTCTTTCAATGCAAACTACCTAATTTTAAATCATGGGTAACTCCTCAGGTCATATGGGATAAATTATAACTCAGAAATAACCAGGAGTGGTAATCTCCTTACCACATGTTCCTGGGGTGGCCCCAAACACACTTTAATCTGTGGAGGGGAGACATTAATATTTGGTTTGGGTTTTTTTTTTAAATTTTTGTATTGCAATGCACATAATCTAAGTGCTTTCTGAATGCAGAGTTGGGGTTTATGGAAGTTATGGAAAAGCAGGGAATTTTGTCTCTTTTTCTCTTCTCTGCACCAAGGTGAAGGCCAAGTGAGGAGTCTCATGGTGATCTGTATTTATAGAGTAACGCACAGGTAAAAATAACATGAATGAAGCCAAAGTGACTTGAATATTCGTATTTAATCTGCCCAATTCACAACTGATTCTGTCATCTTGCCAGGCAGCAACTTTGATATGTATTTTCCTCTCTGTATTACCTGGTCTGCTGTTGGAATAACCCACATTTTACTCGGAAATGACACGAAATGGTCAAGTTTGCATCTCAAGGCTCCGCTCCGGTTCCTTAGGCCTCCCAAGAACACCCGTATTGCTGTTCCTCGGTAAGAGCAAAAACCCGGGCAAGCTCGTGATGATTCCCCGAACTTTTCTGCAGAAGCCCAGGGGAATAAAACTTATTATTTATGAAACTCATCATTTCCCTCTTGGTGCAGATCAGGAGCCCGAGGGTTCCACACCGCCGCTGAGGGACCCCAGCCCCGTCCCCTGCTGCTCCACTCCTAAACTACTTAAACCCGCGGATCAAGCAGCAGGAGTCAGGGTTGCAAATTCCAATTTTAATCAACTTCATTCATCGCTACAGCGACGCGCATCCACCGCTCCGCTCTGGCGCTCCGGAGGGTCGCGGGGCTCGGGTCCCTCAGGGGGCGCGGGTCCCTCAGGGGGCGCCGCCCGCTCCCCTCACGGAGCGACCCGCGCGGGAAAAGGGGGGAAACTTTGCGGGCAGGGCGGCATCGACAACGCGGTGCCAGCGGGGCGGCTCGGGGAGCCCCGCGGAGGGCCCGGGGTGGGGGGAACCGAGGGTCTCCGCCGAGGGGCGCGGGGACCGGGGCGGGACCCCCGCCCGGCGAGGAGGCACAAAATGGCGCCGCGATTCAAACGCTGCGCGCCGGGCGCGGGCGGGGCGGCGGGAGCGGGGGGGGCGGCGTCCCGGCGGGGCTCACTGCGCCTGCGCGCGGCCTCGCAAGATGGCGGACAGTGCGGAACTAAAGGTAAAGCGCAGCTCCGGGTCCCCCCGCGGAGCCGCCGGGACGGGCCGGGACGGGCCGGGGGCGGCCGCGGGTCCCGGCGGGGCGGGCGCGGCCGCCGGCAGCGCGGGGGGCGGAGGGACGGGGAGAGCGCCGGCGGGCGGCGCGGCGCGGAGCTGCCTGCCTTCCCCTGGCCGCCCCCCCTGCGCCGGCCGC
>JAYRBT010000018.1:1551875-1563592 GCA_036023395.1 Myiotriccus ornatus | reverse complement strand
TGTTCGGGGGGCTCGGCCCGCGGGGCTGTTCGGGGGGCTCGGCCCGCGGGGCTGTTCGGGGGGCTCGGCCCGCGGGGCTGTTCGGGGGGCTCGGCCCGCGGGGAGCGGCCCCCGCCAGCTCCGCCGCCCGCCCCTTGGCCTTTGGGGAGCCGTCAGGCACTTCGCAGTAGCCAATTGCAGTTACCCCGGCAGGGATTTTGAGGAACTGTCGTAGCGGGTGGCGGGGCATCCGCTCTGGACACGCGCCCAAAAATCCGAGGAAAAGGAGCCCCCCCCCCGACCCCTCCAAAAAAAAACTTTGCCGTGGCTTCGATGCCGCGCGTGGGGCTGCAAAGCCTGCCCTGCACGCCCGGCAGCGTGGTGAAAGTTTGGGAGTTGCATCGCAGTTGCCACAGGGTCGTTATCCACCGGGAGGGCTCCTGTCTCCTGCTCTGAAGTTAGTACGGCGGAAGGCACAAATCAGGTGTATATTGAATCGGTAAAATCAGAAGTGTGTTAAAAGTGCAGCAAGCTGCAGAATATGTAAGGTATGACTGCGGAAATGCTTTGGTTTTCCCTAGAGACTCAGCAGGTCTCGGTTTTCTGTGTATCAAAGGTAATGTGCACTTTCATTTTGAGGTGCTTAAAGAGCTGTCAGGAGGTAAAGAAGTATAAAACCTTGAGTGTGTCCAACTTCAGGATCTTCTTTAAATCCCCCCGTGGCCTTAGTTTTTCTGGGTATTTTCAGACCATATTGTGCTGCTTGAGCTGTGTTGTCCTTAAGTCCTTCTTTTCAAAATGTGCTTCCCACATAACGAGATAAAAGGTTGGGAAGTGATTCCAGCGTTTTAAGTTTTGTTAATTTAAGCGTAGCAAATGGAATAATGTGTTTTAATAACCAGCTCTGAGGGGTTTGGGTGCACAGCAGCCAGGTGGGGTTTATGTGATGCCTTTATTAGCAACCCTCCCTGAAATGGAGTTGAGAGATGAGAGATAAGGAATAAAGTTATTTTTTGGGGTGTGTGTTAAGATGACAGGACGGTGGTCAAGGGGCAGGGCTGAAAGGCAGGATTTGGCTGTGCAAATCGACAGTTTATTGATCTTGGGAGCTTTGAAACCTGAAGCCTGTGGTCCATCAGGCTGGGGGGGGCTGTCCTTTTCCTCTGCAGCTTCACAGGTGGATCTTTCATAGACCTGTTTCTGTGTCTGCTCATCATCCCAGACCTCTTTCTTGATCCCTCCCTTAGACTTCCTTATTGAGAACCAGTAGAAAGAAATCACAATTTTTAAAAATTAATTATTCCTGAAGTGCAGTTGCTGCCTCAGTAATTTGGAGAGTGAATGCTCAGCTGACTATTTTATTTTCATTTTCACTTTTCTGCTCAGGGTAGTGACACTTGCTGGCTGACAGTGAAGGATCCCACTGCATTCTGTGAAAACTTGGGTTTTTCCTCTAGTTTTGGGGGATTGGCATAAGAAAAAAGAGTTACTTCATGAATTTATACTTGGAAGACTTCGGTCTCCAGAACTTTTTTTACAAGGAAAAAAAGGTGTGTGGGTGGGTCCTTCTGTGTCAGGAAGGAGAGGGGAAGACAAGGGGGCCCGAAATTCCTGCTTTGGGTCGTAGCTGTCCCAGGGTGGTTTCCCAGGAGCAGCACAGCTCAGTGATGAGGTCCTGGATGAGGTGAGTGCTCCTGGGAAAAACGGGGCTAATGGAAAGCTGTGCCATCGGGCCTGGGGGCAGTGGGTGTTTTCTGAGCAGGAGTAAATCCCCAGAAAACTTTTAAAATTCTTTCTTTGCAAGTGGAAAGGTGCCTGAGAGAGGGTTTGTGATTAAGACTCTGCTGTTTGAAGGACAACCAGTGAATTCCTTTAATTATTTTCATTTTCTTAGGTAAAAACCTTTTCCATTTCTCCTCCGATTAATTAGCAAATGGCATTGATTTCAGCTTTAGTGACCTTTAAAAACTAAAATCAAATGCGATAGTTGTGCAGTGGCTCGCTTGCCTTGCCAGAAAAAGTTTGTCAGGAAGACTTGGGCAAGTTTCTAAAACTTTTCTGCCTTCCCACGTGAAGACCTGCGGGTAACACTGCCCGTGTAAATTGGGGAATGGGATATGATGGTGTTGCCAAAGGCAAATGAAAGGTCCTGCTCCCTCCAGAAGAACAGTGGTCAGTCTTACTTGCAATAACTTTTCCTGGAGCTTTAAATCGTGAAATAGCCTCTTTTTTGTAATGTATTATCTCAGTATAATCAAGAATATTTCAGTCTTTTGCCCCATTTGGGACTGTTTGTCCTATTGGAAAAAAAAAATAATCAGATAAGATCAAACATACTGTGCAGATCCCAGACTTGCGAGGTTACTGAATTCTTTGGTGCTCTGGAAGGATTGGATAAATTGAACCAGAATGTTTTCATTTCTACTGCTGAAATAAGGTAACTGGAAAGTCTGTGGAGTTCTCCATAACTCCATAGGCTGAGGCATATGTGAATTTTCCTGATCTTAATTACTATTCCTGTATAATTGCACACAGACTCTAATTTATCTCAAGGTAAGCTATTTAAAGCTCTTTCTAATTGGAAGGAGTATACTTGAGTGATTAAATCTTTCCTTCAATATTTCTTACATCTCTTTAAATTGGTTATTAGATTGTTGTGATCTTTGCCTTCCACTCAAGTCCTTTGGAAATCATTACACAGTTTGCAATAATCAATTCAATTATACATGGATCAAAGAAGGAAAAAGAAAAGCTTATGTTCGAGTATTGTCATTCTTGATACTGTCCTAAGGAGCTGGTTTGGAAAGCACATGCTGGGAGGTTTTCTCCTTTGTTCTCTCTCCTTTTAAGAAAGTGCCTTTGGGGATTGAAGAGATCCCTGGTGTGTTTCTTGTTAGACACAATTTATACTTTAAAAAAAAAAAAAAGTGAGCCAAGAGTTTGAATGAAAATTCATAAAAGCCTTTCCACACAATGGGGAGGAAAACAAACCAGTCATAAATACCCAGCTGGGAAATAACCCTCCCCTAAATGCAGAGAGGCAGCTTTTGAGGGGGACAGGTTGGTGGCACAGCTTTCAGGTGGGGGTGACAGCAGTGACAAGTGGATCTCTGGGATGGCATCCCCAATGCTAACAGGCATAATCTACCTATTTCAGTGTTCAATTAGAATTTTACTCCTCTGTATTACGAGCTATTTTTGCTTAATCCTTTTATAAGTTGCTGTGGTTGGTTGTTTCTGTGATTAAAGTAAATATAATCTACTTTTCATTGTTATCTGAGTCCCTGGATTACGGTGGTTTCATGCTGTAATTTAGTGTGTGGCAGCACCGTTGTATTTTTAACTGTCTTTCGGTCCAGGTATCATTTTTTGAGCCTTTGGTCTTTGCCACTGGGATTGCAGATACCAGAGGAATAACATTGGCAGCTGTGCATCACCACTTAACTGTCAGAGCCCCAATCCATAACCCTTCTTTATGGCCAATAAAACCCAGATTGCCTGTTGTGCACACGGAAATACAGTGTCAGTGCACTTGTGCAGAAACCCTCCCCGGCACTGGGGCCACCCTGGAGGCGTTTGTGCTTCTGGGCAAGCGAAATTCTCCTTTGATGCCACTTGGGAGAAGGAAGGAAGGGGTAAGAACCATGTCCACCCTACTAGATATTTGTAATGGGTTTTGCAGTTCATTTTCCTTTTGCTTTAGAAATTACAGTTACAGGGCTGAGAAGGTTAGAGGCAGGTAGAAGATGCATCTTCTTTAGCTTTATTCCATGAGGAGAGTGTTCCCCTCAGGAGGGTGGGTGCTCAGGACTCAGTTTCTGCCTGAGGCACACAAGACAAATAGCTAAAAGCATCCCGTGGAACGGGGTGTGGACAGTTCAGATACCTTCAGATATTGAAGTTATTTATAGGGATGCAGCCACTGCTCTGGTTTCAGTGGTTTATGGCCTGACCTGCCTTCACACAGGGCACAGAGATAAGTGCAGACCTGTCACTAATGTCTCTGGCACGGAGGATTGGAGTTCCTGTAATCTGTTCTCAGAGAAGTCAACGTCTCATCATTTCCCTCTTTAGGGCCATTACAGTGAAAACCTAAGCAGAATTTCCACACACTTGAGACTTGAGTGCTCCCTGTAATTGTTCTGAGATACCCCCAGCCCTCTCCCACCCTGTGAGTGCCTCCCTGCTGCCTTTCTTGGAGCACCTCCTGGAATCCCCGTTTGTCCCAGTGCTCAGAGTGAGGGTGAGCTGGTGGCTCCATCAGCGTGGCCTTCACTGGGCTCTGCTGATACTGAATTTGAAGCAACAGTCCCTTGGTTGCTGTGAATCAACATTTTGAAAGGGTTACTTTATGGACCACTCAAATCCCATTGGATTTATGGCTGGGAAGTGGATTGGGTCTCTTGTGACTTTTCTCTTCTTGGTGTTTTGGCCCTTTGGCTGCACAGGGAGAGAATTCCACCCACAGTCCTGAGGTGGCCTCAGAACTGTCTGGTTACTTCTGCTGCTCTGCTTCCCCTCTACAAACTGCTTTGCTGAAGGATGTTGCAGGTGCCCTTCTAGTGGAAAGCTCAGCTTTGTCACCCTCCATAAAAAGCAGTCAAAGCCTTCTGACAGCCAGGATTTCATGTAAAAAATTGGTCAGTAAATACCTTGTGTGTCTCATGCAGCCCAGCTGCCTCAGCCTGTGCTGTCCCCCTTGACCTCTGGTCACAGAATTGTGCCTGCAAGAGTCACTGAGAAATGTTTGTGCTGTTCTTGAGGGGGAGAAAAGGGGAAATGCACAGTTTGGGGGGCTCCTAGGACATGTGGTCGGGCAGCTGGAGTTTGGAACCCCCTTGTTGGAGCTCAGGTATCGATTGGCTCGTTGCTCTGTCACTCTTCCAGCTCTGTGTAGACCAGTAAATGCCAGGAGTGCTGGTTTGGGCTTTTTAAAGTGAAGATGATTGGATTTTATGATGCAGGAATTGCACATAGTACCTTCAGTAGTAATCTGTTCATGAAAACAAATGCCATTCTTAAAAGTTGTTTGTTTTTTTTTTGCTAGGGAGGAGGGGTGAGAGGAGAAGGGAGCTTACCAAGAGTGCTTATTTCTGTAATTTTGCTCGGTGCTGTCAAAGCCATTTTGAACATGTAGTCACTGCTATAAAATGTGGCTCTTTGAAAGCAAATTAAAAACTTTGGGACTACAGGAAAGACTCAGAGGTATTAAACCCTTGAGAATATCTGGAGTTGAGAATGGAGCCAGCCAGGAGATGTCAGTTTTACCTGGCTTTGTTCTGATCTTCCAAATGTTCAGTGGCAGCCAGAGCCACATTAAGCCAGGTAGCAGTACATTATTCTGCCTGTGCTGTGCCACAAACCTTTGGATTGTCATTTCTTCTCTCCCTGTTTTGCTGAGGCTCCTGGGGCTGGTGCAGCTGTATTGATCCAGGAGTTTGTCAGCAATTTGCTTGATCTTGTTCTCCTTTTGGGATCAGGGATGGCTGTGGATGTCTCTGTTGTCTGTTGTGTCCCTTGGCAAACACAAGGAGTAGTGGAGTGCTCCGAGCTTTGTGTCCCAGGGCCAGGGCAGAGCAGGAGTGAGCAGAGGGTGGGTATTATGGGCTTGTCTGGGACATGTGAAACAAAGAAATGAAAAGCCAGCATACAATGAGACCAGGGGGCAACCTAAGCGTGACCTTTATGTCTATAGGAGATGATACACAAGAGATTTATATAGGAAGTGGCACGATAATTAATGGAGGAGCAAAAGGAGCCTTTTAAAGCCGTGGCGGGGTAAGAATAGAGCCCTGGGCTGTGCAGCAGAGCAGAGGCTCTGTGGGCATGTGAAAGTTTATTCAGCACTGGGGATGGGGAGAGAAGTGCTGGTCGCTCCATGTGCATCGCTGAACAGGGATCTGGGCGAGCTCCCCTGCGTTTGTTTAGGAAATAGGAACGAGCCTTGTGAGTGAGCTCTGCCTCCTCCTGCCAGCCCTGCCTGGGCTGGGGGAATGCTCCAGGTGCTACTTTCCATCCTAGAATGGTATCTGACAGTGGGAGAGGAAGGGAGAGTGTCAATCTCTCCCTGCTTCGAGGCTGACGCAGCCAGCAGCTTTTCCATAGTAAACTGAGCTGCATCCCTGTACCTCTGGAGATATTTTCTTCCCTGTGCCCTGTTTATGGTATGTCCTAAGAATGCTTTTCATGCTCAGTTCTTCAAACCAGAGTTCAGTAGGACTCTCCTGTTGCATTTCTTGGTGTTAGATTCAGTTTGACACCTACTTGCTCCCTGCATCCTGACCATAGATCATGTGGTAATTTTGGCTGGGAGGGAGCGTGGGAAATCTCCACTCCAGGCTCCTGCTTGGAGGCAGGATCAGCTCTGAGGTCAGAACAGGTTACTCAGGACTTTATCCAGTCTGGTGTGTGAAACCTCTGAGGATGGAGATGACACCACCCCTGTGGGCAACCTCTTCACTGCTGAACTGTTCTCATGGTGCAAACAGGGTTGTGTCGTTCGTCTTTTTTCATATCCACCCTCAACCTCTTATTTCATCTTGTGCCTTGTCTCACATCCCTCTGCTGTGTGCTGGTGTGAAGGTCATGGCTCTGTTTCCTTGATGACCTCCTTTACACGCTGGAAGGTTGCCATGAGGCTCCTCCAGAGCCTTCTCTTGTGCAGGCTGAAGTAGCCCCGTTCCCCCAGCCTCTTGCTGTACCTCACACCTTTGGCAATAAGATACCAGCAGCTTGTTTGGGAATGGCATTTGGGCAGGTGAGTCCAGGAGGTTTTACTCCTGAGGATTTCTGCTAGTGGAGGTGTTTTTGGAAATGCTTAACAGCTCAGCCATGTGCATGAGTAGTTCCTGTGACTGTCCACTGAGAAGGTGGAAATTGCTTCAAAGAAAATGGAATTTCAGAAGCAGTGAACCTCCTGAGAGGAGAAGGTGACAGGCAGCAGGTGGGCAGCTCTTCACCAGGAGGCTCCATGGGATTCTTGTCCATTTTGGAAACTGGGATACCAACCTCTCCCACTCGTTCCTCCCCTCCCATTAAATACATGCTTATAAAGCAGATGGAAAACTGAGCTCAGTCTCCTTCTTGCTTGGCTGCAGCACCTGAAGATGCAGCTTTTGTGGCCACAGCCATTGGAGTGTGCAAAGACTGATAAATGTCCTCAGTAATTTGTGTTGGGCAGGAGTTAAGTCATAACCTTTGGGCAGAGCTGAGATTAGAAACCTGTTTTTTTCTAAGCTGGGTAAAAACCAGGTCTCTTGTTCTGCTCTTGGTCCTTGGAAGAGCATCTCCCCTTGTTTGTTGTGTGAGCAGGTGAGAGATTTTCACTGTTCAGCCAGGTGAGAAATTTATTGTGAAGAATCTGATGAGAATCTTCAGAGTTGGAACTTCTTGTTCACCTTCATTTAGTGCCTTTCTGCAGGATGCTCCCTCTGCCCTCGTGGTAGAGCAGGGCCTGGACTTTATAAAGCTGCTCTGTTCAGCTTTCCTACTGAAAAATGATGCATTAGCATGAAAAATAGAATATGGATGGTTTGTTTGGCTCTTTAGCATAAATGCAGCTCCCTATAATTTTTTTTTTATAAAGCAGAAGCCAAATACAGTACGGATAATGTGTTTGGGTCGGGTAAAATCTGTAATCAGACTGCAGGAGTGTGTTGTAAAAAGTTGTGTGGATGAGAATGTTTTCTGATACATTCATCCCTCATATTGTTTCTCGAGACTCCCCTGACAAAATGATCTCACTTTTGTGCAGATGTTGTATCTTGTTTCCCTGGTGCAAAATCAGAGTCTTTGCAGCAGTCCAAGTATTTGTGTAGATTCTCAGCTTATTGGAAAAGCTGTTGGAGCAGCTCTGCCCAGGCTGTGGATGGAGCTGTGAGTGCACCCATAAATGTGCAGCTCCAGGATGGACAATGTGGGACACGAACCGAGCTGCTCTTTTGGTGGGTTCCGTGTTGATTTAACAGCATCTCATCTGTGAGTCTGCTGAGGCCACTCCGTGGCAGGGCTGCAGATCATTTTCAGTCAGGACTGTTGGTTTGAATTGCAAGGATTTTAGATAATATTTTTCTAAAGGGTGCACACCCAGCTCTTCATTCAGTTCGTTTCTGCTCTTACCTCTTCGGTATTAAAATTTGACTCTTGTAGTTGAGAAGGAACGTTTTTATTCGAGGCTCTTGACGATGTCACTTGGGTTTCTGAGGAAATGGCTAAAAATAAATGTGTTATAAACTGATTCTTCAGAACGTCAAAGTAGCTGTGGTGGTTCAGACCAAGGGTCCATCCCTGGTACAGCTTCCAGAAAGGAGTGAGGAGGGAAAAGCAACAACAGGGCGAAGTGTGGGGAGTAACTGTCACCTCCCTGCAACAGTCCCCTGGTCTGCAGCCACTTTGAGCTCAGTGCTCTGGATCCAAAGGGGGCTACCAGCTGGATGAGCCAGAAGAAATCTATTTTCCAAGTGCCTGTCCAGCTTTCTCTTGAACCTTTACAAACCTGTTTTGTTCACAGTGTTTAGGGAGGGATTTTTGTGCTGCTCTTTGCCGAGTGAGGACCCTGCTGGTTTTCCTTTGAGCCTGGTTCCATCCAGCTTCATCCCCGGCTCGCTGCTGTGTCTTGGCGGAGGCTGAGAAGTTGATCCCTGTCCACTCTCCTTGTTCTGCCATGGTTTTATGGATTGTATCATGTTTGTCCCCATGTCCTCCATTTTTAGGTTGAAAAGTCTTAGCTTTTGCTGTTTCTTCATTAGGGAAATCCTGGTGGACTTGTGCCTTCCTTCTGTGAATATTTCCACTTCTAATGTGTGTGTGTGTGTGTATATATATATATAAAATTTTTTTAAGATGGGGCCCCCAAAAGCAATGCCCTTGGAGATCTGGGGGAAGCAGGGATTTACAGTGTGTAATGATTTCTTTGCTCTCTGTTCCCTTCCTGATGATTTCCCCAGCGATTGGTGTGTTTGCTGCTGAGTCTGTGTTTCCAGAGGTGTGTTTATCCTGGGCCCAGGAGTTGCCCCAGGGTGGCAAAGGTCACCAGAGCCATCCCTGTGTGGGGAAGGCTGGGTTTGGCTGCTCAGCTTTTCCCAGAGGCATCACTTGAGTTGTGTACATTGAGCAGCTCCATCCCTGAGGTCTCCCACTTTTCCTCCCTCCTTCCACCAGGTCCCACCATCAGCAACTTTGTCATCCCGCTGTTCCCTTGGTTTCCTGCGATGTCAAGGAACAGGTTAAGCTGTGCCAGCCCAAACCTCCACACATGACCTTCCCCTATTGTTTGCTCTGGGAACAGCTCAGCCACACCGGTAACAGAAGAACTTTGAAAAGCAATTGGGGATCCGTGGCCCGTTTGGTGTTCTGAAGAAGTTGTCCCTGCTGTCAGAACACTCGTGTGTGCAGCCTGGGTGTGCAGACTGCCTTTGACCTCTGCTGGGCCCTTGTTTTGAAACACAGGGAGGACTCTGAGGCGGTGCCAAGCTGTTTTAAGGGGAAGCAGGGATGTGTTGGGACTTGTTTCCTATCTTCAGTTAACTAGAAAACTTTTGTAAAATGTGCCTTTGTTTTTCGTATAGTTTGGTAAAGGACTTGAGCTAAATAAGAGTTGATTAACTGCATTGAGTCCTTCATTGCTTGGGCTCTGATGTCTCAAAGCCTTTATTTTTATCCCCCCCCCAATATTACTGTTGTTTGCTTTTGACACAGAGGCTGAGCAGTGTTGTGAAGCAACATCTACACCTGGAAGTGGAAGCTGTACGTTGTTATCTAGTGAGAATTCAGGAGCACAAAGGTGAAGACATTTTACACTGAAGTTCTAGGCTGAACCCCAGGAAATGCTTTGTTTTGTTGTGAGCCCCTAAATAATCTCCCCAGCCCTGTGCCTTTGGCCTGTGTAGGTAACAAGGACAGGCAGAGCATAAATTCATGAACATGTGAGAGTCATTCAAAGGACATTAATGAGCTGCCAAAGGCTTGTGTCTATGCAAATTCCTATTCAGGGTGGGATTTGGATGAGTGCATTAATGAGGTGGGGCAAGAGTTTGGGAAGTAAAGATGAAAAGGAGCAGTGACTGGAGCAGCATCCTCCCTCTGCCCGGAGAGTGGGGGGGAATCGGGGGGAGGCAGCCCATGGAAGGCTTGGAAAAGTGAGGGAGTGGTATATGAGCAGTCAGTGCTGCTGCTCTCTCTTCCTCGGGATTACCGTGGAAGTTTGAACTTTACTATCACAGTTTTCTTGGGCAGCTCCTCCAGTCCTGGCTGTTCTTGTGGCTGAAGCCAAGTTAAACCCAGAATCGTTCTTGGAGTTTACGTGCCGTGGTTTTCATGTATTTTAAATCATAGGTGTGGCTGCAACTTGGCTTATAAACCCCCTCATTCCATCAAGCAGTTTGTTTCCAGGCAGGGCAGGGGTTATTGTGGGAATAGTGAATTGAATTCAGTCTTACTCTGATTATAAGAAAAATTGTGTCTGAAGGATGAGGTGTCTGAAGGGGAGGGGCACAGGGTGTCAGGTTGAGGGTAGTGGGAAAAGAAATATCCCTCTTCCCACTGAGCAAGTGTCCTTAGTATCTGTCCTGAACATGTGCCAGAGTGACTGGGAAAACGGGGAAATTAGCTTTGTCTGTGCTATGTGCGGGCCAGGAAAATATTGCATAGGGAATATATATATATAGCTCCCTACCTCACTGCATGCTTGAGCCTATAGGTAACACTGCAGCTAATACATAGAAAAATGCAGTTTTCTGGCACGGACAAGCTCTGGAAGATGGAAGGACAGAGTAGCCCGAATTCTGAGGGGTTTGGATCAGCTTTAGGCCTTGCCTGAGATGCATCTTCCCAGTCCGCCTCTGGCTGCACGTTGTCCTTTGGAACTGTTTTCTTTCTCCTCATTGAAAGCTGAAGAAAAGCAGGAAGGTCTGCTTCCTCCCCCATTATTCTGTCATCTTTTTGCATTTCTCCATGGTGGGAAGAGCCCGGTGGTTGTGGGAGATATGAAACACTGCACTTCCTGCTCTCCCTTTCTTTGTGCCGGTGCCTCCGTTCGGCGCCTTCCCAGGATTCGCATTCAGGCCGTGCCCCATTGCTCTCCTTCCAAGCTGTGCTGGTACTTGGAATGAAATCCAAGTGATTCCTGACAGTCTCACTGATTCTTTACCGCCGGGAGCAGCAGCCAAAGAAGTCATCCGTGTCTCATTAAGTGGCTGACCCAGGATCCTGGATCCGCCTGGCTGGGAACGGGGCTGAGCTCGCACTGACACGGGAGCTTTTCACTGGGCAGGAGCTGCTGACTGCCAGCACTTCCACCTGCCCTGGGATGGGCACCTCAGGACTTGTTGTCATCCAGCTGCTGATTAATAATAACATGGATTCTGGCACTTTAAAACTGATCTGTGTCAATAGGGGATGTAAATATTAATTCTGGGGCACGTGGTGTGGCTCTTGGGGATGGTCCTGTGTAGGCTCAAGGGAATAATATATTGGGGAATGGAATATAATATAATGGGAATAAATCATTCCAGAGTCCTGCAAACATGGCAATGCTGTTTCTTGGTGCTGGTTCCTAAAAACCTGTTGGTTCACGGGGAGATGCTTCTGTAAAATGGAAAGGGGCAGTAATTCTTCTTACACCAGATGTGCAGATTACCTATGTGAAAAATGAAGTATAAAAAGAAAATTTCTTATTAAGATTTTAATTTATCTTGATGACTTACTTGAAAGGACTTATGACTACTTAAAGAGAAGTGTAT
>JAYRBT010000018.1:1539539-1551775 GCA_036023395.1 Myiotriccus ornatus | reverse complement strand
AAAATTTCTTATTAAGATTTTAATTTATCTTGATGACTTACTTGAAAGGACTTATGACTACTTAAAGAGAAGTGTATACTTTGTTTTCCTGCTGCAGTTTCTACATATGGCTTTGAAGACCTTATGAAATAGAGATGCTGTGCAGAATGATTAGCTTTTCCTTTTCTTTATTTTTTAGTTTTGTTTTTTTTTTTTTAAAAAAGACTGTGCAGATGCCGGTCTGATTGCTTGACTGAATGTGGTTTCTTTCAGCTTACTGACACAGTGGGGATTTTTGGCTCCATTGCTTATTTCTGTGATAATTAAGAGTAATTGTTAGTAGTAATAAATTATAATTCTCAGTGGACCAGTATTAGAAGGGAATGGGATATTTGGCCAGTGTATTTCATAGGTGTTTGTTGTCAGCAGATTTATTTCCTTTGGAAGAGGATATCTTTAAATGATAAATGATTATCTCCTATACCTGCTGTTTTATCTCCTGATTTTCCTGTTCTCCCATCCTTCCTCCTTTCCTCCCTCCCCAGTTTTGTTCTAGATGTTATGAGCAATTATTGGAGGCTTTTCTCTATTCCTGTGGTTCCAGATAAAAGCCCAACCAAACATCCCGGTGCATCCTGTGAGATGGCCCTGAGTTACAACCAGTTCACAAAGCCTGGGAATACATTTCTCAGAAGGGAATTTTGCTTCAAAGTCTAAAAGAAAACATCAATTTTTATCCCGTGTCATTTGAGTTTAAATTTATTTTTTTTTAAGTGTGAATGGTGAGCTGATAATTCCAGTTTTCCCTCTCTTGGGGCATCAACACAGGGATTGGTTACTTTTCAGGGAAATGAGATTCAATTATGTACTGGTTTCACCCTGCTGTTCAGTACTTTGCAAGGCAGGATCCAAATTTAATATGATTCTTAATTAAAACTTTTTGAGATACCAGAATAATAGTCAGGGATGATGTAATCTGTCTCCTGTGCTGCATCCTAGAAAATGGGACAAATGAGGGAAGAGAAAGGTGATGGTTTGGATGTATTTGACTGTGTGATCTCATGTTCTGAAGTGTTATCTCATTTGGAGCTAATTAATAGCAAAGTCTTAGTGCTTAAGTAACTCTTCAGCACTGGGTGGTAACTTATGGCACATGGGGAATAGATCCCTTTGCAAGAAATAACGATTTTTTTGTTAAATCTTGGAGGAAAATATGCCTGTGTTATGGCAATAATTTGTTTAAATCAAGTGGTGCTGCAGTTGAGTAACACATGCAAAATACTGATGTCTGGTGCAGCAGGGATTGAAAAACCCTGCATGGAGGAATGTAGGTTTTGCTGCTGAGAGGCTCTGGAAGCTGCTCCTGGAAGCCTCTTTATCCATGTTGCAATGCAAGTACATTCATGGAATTCCAGGTACATTCTTCTCCAGCTTTTCCTGCAAAATTGACTTCCAAAAGCTACATGTGCTTCATGCAGGTATTTGAGATGTTTAGAGAGCAACTGCAGCCTCTTTCTCTGGTGTTCTGCTGAAAGGTGATGGCTGGCAGGATCCTCATTGTACAGATTCTCTATCTGTAAATCCCAGATCAGTCAGTTTATTTTGTGTTAGGTTTGTATTTTAAAACATACCTTTTGTTTGTTTTAAATCACTGAGGGAGGGGAAATAAATGTGCCTTGGTGACCTCCTGTGTGGCTTCCAGAAGCTGAGACCTCCTGGTCCTCTATCTTTTTTCTTGTTTTATGCAAAGAGACAATCTTTCAGACTATTCCTGGATGCTGTGTAAGTAGCTGTATTTTGGGGGTCGTCAGATTCTAACGGGACAGGGTGTGTTTAGAAGCTCTTTTAGCTGTGTCTGTGCCTGGCTGGGGCTCCACTGCAGCTTATTCCACAAGCACTGGCTCTTCTGTCAGCCACAAGGGTTTAGTTAAGGGTAAGAACGTGCTTAATAAAAAGTGAATCCATCTGGCAGTGACCCCCTCCCAGAGAGCTGAAAATAATCGTGCTCCCTCTTACCCTTAGGTGGGAGCTGTTTGCTCTTTGAGATGCTCCTTGTTTTGTAGCCAGAGATTGTCTAAACTGGTCTTTCTGCAACGACTTGTCCTGGAAATGCTGCGAGCTCTGGGAAGATGATTCCCCTCTGCAGGAGAAATACTCCAGGGACAATTAAATTTGAGCGTGGCTGAAAAAACCTGGAATCTCCAAGAGCAGAGATGGAGATTACTACTGTGTCAGCAACCTTATTTAATACCAGGGTAATGATCTGGCTCACCTGGTGGGGAGAGTCTCCTGAGCACGGTAAAACTTTGGTTATGGGTTAAGATAAACCGCCTTTGCTTTCGGTCAAACGCTGTTCAGACCCGACTCCAGGCTTGGCACATTCTCTCCAGCAAATCCCTGCTGCAGTTTGAGCTGCCCCAGTGGCTCTGCCCCCACGGTGGAACCTGCAGCCAGGGCACAGCGTGGGGTTTAAAGCAGAACATCTCACGGGTTTGAGCGTTCAGGCCCCCAATTGGCATTTTGGGGGTGTGGTCACACGGTCTGGCTGAACCTCCCGTCCAGAGGCAGGGAAAGGGGTGGGATGCAGGTCTCAAAGGGCAATTCCCTGCACTAATACTGCAGGGTCTATGTGTCAGTGCTTTCAGAAGGTATTTCCCACAGCAGAATACCACAGGCATCTGCTAAAAGCGTAAGAGAACCTTTAAAACTTGGGGGTTATATGCAAAATTCCAAGCTCTGCCTGTTGTTTGCAGCAGCCAGGTCAGGGGGCTGGAGCTGCCTCTCCGTTTGCTTTTGCAATATCCTGTCACTCCACCGAGCTGTGGTACTTTTGTCACTGTGGATTTTCTTGAAAGCAGTGACAGACATCTCTAACAACTTGGTGGTGTCACTGACGTGGGATTAGATGGAGGGCTCTGGAATTCAGATCTTAAATTTATTGGGATTAAATTTATTTATTGTTTGGGTATGAGCGTTGCTCTGAGACCTTCCTAAAACTTACTGAATTTGGGGGCAGTCAGGTTTTAGCAACACAGCAGATATAAGCAACTGGTATTTGCCAAAGGCAGGTAAGAAAATGTTCCTTGGACGAGTTTCCTGTGGAATTCCGATTTCAGGGGTTGTGATACAGTTGGTAAGTGGTTACATGAGTTGAATACAGAAGGATTGTGGTGGGAAAAGACAGGAGCTCCTGCCCAGAAGCTTCACGCTGAGCTAAAAAACCCTGCAGTTTCTTTGGGATTTCTTCCCTGACAGAGATTTTTAGTGTTGGCAGGGACTGGAATGTGAGAATCCTAGAACCGTTGAGGCTGGAGAAGAGCTCCAGCAGTCGAGGGTCATAAGGTTTATATGAACAGATACACAACCATTAATGCCATGGAAATACCTTGCTTGTGAGCAGGCAAAGGTAAATAACCCTGGATGGCTCCATCTTGGGGGTGATTTTTGGGCTGGAATACATTCCTTGGTGCAAATCATGAATTCAGAGCTTGAGCTTAAGGAAGCCCAGGTCGGTGGAGACACCACCAGCTGATCAGTCCAGGCTGTTTCGGCATTTCCAGTAGCAGGACCTCATTTTGCTGACTCATTCTTCACGGTTTTAAATCTGTTTTTATTGCCAGCTGGACCAGTGTATGGATTTGCTCATCCAACTGCAACATCTATTATGATACACCGTGTCAACGGAGAAAGGTTTCTTTGATTAAGAAATCCTTGCCCTTACGTGTGTAATAAAAGGCAAATGATATTTGTACCTGCTCCTCTAGTGCTGCCCTGCTTTCCCAGCGCCTTGCAGGTGCCACTCCGGGAGACAGATGAGTTTTGCATTAGGAAGACCAGCAGGCTCCTTAAAGGCTGGGGGGTGGTGCATGTTTCTGACTGTCCCTCTGTGCTTTTGCCTCCCCTCTGGTTTGAATTACAGCCCTTCAGCCCCGGGGGTGTTTTGGTTGCCTTGGACAAACGCAGGAAGTCTCAGCCTGTCATCGGGGCTCCCTGAGCTTCCAGGAATTGGTTCTTTCACTCCCTCTTGCAGGATTTCGGGAGGCTGATGGCAGTTCTTATGGTTCAGCCTCCACAGCTTCCCTGTGGGAGTCTTGCAGCTAGAATTTAGGAGCTGGGCAACGTGACTTGGTAAAAGATGGGAATGTTTTGACCTTCAGGATTTCCTGTTTTCCCAAACCTTCAATGCCATGAGTTTATTCTGTGTAGGTGCAGAGAGCTCCCCCAGCTCAGGTACAGCTTCCTCCTCTGGAAAACTGATACCAGGGATGAAAAAGGCTCTTCATCCAGGCAGGAGCTGTATTTTTACAGCTGGGTGTTGGAGGTTTACTGAGATCAATTCAGAACCATTTCCATTCTCATCTAATGCTTCCTACTTGCTTTTATTAGAAACAAGAACAATTTTTATTTATTTTATTTTTTTTTTTACCTGTCTTTTGGAAGTGTATTGTGGAATTCCTGGAATAGCAGTTTCCTTTTTTTTTCATGAGGGAGAAACTTCCATTTGTGTTGCCCTCCACCCAGGAAGGAATTTGCTGCTCTCTTCTGTAATAATGACTCTTAATTACTAAAAGATCACTAATCACTATGTTTCTAATAACAGAAGTTTACTGTCACTCTTAAATTACTGTTTATAAATGAGTGACCTCCCATTGAGTTTCTTCTTTCTCCTTTTACTTACTCTCTTCTTCCATCTTTTGACTGGTGTCTGAGTGATTTTTATTTTAATTTTATTTTCCTTTTCATTTTTTCCCCTTTAGCTTCCCTGTAAATGGTTGGAGAATTGGGGAGGACCTGTTGTATTGCTTTAGGCACTGAATGCGGTGTGGTACCAAGCCAGATGCTTCTTGTTGTGCTGGCAGATCTTTTGAATGTGTTTTGGAGCTTATTCACAGCTTCCAGTTATCATAAACATCCAGAAATAACTTGGATTCTCCAGGTAGATTGTGGGGCTGATTAGTGGAGATGGAGAAATACCCTTTCTAAGAACTCATCAAGCTGTTGGAGCTCTTGGTGCTGCCACAGGTGGATAAAAGGGCTTTGAAGCCATCGTCTTGTGCATCACACTGTGAACACTGCCCAATTTATTAAAAAAAATTAATAAATACCTGCTGCTGCCTGGCTTTTCCCTCTCAGACAAGTCCCTCCCTTCAAAAAACAGGAAGAAGGGTGCAGGTCACTGTGGGTGGTGTTGGATCTCACAGATAGCCTGTACCTGATCCTTTCTGGAGCAGCAGGACTTGCAGCTCATCTTCCTGCATGATTCTTACCTTAAAACAATTTTCTTCCTCTTGAAGCTTTTAAGTGGAAGAGCTGTGGGTAGAACATCCCTTTCCTCTGGATGCAGAGAAGTAGGGGAATGACGTTGCCTTATGGCAGTGGAATGCCCAGCTGGCTTGGGGAAGGATGGGATGGATGGAGCGTGGTCTCAGGCCTTGGGTGAGGGGACGTTGGAGGGGGAGCATGGATAAGGATCCAGCAATCCCATGACTAATTCCTTTAGCAGAGAACACGTGTTGGAGTTGTGTTGTCGAGCAGGAAATGTCAGCTGTGTGTTTGTAGATGAGAGTTGCCCTCTACACCCCGGGAAGGTGTTTACACAAAACAGAAAGTCGCTGCTAACCTGAGATAAGTCAGATTTCTGTGAGGCTTGTTCATCTCTTTTACACTTTGAACCATCTTCCCACTGTCCTCGCCCTCGCTTTGGATTTTGGGTATTCCCTGGGCGTGACAGGTACCAAAAAGCACAACATCAGCAGAGCACCTCCTGTGTTTGCTGCTGGGATTTGTTGCACCTGGAACTGCTTTGCTCTCTGTGTTTCTCACACCCTAATTGGGCAAGTGGCAAAGAGCTCAACCCTTTTGCAGCTAAATGGCATCAGTTTTTGTGCACTAGTGATGTTTGTAGCATCAGGTATTTACTGTTTACCATAACTGGAATTTCAGTGTGCAAGATGATCCCGCAGCCAGTCCTTGGGAGCTGGGTATATCTTTTTATTTCTCTTTAATTTAGCTTTTCGTTGTTGTTTTGTTACTTTATTTCCTGTAGGAAAGCAAGCTCCAAACATCTTGCCAATTCTGACAGGCAGCCAGAGGTGGGGGCAGTTACTGCACTGTGGGTGTTTGCTGTTGTTGGGGTCACGCTCTTTGGGGTGGGTTTTGACCCTGGCAGGAGCCTGTGATCTCTTTGCTCAACTCCTTCAGGCAACAGGGAAGAAAAGCGAGATTTCCTGAAGCAAAAGGCTTTGTGTCTTTGCCCTTCAGCTTTGCTGCTGCAACTAAGCCAGCAAGGGGTTGGAATTGTGATGAGGTGAGATGTGACAGGGGAAAAAAAGAATAGAAATTGCAGGTTGTTGATGTGTTTTGTGTGTTCGGTTCGTGCCCCTGCTGGAATTACCCTGCCTGTCCCAGGATTAGGGTACCAGTGTGCCATGGGGTTGGACAGGGGCACTTCTGGTAGGGCTGGGCTGTGTCCTCAGATAAAACCACTGTGTTGGAGGAGGGCAGAGGAATTTTCCCATTTATGTTGCAGCATCCTGTGAGATTTTTCCCAGTTTTCTCAGGCTTTGCTTCCCAGTGCCACTGATGGACACGATCCACTGGCACAGCCCTGTGGAAGTGTGTGTGTGGGGGGATTGTTTTAAGGCATTTCCTCTTTATTTTTATATATTTTCTCTTTCTTATATTCATTGCCTCTCCTTATTTAAACCACTGCCTCTCTTTATTTTGCCTCTCTCTGTATTTTATCTTTATTCCATTTCTGATGAGGCAGAAAGGTTTCTTGTTGAGTCTGGAGCTGGAATAAACCCACCAGGCTTTAGTGCTGGTTTTTCAGGGGTGGATTTTGTAGTGCCCTGAACATCACAAACAAAATTGTTCTTGTCTCCTCTGTCAGGAATGTGCCGGGGTGGGGAAGATGTGGGGAATTTTGTTTGTTTTGGTCTGGGAGTCTGGACCCTGCTTTCTGTAGGCTCATTTCTAACCTGCCTTTACCTTAAAAATGGAAAACATCCAACCTGTAGCAGGAGCTTCACTGTTGGCTCAGTTATTTCCTAATCCTCTGTGTTTTTTGCAAGCTGGGCCTTTGAGTTTATCACTAAACAAGAACAGAGTGAAGCTCTGAGAGGTTCTGGCTGCTCAGGAAGTGACTTTTAATGGTGGTGGCATTAAACCCTTCAGCTGTAACTACTCATTCTGTTGAAGAAATGTTTGTAAAGCATTATAAATAGTGGTTTTGCCATGTTTCAAATCTATTTGTTTCACTTTCGGCTGTCAACACTTCAGACTGTAATGAAATGCCTTATTCTTGTAAGAAATCTCAATTTCTTCAGCTACCTCGTCTGTTCTCGTTAGTAGCTCAGTGACAGTCCCGTAGTTTAAAAGTGTGAAGAAAGTTCTCAGGGTATTCAGGCTGAAAAATGAGTTCCTGTTACATCCAAAGGCTCTGTGGAAGTCTGCAAGGAAGGCTTATCTGGGATTGGCAGCAAGGTTCCTGAGCTCTGGGGCTGTGGTCCGGCAGAGCAGAACTGTGGCACGTTTGAGTTCAGTCTGGTTGGGTGCAAACCTCATTAAATACATGAATCATCTAATTTAGGGCTTTGCAGTGACGTGGTTTCAATGGAGAGAAATCCTCCAAGGAGACCTACAATGTCTCTTGCAGGTGCTGGAGGTCTGAGGGATTGATGGGAGTTTTGGGGTGGTTTTGCTAAAACTAAGGATGCCACACTTTCTAATACTGGCACTTCAGCTTTAACAGTTAATGTGAAAAAATTAATGTGTGTGAACGCTTTGCCCGGTGTGAAGGACTAGAGAGGACGGGAGCATTTGGACTTGAGTTCAGAGGCTGCAGATGCAGGTTCTGGTTTGGTTCTTTGGCCTCAGTGGCTGGAGAATTGCAGAAGCCTCATGTGCTGGACTGGTTTAGTCCCAATGATATCCATCAAGAATTACTTGGAGTCTGATGTTTTGGGATTGACTAAATACTCAGGGTATGAGTAAGGGTTTTGTCAAGGGTATTTAATGGTTCTGTACAGACTGCCAGTTGTGGCAGTGGATTCTGGGCATTTCACTTCCTTGGGATTTCTTGGGAATCTGAAATTCTGCAGGATTGTGATGATGAACAAGCCACTGCCAAGCTCTGAGCTGAGTTTTAGGTAGAAGCCTGGCTCAGGGGTGGCTTTGCTGGCAGCAGGTGCTCACAGGGGATTCTGGGCTTCACTGCTTTAAAGCAAAGTGTTTTTCTGGGTTCCCAAAGAAGTGGAACGCTTGACAAGTCCTACCAGTTCGATTCATACTGGGAGACAGTAAATGACTGTGTAAATGAAGATGTTAATTAACAGAAGCCACAGCCCAGCTCCCCCATCCCCAACAGGACACGCAGCTCCGAGGTGAGAAGGAAGGAAATGGAATCAGAAGATGTTTCCTTTAACCCAGGAACGATGATAGGGGATTGCACACAAATTGGATTATAATTTCTCTCTCTTTTTAACATCGGCCATTCACCTCCTTTCCTTTGAACCTGTGGGGATTAGTTCTGCATGGCAGAAAGGGAGGGGAGGGCTGGGAAGGGCAGTGTTCCAGAGTTAAGGACTGGCACAGCTTGGATGTTGTCAGTATATAACTTCCTTTACATCCAACCAGAGGAATCAAAACTTTTCAACATTATTAGATGCTTGAGGGACAGGGATTGAGAAATAATTACATTTATTGTAAATGTAATTGTTTACAATAAGTATTTACAATAATTACATTTGCAGTGATTAAGAAACAGTTACATTTACAGCTTTATTTTTTACTGGCAACTTGTCCTTTTTCAGTGCTTTTTCCCTCCAGCATTGCTGTCCTTCAGGAATGGAAATCCCTTTAAAAATTGCTGTTTAAAATAGATACATGTGTGAGCAAGTCCTGCTTTGCGTTGTACTGGAGATAACCAGTGGGGTTGGAGCAGTGGCACTGTATGATAGAGCAGCTGGGTGGGCACTTGGTGTCCAGCCTGGGCCAACCCCCCCAGTGTTCTACCTGTTTTGATACAGTTCCTGCTTGGGCAGGTTGAAGTTTAGAGTCAGGTGTAAGGGCTGGCCAGCCTCAGGTTTTTATGAACTGTGTGCACGGTTCCCCTGGTAACCAGCTGGGGTGTTACAGGGTTTATATGGGAAAAGGACTCGGTTGGTTTGCTGCATGTGGGTTTTCTTCTGAGCTTTAGGGCCGTGCCAGACACAGGGTTTGCTGGTGGAACTGATAAAAGGGCAAATAAAGCAGAAATTCGGAGTTTCTTCGGACAGTGTGTTGTAAGAGGTGAAAGTAGCCACTGACACAAGCGGTGCTTCCCGAGCTGTTAAAAACTTTGATGGGATTACCCCCCTTTCTGCTGTTGCTGTGTGAGATGCTGTTAACCCCAGTGCTGATTTTTCTGTGTTGTTCCCTTGAAGCAAATGGTTATGAGCCTTCGAGTTTCGGAACTTCAGGTGCTGCTGGGCTACGCGGGGAGGAACAAGCACGGCCGCAAACACGAACTGCTCACGAAAGCCCTGCACCTGCTCAAGGCCGGCTGCAGCCCCGCCGTGCAGATGAAAATCAAAGAACTCTACCGGAGAAGGTTCCCCCAGAAAATCATGACCCCTGCAGACCTGTCCATCCCCAGCGTGCACTCGAGCTCCATGCCGGCCACGCTGTCACCATCCACCATTCCACAGCTCGGCTACGACGGCCACCCCGCCACGTCCCCGCTGCTCCCCGTCTCCCTGCTGGGACCCAAACACGAACTGGAACTGCCCCACCTCGCGTCCGCCCTGCACCCCGTGCACCCCGACATCAAGCTGCAGAAACTGCCCTTCTACGACCTGCTGGACGAGCTCATCAAACCCACCAGCCTCGGTAAGGACACCGCGCGCGACGCTTGACACTGTCTGTGAACACACCCAGAGTATCAGGGTATTAAATGTATGTTATAGAGGAGATACTATATCAGATTACACACTACAGATTACATTACAGGTGTTATATAGACTATGTTATATATATTATAGAGACTTATAGACTATTTTATATAATATATATTATAATATATATTATATGGACTATAATAGGATATTATATGGACTAATATACTATATATTATATAGTCTTATAGTTCACTATACAGACTGTATATGATATATATTATATCTATTATAATATTATATATGTAATTATATATTTTTAAAGTATATATACTTTATATATATTTTTGAAGTATATATACTTTTTCAAGTTTTGAAGTATGTATATAGATATATATTTAAATTTTGAAGCATATATATATATTTTTAAAGTTTTGAAGCACATATTTTTAAAGTTTTGAAGCATATATATATTTTTAAAATTTTTAAGCACGTACTTTTTAGTTTTGAAGCATATGTATACTTCTTTTAAAGTTTTGAAGCTTATATATGCGCTTTTTTCAAGTTTTGAAGTGCATATTTGTACTTTTTTCAAGTTTTGAAGTATATATATATATGCTCTTTTTTATTTCTAACCAGCCTAGGTAAGAAAACACTGTAAGAACACTTGAATATACACATACATATTTTAAGTTTTGAAGCATATACATACTTTTTAAAGTTTTGAAGTGTATATATAGTTTTTTTGAAGTTTCGAAGGATACATATATATTTTTTGAATCTAATGGACAAATTGGCCTGCTAATGCAGTAAGTGGTTAAATATTGCATCACAGCAGTGTTTGGAGAATTGCTATTTTTGGTAACTTTTGGAACAGATTGTTCTACATGGAGAGACATCTTACGTAACACTCATTACTTGCTGTAGCTGAGCCACTAAATATGCTTTAAACATCCGTTATACTGGAGGGGGGGAGTTCCACGAGGACTTAAAAAAAAAGGAAAAAAGCCAGTCTGCTTTCAGTAGCTCTTACAAACCATAGACCTCAATTATTAAAAAAACCCCCAAACTAACCAAAACTCCCCCCAAACCCATCAAGCCTAGAAAATCTCATCTGTGCTGGGAAAGAATTCCAGGCTGGATCCGTTACAGCCTGCCCATCCGAATTTGGGGAGACTCGTGCTTCTTTTGCCACGGGTTGTGGCTCCTTTCCTTGCAGCAGATTTTGGTATTAAGGTATAAATCACTTGTGTGGCTGCCGAGAAGGATCTGGTGCTTCTAGACTTTATATAAGGATGTGTGAATTTTGTGGGTCTCCCTGTAGCACTTTACGGGGTGGTTAACTTTTAATACCCCAAAATACGGCTTTAAATACACGGGCCCTGTTGATTTCTGGAGGGTTTCTGCTTGTGTGGTGGAACCTTCTGCTGTCTGAAACCCTGGCAAGCACTCGGTGCTGGGAGGAGGAGGAGATTTGTGAGAGGAGATACGGGGAGCTGGTGGGTGAGTGAGAAAAATTAAAAAAAATAAAGCCCTTTGCAGAAGAAATCCCTTGTAAACAAACCCCAGCAGGTGCTTCCCAGTGCCAGCCTGCAGAGCCGTGGGGATGTGGGAGTGGGGATGGTGTCTCTGGAGTTGGATCTCGCACGGTCGTTCGCGTGTCTTGTTGTAACTGAGACGCTGAGGGTAAAACAGATGGTTTTGGGTAATCTCATCTTCTGGTTCAGGTATTCTTTTCAGAGGTGTTCTGTGTCTATTTAACTTTAATCTAAAGCCTAATTGATTAATAAGCATTCCAGGCAATGCTGGTGGTACAAGATAATTAGGTACTCAGTATGTGCCTCATCACTTTTACATTATAAATACTTAAAAATACGCTCTAATTTCCAGAAGACATTCCAATGCAGGAATTATGGAGTGCATTTATTCCTAGATGTGGTAAGAGCACTCTGCTGTCAGCTCTGTGTCTGACAACGCAGCCCCAAATGCAGGGATCAGGATTCAAGCTCTGCCATGTCTCGTTGCCTCAGGAGTTGATGTACAGTGGGATGTTCAGCCTTTTGTGGACTCTGTCAGGGTAAGAAGGTGGAAGTGGGTGAAATTCCAAGCAGATACCTTTGTAAGGAGTTTCTGTCCCCTCTGTTAACTTTAGGGTGCATTTGGAGTTTTTATGGCAGTTCAGGCTGCAGATATCTTTGTTTTTCTGAAATAATACTATTAAAAAGCTTTTTTCCTTGTGAATGTGGGTGAAGAGGGAGCTTCAGTGTCCATGCATGTCGTGGAATGGTTTAGATTGGGAGGGAACCTAAAGACATCCAGTGCCACCCCCTGCCATGGGCAGGGACACCTCCCACTGTCCCAGGGTGCTCCAAGCCCCGTCCA
>JAYRBT010000018.1:1513142-1539439 GCA_036023395.1 Myiotriccus ornatus | reverse complement strand
CTGGCCTTGGACACTTCCAGGGATCCAGGGGCAGCCACAGCTTCTCTGGGCAACCTGTGCCAGGGCCTGCCCACCTTGCTCAGCAGGCTTGGGTTAATTGTCTCCATTTATACAGTTACTGATGCTCTTCCTGCAAAGTCTTAAATTATTCGTTGAATATTTGCCCCAGATGGTTTGGGGATCCTTCTCACTGCTGCCCACGGTGTGGGTTTCCTCTGATGTCCAGTTTCTGTGTCCCCTGGTGCGTTTTCCAATGGCAGATCCATGCTGCAAGCGCTCAGAACTTCTCCCTGGCATTTAGCCAGTGTTTCAGCATCTCCTCCTGGCCGTTTCCCATCAGATTACTCATGGGACAGGCATAAGGAACTTTTGAATTTGCTGTTTCCCTCCCCCACAAGAAGGAACTGATGACCTGATGGGGGGGTTTGAATAAACCCTGAAATCTGTGCGCTTAAAATGGAACCTACTGGAAGAGAAAAAAACGTGTGAGAAAGAGGAAGAATTAGTGTGATTTGAGGATATTTAGAGCCTTCTGAAATGACAGTCGCTACATGAAACTGGGCAAAGCACATCTTTGGATGGCATTGTCCCTGGTCTTTCCCAAGTCAACAGCTGGGAAGGTTTGCTGCAGTAGTCTTGTGTCCCGTGGAGAACTGATTATTAATTTGAAAAGCAATAATTTGGTGAAGCCTCAGGGCAGGGAGTTGCTCAGCAGGGCACTTGAACATGCATTCTGTGCCCAAATACTTTAGGTAAGTGGGTAGTAAACAACTAATGTGAATAACAGATAAGAAAATTAAATGTGCTAACTCTTATTTTTAATGCTGAGAACAAAGGGAGGAAATAGATGTTGCCTTCTTACACTTGCTTCCTCAAAATGTAGCTCTGGACTGGGATTAAAATGGATGTGCTGGGATTCCTGGCACTGGGGGAATGCAGGGATTTATCCACCTGCACCCTTCTCACCAGGATCTTTCCTTGAGCATGCCTGGCTGAATTCCAGAGTCATTTAGGTTGGAGAAGGTCTCTGAGATCATCAGGTCCACCCTGTGCCTGATCCCCACCTTGTCCCCCAGCCCAGAGCTCTGAGTGCCACGGCCAGGCCTTCCCTGGACATTGTTGATGGGAGACAAAGAGGTATTTGTTCATTTTCAGTGGAGCTGTTGAATTTGATCCACGTTTTATTAGTCATCCTCAGTGCCAAATTGAGAAAGCATCTCGAGTGGATGGGTTTGTGTCCCAGCCAACTGGGAAAAAGCTCTGTGTGCTGGGCAGGGATGGTGGGGGTGGATGTGCCCTGAGTGCTCGTGGGCACACTGAGCACTCTGCCCGTGGTTAACCAGGATTTGAAGGGAGCCTAAGGCTTTTTCATTTTGGAGGAAAAGCTTTCCAGTTAGGCCTCGATGGAATGTATGAGAATTGCCTTGTTATTGTGATTCTCTGTTGTTTTTCTGATAGGAACTCCTTTAAAGAGCAGAATTTTGGTTGTTGGTTTCTCAAGTGAAGCTGCAGCTTTCACTTATGTTTCCCCTGTTTCCAGCAACCCCCCTCTTCCCCCCCAGTGCACAGACTCTGCTAATTGGTTGTTTTTTAAGCATTTTCTAAAAGTAACTCCCAAGAGATAAGATCTCTTTTGTGTGGTGAAATGTGTTTGCTATGAGATGAGTAAGGAGGACCAGAATTTGCCAGATTATTATGGGAAGGACATGAGATAGTTAAACAACATCTTTAAAATGCCTCCTCTTCCAGCAAATGTCATTCCTAATTGCTTTAGCTGTGTAGTTGTTCCAAAAAACATTTTAACTGGCTTAGGGGTCTTTACTTACCTGTAAGGGGAAATTACCCTTTTCTTTTCAATTTAAAGCATTAAAGAGGCTGTGGACTATCCTCTTCTTTTAAAAGCTCTCCAGATGCCATAGGGATGATCATCCTAATTTATTTGCTGCGCTTCAGCTTTCAGTGATGTGGACACAACACTGAAACCTGGATCTGGGCAACAGAATTAGGTTTTTACCTGCAGCCTTCTGGAAGGAGGAGACAAAAATCCATCAGTGTTTTTTATATCCAGCATGTTTCCAGGCTCCACTGTGGAAGGAGCTTCCAGTATCACTACTGAGCCTTCTCTTGATTGAGGGCTTAGTTTAGTTTGTTAATTGGAGGACTCTCCTAGCAGGATTTGTCCAAGCAGTGGAGTTTTGCCCTGGTGCCTGCGCTCCAGGATTGATTCCCTGCTCGCTGAGGAGCCTCTGAGCGTTCCTGGCTGACTTGGCCGTGCTGCCTTTTCGGAGACACATCTTGCAGCCGAGCTGACTGAGATCTTCAGGGTGACTGTAGTTCAAGGTACAGCCATTAAACAATTAAACAATTCAGGGCACTAGAAATCTGGGTTGGAAAGGCTGCAAGTTTTGCTTGGCAAGTGTTTCTCCCTTTCATATATATCAGCGAGCTGATCTTTTGCTCTGTGCAATTGGTATTATGGTTTATATGAAAGTCACGCTTTTACTGTCTTCTGTGTTTATTATTTTTTTAAATGTACTTTGTGGGAGGAAGTTCAAGAAAACACTATTTTCTAAGCTCAGGCTTGAGCTTTCTGACTTCCGGCCCTGCAGCTTTTAATTGTGCAAGAAGAGGGTGAAATATTAGCTCTGCCTTGTTCCTGTGCTGGAGCTCAACTAGAATTACAGAGCACTTGGGTTTCTTTTTTTGGCTTCCACTCGTATTTGCATACAGTGTGCCTCAGGTCCACCTATAGAGAATCTTTCCATGGGCAAGAGTCTTGTTTCTTTTAAGTCTGAGCGAGCTGTAACCGACTGTAGCTGCTGTGCTGCAGAAGAAGGAGGATAATTTATTAGGCTCACTTCAGCTGGTTGCTCAATCTCCTCATGCGGAGAACTGAGATCACCGAAATTCCAGGACCTGACAGGATGTGGATGCTTTCAGACACCATTGCTCTGGTGTGAATGGATTTAGGAAGCCACTTGGCTTTCACAGAACCATGGAATATGCTTCTCTGGAAGGGACCCATCAGGATGGTGGAGTCCAACTCCTGGCTCTGCACAGGACACCCTAAAATCCCACCCTGTGCCTGGAGCGATGTCCAAACACTCCTTGAGCTCTGGCAGCCTTGACCACTGCCCTGGGGAGCCTGTTCAGTGCCCAACCACCCTCTGGGGGAAGAACCTTTCCCTGAGATCCAACCTAAACCTCCCCTTACTCAACTTTATCCAAGATGAAATCAGGATATCTTTTTCGATAATTGATAATGTGATAAGGAGTTGGACTCGATGAGCCTCGTGGGTCCCTCCCAACTCAGGATATTCCATGGTTCTAATGAAAGCTTTTAGCAGAAGGAATTACCCCAGACCCCGTGGTTGACTCAAGGCATGTGATAATCCACTAATAACCAGGAAGCAGTGGAAGCCTGGAGTCCCTTCCCAGTGCTGGGGCACTGGAGGCCTCGCAGTGCTGCTCACACCGCACAGGAGAGGCAGCTCTGCTATTGCCATAGGTAGGTTTTAAGGTTTCCACTTGCCCCCGAGGTGCTGAGATCCCTCAGTAGTTGCTGGAAATGCTGCTGGGACCGGGAAGTCTTTCAGAGATACTTTTACCTCCCCTGGTGATAAAACTGCGTATGGGCTGTGCCAACCTCGGTGAAGAGCTTACTGGGGACTCTGTTGCCTAATAATGAACTTTAAACGGAATTTTTTGCCTTTTCTATCAAGTTTATGAAACCTGCTACTTTGTTTTTGAGAGGAAAACTCCTCTCACAGCAGGATCCCCTGTGCAGGGACATGGCAGTGCTGCTGCTTTGGAGTGTTTAAGAGTTGGTGCTCTTAGGAAGAAACTAAAATATTCGAGCCTGAATGGCAGCACTGGAGTGCTGGGACATGTATTTAGGTGTGTAAAGTGACTGAATTTGAGCAAGGAGGATCCAGTGGTGTTCCTTGCCTCTGGCACAGTGATGGAACAGATGTGCTCTGGAGATGTGTGGGCTCAGGAGGCGAGAGCTGGGGTGGGTGGGTGGGGAATTCTGGCACAGATTGGCATGAAATTGTCCCTCAGTCCTCACTGCAGGTCTTCAGAAATGCTCCAATACGTGACTGACTGAAAAAATAATCAAACATAAATGTCAGTCCAATTGCACGGAGTTTCCAGCTGATCTATTCTATTTGTACAACATATCAGAGAGACTTATAAAATACATAATATTTATGGATTAATTGTAGCCCTTGGAATATTTCCAGGCTATTTTCATGTATATATTTAGGCACTATTTCAAATAAGCTCCTTCACATCTCTTTACTCCCTGCCTTTCCCACCTCCAGTGTGGCTCTGCCTGTTCCTCCTGAGGATTAACTGTGAGTTGGACAGAATCTAAAGATGATTTGAAGTGATAAATGCAGCAGCTGATAAATGCCCAGACCCTGGGTTCAGCTTTTCATCTGTTCTCAGGTGAAGAGCGTGGCAGTGTCACTTGAGGGTGTTTGTGAGCACAGTTGGGACCCGTGGAAGTGGGTTAAGGGCTCATCACCACTGCCAAGGCAAGAAGGGTTCGTGTGTTTACTAAAGTGCTTCTCCTCAAGTAGCTTTGAAGTGTTTTGAAATGTTAAGGTTATGCAGCATCTCTTGTGGTAAGTGATGGAAAGGGAGGGAAATGGCCGAGATGAGACAGAGCCGGAATGTGGGATTGCTCCCGGCGCTGGAGCGGCTGGGCTGCTCCAGGAGCCTGTGGCTTCCGCAGGACATGCTCTTGGGTGTTGGGGTGGGGTGTCAGGCCTGCTTTGGCATGGCCTGACATGGCTCTGGTGATTAGTGAGAGGCTTTTCCAGCCTTCCAGGGGACAGGGTGGCTCCAAGCAGGGGTCCAGCCCGATCCCGCGCGCTCCAGGCGCGTTTACCAGCAGCAGGAAGTGGAGGGAATGGTGGGGGGTGGTTTGCAAGGCCCTGCTGCTGCTTCCAGAAGATGACTGAGGTTGTGGTTAAAGGACAGGAAGTGTTGATGTGTAAACACCTGGTTACCCAGGAACCTCACAAACTGGGGTGGGTTTAAAGGCCTGATGGTGCAACCCCAGATGCAGATGCCCCACTGAGATGGGTCCTCTCAGTGCTTCTCTCCCACTTGGATTCTGCTTGAATCAGGTCATTCCAGCACAGACACAGCACTGGATCCCACCTCCCACCAGCAGCACTGGATCCCACCTCCCAACAGCAGCTGGGTAAATGACCCCTGGTCAGGAGGGATCCAGGAGGCTCCGGCCGGACGGCGGGATGAGGAGTTGTGGGTCTGTGGTGTTGGGTTACGGATTTCCTGCCTCCTGCTGCCGTGGAACAGGATCCAAAGCCTGCCTGAATTTTACCATTTGCAAAGCTGTTTTCTAGGCCTTAATCTAAACACAGGAATTTCGGCCTGGTTTGGAGGCAGCGATTGAATTTTCAGGAGCGATATTTGAAGGAGGATTGAACAGAAATGGATACAAAGAGAAAGCAAGATGCCTAAAAATGAGGTATTTTATCTATCTGGGGAAGACAAGCAAGAATTGGAGAATCAGGGAATATGCCGAGTTGGAAGGGACCCACAAGGATCATGCAGTCCAACTCCTGGCCCCAGCAATCCCACCCTGTCCCTGAGAGCATTGTCCAAACACTTCTTGGGGCCATGAGCACTTCATGGGGAGCCTGTTCTGGTGCCCAAACACCCTCTGGATGAAGAACCTTTTCCTAGTAATCCAACCTAAACCTCCTCTGGCACAGCTCCAGCTGTTCCCTCAGATCCTTGTGAGGAAGTTGTAGGCAGATATTATACATAAATATATATATATATATATAAATATCTACATGTTGGGTTGACATCTACAATATTTAGATTTCTGGTTAATGTTATTAATGAAATTTAAATGTAACTAATCCAAACTCTGCAGTGTATTAAGTTAGTGAATAACCAATTAGGCATCTCTTGTTTATCTTACAGCATGCAGCAAAAATTTGCTCTAGTCCTCACACTGTTACTTAACAGAACTGTTGTTGCCTTTGGAAGTAAACACACTGCTATTGGAAATCATTGGGAATGGGCCAGCTGAGTGATAGCTCAGGTAATAATTGTGGTGTAAAGTGCAAGTTTAATTTTAGTCCGGGTCTCTCTCTGTATTAGGAGGTAAAATATTCCCTTCAGCATTTAATAAGCTGCACTTGGTGATGATTTATGGAAAGATTAACCTTAGTGTGTTGGTCAGCTGCTGTTGCATCAGGAGACGTCTCCACCTCAGCAGCGTGATATCAGGAGATTCATTAACGATTTCAAGGTGGCTGTTCCTGAATGGGAGTTGAGAGAGTGGCTTTTTCTCAAGACAGCAAGAGGTATTTTGCTGCAGAAAGATTGTGTGGCTATTTTTAGCCCTGGGTATGGTGAGGTGGAACAGAATATTTTTAGAGCTGTAGAAAATGCAGCCACTCAAGCTGGGTTCCTTTTTTCACTCTAGTGCTGGAGGGGTTTTCCAAAGTAAAGAATAAAATTGGTAGGAAATGTCTTTTATGTACCATTATGACTTATATAAGTGATATATAGATTATGTATATACACATATATTTATTTATGTAGGATTTTAAGTGTTTTGGACACGTGGGTGATACTGCCATATTTTAAAAATGTATTAATTATATATAAACTATAGATAGATTATATACATCAATTACATTATTAATTATATGCCCTATATATTAACTGCATCGTAATTAAAACGTATTAAAATAGTTTTTCCCTCAGATTTTGAAAACTTTACTCATGTGAGATGTTTTAAGAAAACTCCACAGCCAGGAAGGCAGAATTGGGCCCCTCTCAGTTAATATCCCCCAATCCCATATTCTCTTTGGATCATGACTTGATGGAAAGCATGGAATAATTCAGAAATGGTGAAAAGAAGGGCTTGGAAGAAGAAACTCTGTAATGTTTTTGCAGCATTTTAGGCATTTTGGAGTGCGTTTTACTAATTATTGGGACCTGCAGAGGCAGCAGAGCTGAGCCTGTGCTGGTTCTTAGTGTCTGTCCAGGTTTACAAGGAAACATGGATTTTCTGCATTGCCTTCCCTGGATTTAAGGTGGATGGATGCAGAATGAGGAATTACTCCCCCCTCCAAACCAGTGAGATCCCAGTCAGATGAGACGTGGATTTCAGACATGTCTGAAACTGTTCTTGTTGACACTCACTGAATGACACAATTCTGCTTGAAAAGCTTTGTGTTGCACTCTCAAAATGTGCCCTTTCAGATTTCTGAATGATTCAGGGAGTTTTTGAGCAGCAAGCTAAAGTGATGCTTGTGCTTCATGTATTTCTTTGAAATTACTGCCCTTTTCTTCTTTATATTGAAATTAAGTTAATAAAAGTGCCTTAGACATCCCTCCTTTCTCAACTTGCAAAGGAGACATGGCCTGTCAACCTCTTAACTCACCCTCCCAGCTCTGTTCCATTCAGACAGGGCTAAAGAAAAGGTTATAATATCTAATAATTCATAGTTATGGGAAAAAACCCAACCCTCCAAAAAACATTCCTGGCATCTTTCTTAAGAATGTCCATGTTAATTCTGTTGTCCTGGCTTGATTTCAGCTTTATTAGATTATAAAGTCTGTTTTAATCCACTTGGCTTTTGATTGCAGAGCTATTTTTACCTTTCTGTTGTTAAATAATAATAGTTGTTTGCAGGGCCTGGTTGTGTTTCTGGCCCTCAAAATGGTTTTCTCGTATAAAACTGTCTATTTGCATAGTTCTGGTTTTAATCAGACTCCAGAACTTTAAAAGCAAAGGATGAGCTTGACTTGCCAGGGTCTGTTTGGTGTTGTGATACACCAGCTGAATTAACAGAAATCTGTCAGCTTTTCTATGACTGAATTCCAGATTTCCAACGCCTCTTCCTTGGAAAATAGAGGAAGTTTCAGTCACAGATAAGCTTGGAATCTTTGTGTTTAATGGTCAAGCTGCTAAATTAGCTCTGTTTAATGTGGTTGGTGGAAATTTTCATGCATCATTTGTAGGGTAAGCACATCTAGAGGGGTATAAAAAGAAGCTAAAGGAGAAGATTAGAGAAAACCACAAAGAAAAACCATATTTCATCTTCTTTTTAGATGCAACTCCACGGTTGTAGCTCCACGTGCAAGGGGCAGAGTAGGGAGTAGCTGAAGGGCCTGGCCATGACTGTGTGGTGGTTTAGAGTGAGGTGGTTCTTGTCCTGTTCAGTCTGTCAAGAGTTTTGCAATATTTTAGTGGCTTTTGGAGCATCTTTGCCTAATTAACAAGTTTTTTTCTGCCTTCTTTGCAATTTGGCCCCACTGCTCTGGGAATCTCAGGGTTGCTGGTGCACAAAAACAGCGTCTGGAGAACATGGAGTGTGGGTTGGTGCTGGGTTGGAGGAACATCCCATCACTGGGAGCACTGATCAGCAGCTCATGGATTTTACTCAGTCAGTAGGACAAGGGCATAATTTTGGTGACTGCTGTTTGACATCTTGGCTAATTAAGGTTTAAATGAACGTAGCATTAGTGAAATGTTCAACAGCCTTTAATTAAAGGTGTTGGAGTTGACAGCAGAAGTTCACAAAAACCTTCCAGAACTTTTCTAATAAGGCCAAAGTCGACAATTCGTGGGGTAAAGCAGATAATCCATGGGTGGAAAATAAACCAGGCAGATAAAAGCACGTAACACTAGGAAATAATACCTGGAATTCCTTCAGCTCTGCAGAGCTTTAGCCTTGCTGATTCAGCTTTTGTCGATGACAATGTGTAATTCTGACTTTTCCATTGATAACTAAAAATAGGTGTAAAACTGTATTGAAAACCACATGTTGAAACAGCTTTTCATTGTTCATTGTACACACTGTGTTTCTGTTTCCTGCAAGCTCTTACATTTTGCTGCCATGGCTGGTTGAGAGGAGAGGTATGGATATCAAAATATAACGAGTTATAGAAATAATTTATGGTCTTTAAAAGGTTTCCTGTTGCTGGTATTGTCCCAGAAGTTTGTTACCTGTTCCTGCCCATCCAGCTTTGGAGCAGCTGATCGTAATGTCTAATATCTATTGACACATGTAATATATAAAATATATTCTATATAATGATTACTACCTATTGCATAATGTAACGAGTGTACAGATTGTAGCACTGTCATGCAAGAAAGACAGAAATGTAAATTTGGGGAGATTGCTGCTGTTAATATTTGTACTCACTCAGTGTCTTTGCTATTGTTGGTTCCAGCCCACCACATGCTGCTTTGAACGGAATATCTGGAGTCTCCCCCTGAAGTTCTCACTCATCTGTCACTCAGGGCTGAGTCAGGAAGTGCATTGTAGTAAACCAAAAACTGATAACATTTATCCAGTGTTTAATGCACAATGTATTTATTCATGGCCTTATACAATTATTAAGAATAATGGAATTGAGTGAAAAGGTGCTTTAACTTGCACTTCAATGTGTGTGTTGGTGAGAGTGTGGAACAGTTCTCTGGGGAGATGCTTCTTCCTTTTAATTTATTTTTTTTAAAAGCCATCTTCATTGCCAGTGTGTAACTCTCTGTGCCTGTAGCCCTGGGAAGGGATTTGTTTTAGATGAAAGCACTGTTTTGGAAATATTTAACATGACTTTGATTTTCAGCAGGAGCATTAACTCTTGAGCAGTGTTTGTTTTGTTCTGGGACACTATGAAGAGCTTTAAAAGCAGATTTTATAGTTGCATATCTCACGAGTTCTTGCCATATTACATATATTTTAGTGCATTTAACTTAGTGCATTAACCATAAAATATCTTCCTGAAATGGGAGAAGTTACATGTGTTGTGCTTCAGTCCCTCTGTGAACTTTTACAGGCTAATCCACGATCTTGAGTGCTCAAAGAAATAAAATAGTGATGGACGAGAACTCCTAAGAATTCATTTAATATCAGAGAACATTTGGCGTTAAGTTACTGATAAAAGTTTCAAGCTGATTTGCCTCAGCTTTGCCGTTACCTGTATCACTATGTCAATCTATATTTTCCTTTAATCGCTTTTTTAACGTACATTTTATCTGCATGCAGAGTTTGCTCATTGTATTTTTATTTACAGGAGGGTTTAAGTGGCGACTCGCTGGCTCCGAAGCCGTTGACAGGAGCAGATGTGTGGCTGTAAAAATGAGTGTGTGTGCAGAGAGTTTAACGAGAGGAGATGGCTCTGTGAATGGTTCCCTGTGCAGGTTTTGAAGTTGCTCTCTGTTCTCTTCCAGCCTCAGACAATAGTCAGCGATTTCGAGAAACCTGCTTTGCGTTTGCACTGACGCCACAACAAGTGCAGCAAATCAGCAGTTCCATGTGAGTGGGGTTGAGCACTGTTTCCAGAGAAAAGAGCTTAAAGCAGGAACTAGCCCCCCACCCCTTTAATTTTGAACTGTGAGGTGTGTGCAGTGCTCAGGGAAGGGGAGTTCTGTTCCCCTTTCCGTGTAAACTGATGGGGAGCAGAAGGGCGAGGAGGGGAGGATTAAACTCCACCACTTTTGGGGTGTGTTGGGTGGGTTTCCCTTGTGTGAAGTTCTGTGCAGGTACAGAACTCTGCTTCCTGCAGCCCTTCCTTGCCACCCCCCAGACCCTTTCTCAAGTTCTATGTTTATTCACTATAAAGATGGTATTTTACAGTTATCTTTATAGTGTACAAAAAAAAAGGAAGTGGTAGAGGTCAGATGAGAATGTACTTGATTTATTTACCTTGAATAAAAACTGTGCCTTTGAATGTATCCTGAGAGTGGTGGTTTGACTGACCAGAGGCAGCAAAGTGTGGTATACACCATATAAACACCATATAAAAGGGTGTTTTACATACACTGAACTTAGGGCAAACTCTGGAGGAGTCTGTATTGTAATAGTGATGAATCTCCTGTGAAAACAGTGTTTTAACCTGTGTTCTGTTGTTTCTAGGGATATTTCTGGGACCAAATGTGACTTCACAGTACAGGTCCAGCTAAGGTATGTGTGTTACTGCCTGTTCTCCATGCTGCTGGTTTTTCAGATGTATCAGCAGGTCAGGCATTCCAGGGTGGAGAAGAGCCTCATCCTGGTTGATTTTCTTGGTGGTGGTTGTAGATGGTGTGAGTCCTCCTTCCTGTAACTCCACTGGCAGATTCCATGTGCCTGGGCCTTCAAAATCTCCAGGCAGGGAGGGGGGGTTTCCTGGCAGAGCTGTCAGGCACAGAATTCCATGGACATGGCAAACCAAGGGCTGCTTCTCTTTAGGCAACACTTTGGGAGTCACCAGGCTGGGTCTTAACCTGCTGGTTATTTTGGAGGTTTTTACAAGTTTATTATAAGTTGATGAAATCCTGTGTATCAGCAGGTTGGGTTGGCCTGGTGTGGGATCAGCTGGACAAAGGGATGAGGGGGATGTGAGGGAAACCTGGGACAGAGGCTGCTGCCCCTTTTTGGGAGCTGCTGCCCCTATTTGGGAGCAGCTGCCTTGAGTAGCTGTACCTGATGGGATGGGACAGGTCCCCTGGAAGAAATCCAGTGGAGCTGAGAAGCTCTTGGTCCTTTGCCTATTGTCCATTATCTCGGCCTAGGACAGGGAAGGGTGTGTCCTGCCTTGGATCCAGCAGCAAATAGGCCTGTTTGAATTTAAGTGAATAAATTAAACTGCCTGAACTAAGAGACCTGCCACAGGCCTGAGGGTTCCATGGCTGTGCCTCAACAGCTGCCTGGAGGCAGGACAGGGGAAGAGACTAACTTTTGTCCTCTGTGAAACTTTGGACTTGTGTCAAGAGGTCTGGAGAAAAGGCAGAAGAGAAACTGGGATGAGCTGTCTTGTGTAGCAGCAACCTGCCTGTGTGAATGAGTCAGTCAGTGGGAGGAACTCAGGGAGTCTGAGGGGGGAACCCAGAGCCATCTTGAACCACTGTAATTTTGGGGGGCTTTCCTGCTCAGTGATGTGTCCAGATAATTTGAGGACTGTGTTTAGCAAGACCTGTCGTGCTTTCATTGCTCAGTGGAAAACAAATTCCTTCGAGGAAGAGATGTCACTTTAAAAGTGAAAGATGATGGAAGCTCTTTGCTTTTAGGTTTTGTTTATCAGAAACCAGTTGTCCACAAGAAGATCACTTCCCACCCAATCTGTGTGTGAAAGTAAATGGGAAACCATGCAGCCTTCCAGTAAGTAAGATGTTCTTTGATACACGTTTTTGGGTAGCACCACTAGGAATTGGCTGGCAAAAATTAGCCTGAAAATTTATCCTAACTTTTGTTTTCACATTCTGGAGTGTTTGAATGTCTAGAAAAGATTGAGTAGATTGTTTCTTAGGAGAAGCTGAATTTCCAAAAGCTGTGACAGTATATTTTTGTGTTTGACAAACACCAGTGACAGTCCTGGGGCAGCGCAGGGGGTTGGAGTGGGCAGTGTTGGCCAGGCAGGTTCAGTAGCACTGCTGAGAGGGGCCTTTTAATATTCCATAGGCAGGGATTTTGGATTCCCCTGTGAGGAGAAAGAGCTTCTAAAACCCCTGATGGTCTGTCTGATGCCTGTCTCTGGTTGAATCGAAGCGGGGGCCTGGCTCGGGTGGGACGCAGCTCGGGCAGGGTTGTGGTGAGGAGAAGACAAAAGCTGTCTTGACTTTTTTTTTTTGTGTGTGTCTGAGAGATGAAATGCTTTGATTTCCAGGGCTACCTTCCACCAACCAAAAATGGTGTTGAACCAAAGCGCCCCAGCAGACCAATCAACATTACCTCACTCGTCAGGTTGTCCACGACGGTACCAAACACAATCGTTGTCTCCTGGACGGCGGAGATTGGGAGAGTAAGTGGCTGCTCAAACCTCGGCAGCTTGTGCTTTGAAAGATCTGAAAGATAAGCAGGTTTAATTGTGCAGAAAACCCTTGGTGCAGTAGCACTAGACTGTTCCTTCTTTTGATGGAATTCCTTGATGGCAGGAGATAGGACGTGCTCCCTTAGATCAGTGCACACACGTTTTGTGGTGTGAGCTCTCCCTCTTCACCCCCCACCCACCTTTGTGACTCACTGAGGGCTCAGATAACGAGATCAAGACATCCCATAAGATTTTTGTTTGTTGATTTGGCCAAACTTCAGACTTCAAGCTCTTCCTGACTTCAGGGACTCGACAAACCTTATCTTGGCTTTGGCTTGTAACCAGCACGTGACATTCAGGACAGAGTGGCCCTTGAGAGCTGTGAGCAGGGACACAAAGCATCACAGCTCAGCAGGGCCCAGAAGGTTTCATTTGCCTTTTTACATTTCTCTTCTCACAACTGCCATTTTTCTGTTTCATATTTAAAAACTCGTGGGTTTATCACTTTTTTTTGTGTCTGTGGGCAGAACGTTACAACTGGTGTTATAAAATTGCTGATGTTCCACTGGACTAATTAAATCTGGAACATGCTGCAAAAAGTGACTTCAGTAAATGAGTCCATGAATTAGTGAAGTGCTTTCAGTGCTGGCACCAAACCTGCTGGATGGGCATTACAGGGGCACCGTGTGCTGGTGCCACTGCAACCATCCTGTTGTTGGAAGTGTTGAGAATTGTCCTGAGGTGAAACCTTGTCCGAGAATTTGTCAGTGTGCAAAGCCCAGGATTCCTGAACCAGCCTGGAAAAATGCTTACAGCCCAATCCTGCACAATGGGCAGCTATAAAACAGCACCAGGGGATTTTGAGATGGAGTTCTTGTGGGGCAGAAAACAATCTCCATCCAGATTGTGGAATAAATTATGGCTGGAAGATTCTTAAAAAAAAAAATCTTCTTTTCTCTCATGAGAGCTGCAGGTATCAGAACTAAGCATTAAAGAGTGAACCTGCCTTGGTTCACACTGCAAGTGGATGGATCCTGATATTGCTCTGAGTGCTTAGGAATATCAGGGAGGATTTAGGGAGGAGAAGTGCCCTGGACTCTGAGTTAGTCTCTTGTGGATTAGCTGGTTCTCAGACTTCACAGATATTTCTGTTATAAAGGACATATTGGGTAACTTTCCATGAGCATGAGATGCCAGAAGTGCTCAAATCCAGGCTGGAGCAACCTGGTCCAGTGGCAGGAGGTGGAATGGGATGAGTTTTAAGGCTCCTTCCAACCCAACCCATCCTGTGATTTTATGAGACACAGTCCTAAAGTGCTTCTTCGAGAGTTAAATGTGAGGAATTACTTTATTCCTGGCTATGCCCAGATAATACAAAATTTGGATTCCTCTCTTCCCCTCACCTCAAGAGTCACTTGCATGTCCCAGCTGGTGCTCTCTGCCTTTCCTGGAGTCATCTCTGGGATTTTTACCCAGTCTGTTTCGAGAGCCTTCTGTAGCAGCTGCCTTGGGCGAGTTCCTGCCTTTGTAGATTCAAGCTGTCGGTAAATAATTTCACAGCGTTAATTAGCATTTTTCTAACTTCTATACTAATTGAGGCATTAAACAAACAAGTTAAAGGCAGTAGTGGTTTTTAACGATGTGAGAAGCAGTCATTGTAAGAATAAAATATTTAAAATGTGGTGTTTCTGATGCTATTTCAGTTTGAGTAATTTTGTGGTGAGATATATTACTGAAACCCCGCCTTTGCATGCTGGTGGCATCCTAAATAAAAGATAGTAGATGTCACAATTGTTTTGGTTTTTTTGTTTGTTTAAGTGAAAACATGTGGCAGTTGCTGGGGGAAGCCTTTCATTTTTCAATTTAAATTGTATGAATGCAGGTTTAGCCAATAATGTTTATATCAAAATAATTGATGTACCCTAATGTGAGAACACGAGATTTGTCCTTTCCATTTTGGGGTGTTGCTGATGAATGCACAGTGTTTTTAGAAAGACATTTATAACCTGCTTTTTTAGAAGCTTACAGGAAAAATCAGAGCTTCAGGAATGCCAGGCTGTGGTTTGAACTTGATGCCAGGAGGAGCTCGGCCCTCCAGGGAAGGGGGGCCTGGCAGAGTTGGACTTCTGCATCCAACCTGCTTGGATGCCCAAGTATTGGCAGAAAGGAGCATCCATGGCCTTTCCCTGGCACTGATAAGGAGAATGGGCAGGGTGAGCTCTGCTTGGGGAAGTGACCCAAGCTCCTGGGAGGGGAAGGACAGGACGTGGGAGCGGTGACTTCTTGGGCTGGTTCTCCAGAGCACGTCCCGGCCCCTCTGAACTCCTGAACTCTGTCACTGCCTTTCTTCTGCTCTGCTTCAGCAGCGAAGGTCACATTTCAGACACAGTTAAACGCAGGAGGATAAGGAAAAGATGAGCAGCAGGTCCTGCAGGTGATGCATCTTTTTAGGTATTCCTCTGGAAGAGGCATCGCTGCTCACTTTCCTATTTTGAAACCAAAATCAGCTTTTACTAGGAAAAAAAAGAGGGAAAGTTCTGATAATATTTGACCTGACAGCTTTCCTTAAATCCACTGGCACAGGGCAGTACCTCACATCATCCCTGTAAAATTAAATGTACTGACACAGGGTAATGTAAAATTACCCTGCTGAAAGAGGCTGCATGTCCTGAATGAGATGTAGAACTTCCAGAAGTGTCCTAAATGCTGTTTTAATAGCTTGGTTTGCAGTTAAATCTCAGTAAAGCATCAAGTCACTTGTGTTGCATCCCAAACTCCAGCCCTGGGAACTTCCTGGGCTGAAAACTTTGCCATCTCGAGTCTGGTAGAAACACAGAACAAGTGGTATGAAATACAAGGTGTCTTGTGGTGCCAACGGTGTTTCCCCTGATGCTTTGCTGTGTTCCCAGAACTATTCCATGGCAGTGTACCTGGTGAAGCAGTTGTCCTCCACGGTGCTCCTGCAGAGGTTGCGAGCGAAGGGAATTCGGAACCCGGATCACTCCAGAGCCCTGAGTATGTCTGATGTGCTGCTTGTTTAACAGGGAAAACAGCTTCCTAAAGGGGCATTTCAAACGGGACTGTGCTGCCCGAGGCTTGGACTTCCTACAGTTCCCTGGGTTTTGGGAATCTGATAGTGGTGTTCTTTGTATTCAGTTCCAATTCAAAGACTCAGAGGCCTTTGTTTGGATTAGGAGCCGGTCCAGGAACCCTGTTGACACTGGGAAGGGAAAAATGCAAGAGAATCTCTTTCAGTTCAGCCATACTGGCTTTGTTTCTTCAGAATGGAACAACTGTATTTATACAGTTAACCGGTAATTCAGCACCTCAGGCTGAACTGAACGCCTGACACTGAACCTGGTGCTGAGGAGGAAAGGATTCATCAGCACAGTTTTTGTTCCTCTGGCACAGGGTTTGCAGCGAGCCTGGAGGGAGAGTGTCCAGCACAATCCTCCTCCCAGCCCCCTCCAGACTGGAGTGGGAGATTTGCTGCCTTATTGTTTTCTCTGACAACAACATGTTGGTCTAAGTTTGTGTAATAGAAATGAAAGCAAAAACTGCTGCGTGTTTGTTTTTCAGGGAGAGGGCGAAAATACCAACACCTGCTCACTGTTCTTGCTCTCTAATGCTCAGATAATGTGTTTTACACAGCACAAGAAAGAAACTAGTCCAGCAGTAAATGCTCCATAGTGCTGGGCATTACCTTGTGCTAATGCAGTTTGATTTAAAGGCACAAAAATCCTGAGAGTTTCCAGGTGGCTGCCCCTCTGTGTGTACAAGGTGAGAATGAGGGTGCAGGGCCAGCTCAGACCAGGAAAAAATGGGGCTGACTTGTTCATTTAAACACTGACTGCTTATAAAACTTGTAAGTAAAACTAGAGGATGGGGAGAAGTGAAAGACTCTAGAGATGAAAGGCTCTAATATTTTACTGCAGTTATTTAAAACTCAGATTTTGCCAGAGTATTTCTGATTCTCCATTTGCTTTTTAGTTTTAAATCACAGGATTGCCTGATGAGTATTTTGGGGGTTTACAGTGGTCCTTGGCAACGTGAGAGTTGTTAACACATTCACTTCATGTGCTTGAAGTTAGAAGTGAAATCAGTGTGGCTCATCTTGCTGGTGCATTTTAACTAATGGTTAAGTGCCAAGTTGCCTGTAAATGAGGAAAGCCATCTCTGCATAAGTACATTTTCTAAGGATCTTGGTTTAAGATGAGCTTTTCTGCTTTTCACTTAAATCCTGTTGTTTCTGGGCTTTCTAGAGAGTCATTTCTGTTTATGTGACTTACGTGAGTCTGAAACTACAGTCAGACTCTGGCTTCCAGTAGAAACTTTAGCACATGGTTTCAGTCTTGTTTTATTTCTTTATCATCCAATTTATGTTTCAAATTAACCTAAAATCAACCTTTTCTTCTTTCAAATAACAGTTAAAGAGAAGCTGACTGCTGACCCAGACAGTGAAATAGCAACAACAAGCTTAAGAGTGTCTCTTCTTTGTCCAGTAAGTCTTTACTTATTCCCTCCAAACTGATTCTGATTAAAATGTGGCTGTTCTGGGATGTGTGTGTGTGTGGGAGAGGTTACCTTGTGTTTACCTGGTTTAACTTTGTGGGGATAGAAAATTATCTATCACTGTGCTTTAAAAGCATGTGATACACCCCTGAGGAACCAAGTGTTCCATTAGCTTGGATGTGTTATTCAGAATATATGTAAGCATACATTTAAATCTGTCATTGAAATCTGGTTAAATCTCATCACCTGGGTGTGCACAGTTTGGGGCTTTGATTTGATAAAATCCCTCTCAGTGGTGGGGTGGGGAAGCCTGACTGTTAAAAGCAGCTCTTCAGACAGTCCCTGCAGTCAGAGTATTGAGCTTCTTGTATGTGAAATCGATTTTGTGTTAAATACTTTGAGTATTCAATAATCTTCAACTAAAAATAAAGCAGTTTCCTACAGGTTGTTCGAACAAAATTTGTTTTATTCCAAATTTGAATTGGGAGAAATAGTTCCAGAGAAGGTGGAAGTGGCACAGACAACCTGTTTCTTGACCTACTAAATGTTATTTTACCAGTGGGTGCAGTGGTTTGTGCCTGGGTTTGTGCTGTCAGTGGTAAAATGCACAGTATTAACATGATGTGCACTTTTTTGGGACTTGTTTTGGGTGCAGTGCTCCAGAATACTTGCTCTGTGTATTGACTGACATAATATCTTTATTGCAGTGTAACTTTTTAACCTCTTCTCAAGATTAAGGATACATCTGTTTCCTGGTCTGGCTCAATCTGCTCGAGCTGGACACGAAATTCTCAGTTTTAAAATCTAAATAAGAAAACTGACTATGTTCTTGCAAAACTGAAGCTTATTTCTCCAGTTATTTAATATGTTCTTCAAGATAAACTTCTAGAGGTGTGAGTTTTGCCTCATAAAAAGCACAATTAACATCGTGTTTACTTTTTATATGTGTTTTATGTTCTTATAAATCTTTAAATGGGGTATTGTCATGATCTTCAGGCTTTCTCCATATCAAGCATTGATTCTGACTAAGGAAGATAAGGAATTTATAAGGAAGGTAAAATTAATCTGTAGGAAAGATTTCTTGCAGAAATACAGGTTTTTACTCCAGCTGTATTTGATTTGTCCAAGTGTTGGTTTATAGATCATGGGAGTTTTCTGACACGTTTCTGTTTGCCCTCGTTGCCTCCAGTCTGATAAAAGCTCTTCTGCAGTGCTTTTAGGTGTGTTTTTTTCCTCTGGATGCCATTCAGGTGGGTTGGGATTAGAGCAGGAATATCCCCTACAATATTCCCTTTAGGACTGCAGGTTTGGCAGAGCCTGAAGATGCCAAATTCTCTTTTGCTCTCTGAGCTCTGCCGGGGCAAAACAACAGAACAGCATCAGACAGTGGGATGTGACTCTTCAGAATTCCCACCTTTGCCAGAAGTTGCTCTTTAAAATTTACTCTTTTTGTGAGACACATAAAAACAAAGTCTACAGCAGGTTATTCTGAGCGTATTTGTCATTTTAATGCCTACAGAACAGCTACACTCGACTTTTTCCAGTGTGTTCCTTATTCAGTGCTGCCTGATTTTACTGTAGCTCTTGGAATAACCCATCACAGGTTCCCTGGGACAGAGATTGAGCCTTTCAGCCTGTGGACAGGAAGGTTTTACCTTGATCCAGGCTGTGCTCAGGTCTGACTGTGATTTCATTTAGAGCCTCCATGTTCTTACTTGATAATTCATAAGCCTTTGGCTCAGGGAGAATTTTTTTTGTCTCGATTTTTGTGGTGGTTTTCTACAGCTTGAATGCTCTGAAAACACACCCTGAAAATGCTGATTTGGTCTCCAGGAGCAGGATGAAAAATTAGGGAATGAGGGGAATGATGTTCCTTCAGCTCTGGGAGTGTGGGGGTGCTGCTCTCCCCTCTCCTGGGTGGGATTTTATGTCCAATAAAATAACTGGGGGTGCTGGGTTGAGTCTCTCTAACCTTTCTTTTGCCCTCAGAACAGCACAGAGGAGGAGCTTCCTGGGAATTTGTTTTGGATTGCTCCTGAGCTTTTTATAGCACTGAGGCCTCTGAGACCATGGAGGGAAAACTGCCCTTAACTGCTGCCTGGATCCATCCAGGATACAGCCAAGGGGCTGCTCTGAGCCTGGATTTCAGGAAGACACTTGAATTCATGTTCTCTTTTTTTTTTTTTCCCCCTGGAAGTACAAATAAATAAATCCCAGGCTCTGCAGCCGGAGCAAATATTTAACTGAGCAGAAATTCCAAATGTAGCCTTTTACTGGGGGTTTTGCAGCTTTGTTTACAAATCCTGAGCTCCTGCTTTGGGGTTTTTTTTTTAGAATAGAGCCGGTTTCAGATAGAAGTGTTTTGTGTGCTTGGAAAAGGAATTAATGCAGTGTTTCTTTGGCTGCCAGGAGGCAGGAATCAAACAGCCACAGTGCTGGGAATCACGGGGTTCCCAAAGTTGGGATGCACCCCTCCTTTTAGGGCATCTTTGTTGTCAGTTCTGAGACAGCATGGCAGAGCTGATCCAGGGGTTTAATGCCAAAAATGGGAAAGGAGCATCAGCTTGTTAACACTGAATATGCTGATTTTTGGTTAAATTTAACTGCTCCTGAGAAATCAGGGGTTCAGGTTTTATGCCAGAACCTGGGGAAAATGTTCCTGGTTTCAGCCTGCTTTTTCCCCCCAGGAGATGGGTATTTATGCCCTTCCTGCAGCACTTGTCTCTCACCTTCCTGGTTTTTATTTGGAGCCACGGAGAACCCTCCAGGTTTTCTCTCCTTACTCTTGGTGCTCCCTGAGCTGGGAGCCTTACTGTGCCCAAAAGACAAGTGAGCCATTGACCCACCATCTGGGAGATGAGAATTCCTGGCAGACATGGATCAGGGGGGCCTTGCTGTGCTGGGCGTTGGTTATGGGATGGAAATAATGTGCTTGGTCATGGATTTTGGGGGAGGGGGTGCCAAACACATGGCACAAAAAGCACCTCCTGCCGTGGGCTGAGGCTCTGCCACCACTCCTGGGGCTCCCCTGGGAATTCTGTGCCCCCCTCCCATCTGCTGGGGAGTTTGGGACAGTGACTGGAGAGCCAGAGGGAGGAAAAATAAGCGAGATCCTGCAGCTACACTGGGTTTACTGGGAATGGGGTGGAGGGATTTCTGCTCAAGGGGGATAAAAAAATATGCAAGCATCATGGAGGAAGTGGTGGCCTGTGAGTGGAGCCTTTGTTCTTGAGATTGTGTTGAGTTTGGGGAGATTGGGAGATTGGTGCCATCCTGTGGCATCCCTCTTGTACTGCTCAGGATCAGCCTGGCCACGGGGCTGGGCTGAGCCAGGCCTGGAGCCACGTCTGCTCCCACCCACTGCTGGAACTGTGTGTATTTTAGCCAAACAGGTACCACTTCAAACTCCTCAGTGTAAACAGTTCGTAATAAATAATTGTTTTGTTGGGTTTTAATGTGGGAAAAGCCTTGTTTAGACATTCCCACTTCTTGCCTTTAGTGTGGTCAGTCCAAGCACCTCCTAAACTGCAGTGTAAGCACTTGGCCACAAAACAACTGCTTGGGGTTTGTGAGGAGAGGGAAGCTTATTTCAGATTAATATGAGATGCTTTTCACTGTCTAATTAATTTGGCATTCAGTGTAATGATACTTTAATGATAAAATACTGAAGAAGGAGAATTCTTTCTTTGGTCTATCCGAGGACATTGGTACGTTCCAGGTGCTCAGTGAGCCCTGTGTTTTGTTTCAGGAATATGGAAGGTTGTATTCTTAGTTTCCTTGACCAAATATACTTTAAAATATGATTTAATTCACTTTTGTGCCATTTCAAACCTACAGAAACGAGGCAACAGTGAATGTGCCATGTATTTTAATCAATATTAAAACTCTCAGAGTTGTGAGAGTTTTCTGGAGTAAAACTCAACCTTGTCCCTTTTCAGACAGAAAAGCCCTGATGGTTCATTTAATACCAAACCAACATAATCTTGTTTTAATCTTGTGGTTTTTTTCCCTTCCAGCTTGGTAAGATGCGTCTGACCATCCCCTGCAGGGCCCTCACCTGCTCCCACCTGCAGTGCTTTGATGCCACTCTCTATATTCAGATGAATGAGAAGAAACCAACCTGGGTGTGCCCTGTCTGTGACAAGAAGGCCCCCTATGAACATCTCATTATTGATGGGTAAGTAAAGCCTGAAGCCAACTCAGGGGTGTTCCTCACGCTCTCCCCTCGTTGTCCACGGCCAGGGCTCTGAATTCCTCGTCATCTGGCTGGGATCTGTTTTAACTCACCACAGTATTTAATTTCCCTGCTGTTGGTGAAGAGTTAATGACCAGGCACCTCTTCATTCAACGTTCTGGAAGAACTGTGCTCATCAAAGTAGTAAATGTAATAATAATGAAAGGTATTCCTTCCAATCCTGGGTAAATCTTTGAGCTATCCTGCCTAAAATGGCTTTTTTCCCCCCCCATGTTCTATGGTGCTGAATTCCTGGGTGAAAACAGCCCATGTTGTATATTCTTTTAATGGAGCAACTGCACAAACCTGGTATTTTTTAATAGCAGACACGTTAGAGCAAATAAATCCTGCCACCCTTCCAAATCCATGTACAATTCCATGTACAATTTCACACTTGGGGAGTTGCCATCTGTACAAAGTGACACAGAGATTGATCCCCTGGTACTGCCTCCTTGCAAAACATTAAAAAAAAAAAAGTAAATCTAGGGTTGGTCTGTGCCAAGTGTGTATTCCTGGGGTTTGCATTTGAATTTCTTAGATAAGAATCTTCTTTCTGAAGTGTGATAAAGGAAGAGAGCAAGGTGAGGCTTCTGGGGATACCTCAGAATGTTTGATCAGAAAAAAACCCCACAAAAAAATGCCAAAACAAACAAACAAAACCCTGGAAAGCAAAACTGGAAACCCTGAAACGAACAGAACCCTGGAAAAACACCTCATAAATGATTTGAGCCTTTTTTAGGGATTATGTGCTTCATTTTGGGGAGCTGAAGGTCACTCAGGGTCTCCTTTACGGCCTTGAAGAGCCACTCGGGGCTGCCCAGGCTGCTTTGGATTCCTGGATCCTGAGATTTCCAGGTCCTCTGCTTTGGATCCGAGGGCTCTGGGGTTCCCTGTTGGAGGTTTCTGCCTAAAATAGTGAAACCAAAGAGTAGCAATAATTAACCCAACACATTTTCCTTATTTCTTCTTGTGTTGCCAGGTGCAGATGTCGGAGATTAGCTGGTCTAATTAGAGCATCCCAAAGAGAAAGTTATTGCTAGAAAATGTTTCAGTCTGGGAAAGAGGGAACTGTCTCTTTCCTGCAGAACCACAGGAATAGTCCTGGTCCAAAGCTGGAGTTCCCACTGGGAGTGGTGTGGTGCCAGGATCCCAAAGTTTTAGGAGGTGCCGGTAGGAGAAGAGGCTGCAAGTTCAGATTCCCAAGCTCAGCATTTGTTAGGAAGTTTCAGGAAATACAAGTCCCTAAATTCTCAGCTGTATGGACTCCTTTAAAGATGGGCTTCCTCAGTAAGGTAAAGGTAACTGTGGGTAAGGAGGAGATTGTTTTTAATCCTGGTTCACATTCGTCCCTTGGTCTGGGAGAAGGAGAGTTCTGTGTCACGGGCTCTGCAGGATTCCACTCCCAGTGCTTTGAAAGAAATGTGCACGTTTTTCTCTTGGATAATATTTGAACTTTTTCCACTGTTCTTTTTTGTCAAGGAAGCAGATGAGAGAAAGGTAGAGCAGTGAAAGCTTTTGGTTTAACACTAATTCGGACTTGTACTGACTAACAAGGGTATTGGAGGAGAAAAAGGGAATTGAGCTCTTTTTGAGGGCTGATATCAAAATGTTTTTGATGGCCAGGTTGTTCATGGAAATCCTGAAGTTTTGTACAGATTGTGACGAAATTCAGTTTAAGGAGGATGGATCCTGGGCTCCCATGAGATCCAAGAAGGAGGTGCAGGAGGTGACAGCGTCTTACAACGGCGTGGATGGTAAGTCATGTTTGGGGGGTGTGGACTGAACTTCCTACAGTGGGAACCCCTGAGTGTTGATGGTCCTTAACTTCTCAAAATGCTCGTTTTTAAATGTGTATTTGTAGCTTTAATGATCATTTGTGACAACAAGTACTTGAGTAATACCTGTTTGGGGCTTTTAAGTTACCGACATTGTGTAATTTTGTTGTCTTGAGTTACAGCTCTATAATAAACTGTGATGTTCTGATTGTAGTGCTGGTTTAAGCTGCAGCTTTTCCTGTTGACTTGCTTTGTATAGGATGCATAAGCTCTTCCTTGGAACATCAGGTGTCTTCTCACCAACAGTCAAATAAAAATAAGAAAGTGGAAGTGATCGATTTGACCATCGACAGCTCATCAGATGAGGAGGAGGAGGAACCATCTGCCAAGAGGAGCTGTCCTTCCATATCTCCAGCATCACCATTAAACAATAAGGGGTGAGGATAAAACAGGCCAGTGCAGAGAGAATCTTCTGATGGTGGACAGAAGTCATAAATTTCAAAATAAATTACATCTCGAAAGTTCTGTATTTGGGTTATATCCTCATTTAGTAGCTTAGAGCACATGGGTTTGCTCTCAGCTCACAAGGCCTAAGATTGGAATCACCACTTTGAGTTGTTAAGTGTGCCACACGAGGAAGTATTTCAGTTGTATTTGTGCAAATGATGTAAAATGGTGCAAAAAATTGTGGCTTCCAAGTCTGGTTTGTGCAAGTCTGGGAGTGCTTTTGTTCCCCAGGGAAATGGAAAAGCAGCACATTTGGAGAGAGGAGCAGGGTGTGCTGTGGGAGGGTGTGGGCTTTGCCACAACCTGGTCACACCTGAGCAGCCAGGCTGGAAATAGCTCCTTGTTTACATAAATACCCAGGGATCAAAACCCAGCCTAAACCAGAGGGATCCTGTTGTTGCAGTGATTCCTCCTCCAGGAATTGGAATGACTCAGTGACCACTTAAAACTCCTCAGGACCTTTCTTTAATGTCCTCATTTGCTGATTACCTTGTAGAGTGTCAGTGTTTGCTGTTACACTGATTCCTGGGGGGTTTGGGTTCAGGATTCCTTTAGGATTGTCTGGTCCTGGCTTGGGAGTATCAGTAACATCTTTACTGCAGAGAACCCAATACCATTTACAGTGAGAGTCCTCACTTTCTGCTCTTTGAGACTGAACTTTCCTTTTAATTCTTGGACTGAATTAACCTTCCTGATAAAACAGTGTGAGGGGAAAGCCTGGGGAACATGTGTTGCTCATGTCTCTTCCAGTTCCCTACAGGATCCACTGAGGTGCATTTGTGAAGCTTTGGAATTTAGCAGGGGAGCTGTTGCACACCTTTCACCAAGTTCTTCATGCATTTTGAATTGTGGAGTTAAAACAGGAACATTTAAATTTAAGTTGGGAAAATTTGAAAATAAGCATCCCCTGCATGGGATAACAAGAAAACCAAGACTCTTCTGTGTTTGTAACAAGCCTTTGTTCTTGCAGCATTTTGAATTTACCCCATCAAGCATCTCCTGTGTCAAGAACACCAAGCCTTCCTGCTGTTGACACCAGCTACATCAACACATCACTTATCCAAGACTACAGGCATCCATTCCACATGACACCAATGCCTTATGACTTGCAAGGTGAGCTCCTGACTGCACCTCTAAATACAGCTCTCCAAGCAGTAATAACTATTGTAAAGGAAAAAAAAATAGGTTAATATTTCTGGTAGTGAAAAAACCCTTAAGTGTCATCAATAGTATGCTGGTTTTATTTCAAAATAAATGGTCAAGAAACGAGGAATTTTGAGAAGCTTCATTTTTATTTTTTGTCTCTTCACAGGTTTAGATTTCTTCCCTTTCCTGTCAGGAGACAATCAGGTAAGTCAAGGAAAATCAAGTCCTGTGGCAGACATTCTTTTCTAAGCAGGACTTGCTGGCCTGGCCATGTAGGAGCAGATTTATGCTGTAGGTGTGCAATCAGGGAGGCTGCAGCTTTATTTTGTACACAAGCTGTGACCAAACACAAGCGTTGCCCAAACACAGGTGAAGGATAAGGCACAACCGAAAATAAACAGTTTGGTATCCATGAGTGAAGCTCAGCAGCCAGTTTTCATTGTGGGATGACCCTGAAGGTGCAGCAGCACCTCCTTAATTTTCCAGCCCTGAGGTCCCACCTCTGGGACTCTGGACAGTCCTGCTTGGTCACTTCTCCTCCGAGGAAAGAAGGGGCTGGGGTGTCTCACCTGCCCTTCCTGCAGTGCTAAGCAGGAAAATGGCACTAAATACAGAGGGGCTGTTTAATATCCTAATGAAGAGCAGAGCCTGCACTGCAGAATTTGGATTTAGGAACATTCACTAAAACACAGTTAAGTGAATTACTCTGCAACAAGTCAGTGCTGCACTGATTGTGCCAGTGCAGAAATGCTGGGGAGCAAGGCTGAGCAGCCTGAGTGTTCCATAAAGAGCAACATTACCCCCCAGAAAAGTTGGATTTAAAACCTGATCCCTGATAGCTCAAGCTCTTGCCTTTCAGGGGCTGCCCCAGAGAGAATGACCTGGGACAGCCCTGGCTCCATCCCGTGGGAATAAACTGTCTGTAAAAGCGTTTTTCACAGAGTGCCTTCCTCACCAGCGCAGAGTTGCCCCAGCTGGGGTTGATCTCTGACTTCTGAGGGGATGGCACAGTATGTTTTTTTTAATTTGGGGGAGTTTTGCCACCAGGGAGTTTTTTGCAGAGGTGAACCAGTGCTGCTGCTTCCCCTTCCTTCCTGGCTTGGGGGTGCGTGTGGCCAGTCCTGTTCCCTTGGTAGCGTTTGATCTTACCAACACCAGTGTTTCCAATTCCTTTTGGAGTTCTGAAGGCAGTCCTAGGGTTCTGAAGGCAGTCTTAGGGTTCTGAAGGCAGTCTTAGGGTTCTGAAGGCAGTCTTTAGGGTTCTGAAGGCAGTCTTAGGGTTCTGAAGGCAGTCTTTAGGGTTCTGAAGGCAGTCTTTAGGGTTCTGA
>JAYRBT010000018.1:1498011-1512612 GCA_036023395.1 Myiotriccus ornatus | reverse complement strand
CTGAAGGCAGTCTTTAGGGTTCTGAAGGCAGTCTTTAGGGTTCTGAAGGCAGTCTTTAGGGTTCTGAAGGCAGTCTTTAGGGTTCTGAAGGCAGTCTTAGGGTTCTGAAACCACTTTCTCTCGGCTTCAGGCGTGCAGGGCTGCAGAGCTAAAAATCCGCTGCGTCGCTCCCCTCGCTGAAAACCCTGTGAGACCCCCAATCTGCCAGAGCTTTAGCTTAACAAACCCCTTCACCCTGTGCTGCTCTGAATCCAAGCTGTCCATGTCTGAAGTTTAACTTGTTGTTTTTCCCCCCAGCATTACAACACCTCCCTCCTTGCCGCCGCAGCCGCGGCGGTTTCCGCGTCCGATGATCAAGAACTTTTACACTCCCGTTTTTTCCCCTACACTTCATCCCAGATGTTTCTCGATCAGCTCAATGCAGGAGGAAGCAGTTCCCTGCCAGCCACAAATGGTAGCAATAGTGGCAGTAACAGCAGTCTTGTTTCCTCCAACAGCCTGCGAGAGAATCATGGGCATCCCGTTGCAAGTAGGAGCAGCACGGACACGGCGTCAATCTTTGGTATCATACCAGACATTATCTCATTGGACTGATCCTTTTGGACAGAGGAGATCTTTGTGCTTGGTTTTACTTTATGTTAGAAACATAAAACGGAGTTTGTTTTGGTTTTGTTTGTTGGTTTGTTTTTTTTTTTTCCTTTTGTTTTGTTTTCGATTTTTTTTCTTCTTTTTTTTTTTTTTCCTTTTTTAGGGGGAAAAAAAAATTTACGTGTACAGAGAACAAAAGTATATTTTCAGTTTTACTTTTGTATATAAACCTAAGATGGCCTCACTGGTAAAAATAAGAAAAAAAAACACAAAACAACAAAAAAATAGCAAAAACAAGGAGCTTCAGTTCATTTTTATGGATGCTGAAGATTTTACACCTGTGCATTTGTCATGTGAGTTTCTTTTTCTTTTTTTCCCCTCTACTTTGGACACAAATGGCATTATTTTCTTCACAGTTAACATAACCAGGAAAGGAGCTGAACTTCTAAGGTTCAATCATGGGAGAGGGTTTTTTCTCCTCTTGGAGACATTTCCCTTTGGTGGTGGAATCTAATTCTTCCATCCCTTGTTTAGTGCAGATTTTATTATGCTTAAAGCAGAGTAGACCCTGCTCCGCTTCCCCTCTGTTTGCAGGACAGAGCCTTTGAGGAGTGGGTTTGGTTTTTTAGGAGTTTTTTGTCATCTCTGGGTGACCTTTTATTCAGACAACTTGTGAATTCCACACTTCAGTCAAGCACGTTGTGGGTTCATCAGTGACAGGACTCGAGGGAAAGGCAGGATGCTGAGCCAGGGTAGGGTAGGTTGGATCTCAGGGGAGGGTTTTTCATCCCAAGGGTGGTTGAGCACTGGAACAGGCTCCCCAGGGTGTGGTCACAGCTCCAGGGCTGTTCGGGGAGTGTGTCAGCAACACTCCCGGGCACAGGGTGGCATTTTGGGGTGTCCTGGGCAGGGCCAGGAGTTGAACTCCATGATCCTGATGGGTCCCTTCCAACTCAGCATTTGCCGTGGTTCAGTTATTCCTGAGGGCCAGACTCAACCGAATCCCAGGCTGAGGAACTCCTTGGCTCAGCCTCTGGGGGACATTTTTATGGAGCCCAGCCCCAAACCCACACGCTGACATGTTGGACTGGAGGGGTTTGTTCCGAAGAGCTTCCTATCAAATCCCATTCCAGTAACTTCAAGATTTTAATCAGCAAAACACTGAGCATGTGTCAGTTTGAAATCTGTGCAGCTGCTTTTGTGCTTTCACCTCAGCCATGCCTGTAGCTACGGCCTTGGGAATCAGGGCCCACCTTGTTCCCTCTGGAAAAACCTCCTTTTAGCTGCGGTAGATCCAAAATTTCTGCTTCCAGGTGAACTTGTCAACTGAATACAAGGAGAAAATCCAACTCCCAGCACACTCTTGCATGGTTTGTGCAGCTGATAATGCTCTTGGTCTGCTGAGTTCCCACTCATCCCGATGAATATTCAGTGTTCAGTGTGAGTCTGAAACCAAAACCCAACCCAAGCAACCACCCACCTGGATCCCATGTACTCCCTATCCAGGTCTTTTAGGGAAGTGGCTTTCGAAATTCAGTTTTCTCTCTTTGGCCTTGGAATTCTTTTGCTTTCCCAGATTTTTCAGTTGAACTTGGAGCCATATTTACTTCCTGGTTTCTTTTCTCTCTTTTTTTTGAAGTTGTGCATGGCATAGGAAAACCTTTTTTTAGAACTGATGGGTCATTTGGTCATTTGATCTGTTCTTCTTAAAAGAGTGACAAATGTGTAAATAGCTGGAATGCAGTTTTTCAGGAGATTCTTTAAAGTCAGAGAAAGGGGAGGAGAAGGAAGTGATTCTCTTGTGTCCCAAAGTCCACGTCAGAGAGAGTTAATATTTCCTCTGGTGTGAAAAATATTTTTATAACTGGTTGAAAGTGCAGGTAACAAGTTTATCAGGAAAGAGAGTTAAGGAATACTAAAATTAGTAGATTCTTGTCTGGAATTTTTCATGTCCAAAACTGTTGATTGCAGCTCTTTGCTTAGAGCATTGACAAGGGCCACCTTTTGCCTATGAAGTCGTCTCAAAAACCTTGCATTTAATTTAAAAAAAAAAAAAAAAAAAAAGGAAAAAAAAAAGGAAAAAAGATTTAAAAAAAAAAAAGGAAAAAAAGAAAAAAAAATCTTTAATCCAAGTAGCATTAGGTATTGCTGTATGATCAGTCGTATGGTTATTTGAAAGGTTCACATGATGTGGCATCAAAATCGTTTTTAGTGTTTTTACAGCATCCCTCTGCCACTAAATAGTTGACTTGAATTTTGCAAAACAAATGTTTGTGTTTATATGTATATGTGTGTGTATATATGTATTTATAGATCCGTGTGTGTGAGTTCAAAGTGAGTTAAATAGTTTTTCCCATGCATGTGTATTTCATACATATCTGGCTGATATATATATATTTCACCATACACCAATTTTATAATTTATTAAATGTCAGTTAAAAAAAAATAAATAAAAGGATAGAAAATGGGAAATACTTATTTTTTAAACAGTCTGATTTTGAAGTGATTAAACCTACACTAGGAATATATCTCATACCTTGTAGTCATGGATACTAACCTGGTAACTTCAGAGCATATTTGCTATGATTTTGTAACTCTGGAGTGTGGCTGCCCTGGGTGTTCCAGGAGTGTGTCCCGGGCTCTGGAACACCGGGAATCCGGGAGAGCCCGCGGCTGCTTTTCCGACGCTGCTGGCGACGTTCCCACTGACTGTGTTGTTACAGACGACCTGAAGAGCAGCTCGTGTCACTTTCTGCTATTAAAATCTTGTTGTCACATCTCAGCTGACACGTGGGAGCGTGTGGTATCCCGGGATGAGGTGGTTGATGCCGGGCTTTGGGAAGGTGAGGTCGGCCGACGGCGTCTTCCAGTCCCTGCCGCCGCCCCCGCCGGGGAAGGCTCTCGGTCCACCGCTGGCATTTTTAACCTCGTTGCTCTGCAAAGAAGGGCCAGCAACAATCTCCAGTCCTCCCTTGTGGTATTATCCATGTGCTTTGTGAGTATTCCTGTGTCATGCCCGGGTGTTCCCTGGAGCTGGGTAATTCTCTGTGCCTCTGACCACGGTGAACGTTGCTTGGTAGAAGTCTCGGTCTGAGTTCTCCACCATTCCCTGCAAACTTCACTCCAAAACTGTCTCCTTTAGGTCACAAGTCCTGGCTTGTGCTCCTGCTCCGTTCCCTGCAGGTGGCAGTTGCTGTGATCCTTAGGATAGCGGTCCCTTATCCCAGAATTCTTCCCTGGGAGGAGTGGGATGTGCACGCGTGTGTGTCCGTGCACCCGCAGCTCCTGCAGGAGCAGGGTGGCTGTGAGCCACTCCTGCGTCCTTTAGAGGGTAAAAACCCACATTAAACCATCCCTTAAAAACTTCCCAGCACTTCCTTAGGGATGGAACAGCAATCCCAGGCTTCCCCCTCCTCTCCATGGCGAGGATTCCTTAACCCTTTCAAGGATGGGATGGCTGATGGCTTTTCCTTGGACTCTGGTGGACCTGCCTCCCAAAGCAGAGCTGAGGACTGTGAGGAGAACGTTTGGAAAATTAATTTTTATTGCAGTTTAACATTTCAGGTTTTAAGCACATTTTAAATAGAAAAGATTTTGGGTTTATCAGTGTAACTTTTTTTTTTTTTTTTAACAGAACTTAGATTTCTAACAAGGGAAAATTGCTGGTGGTCCCCGAAAGTGCTGCTGTTAATTGTTTTAATTAACAAAGGGAAAAAATGTATATAAGCAGAATATTAAAAATTATCATTAATTCCATGAATTTAAACCTGTCATTCATTGCCTTAAGACTTTTCTCCTAGTTTCCATACTTTGGCATGCCAAACCAGTAAATGGCTTTTAAAAATGTATAGTAGACCAATGTCAGTTTGTATAAAAGTACCAAGTGAAAATATTTATTATATGCATTGGAAAAAACCTGGTTTACCTATTGAATGTTACCTGTTTCTGTAGAAATCTTTAGATGTAATAAAAAGCATTCAGTTATGTTGTGTTTCCTGAGGGGGGGAAAAGGGAGGGAGGGGGCAGAGGGTGATCCCTGTGGTTCTTTTGGACCTGGAATGCTTTGCTTTTAGCTGTTTGTGGCTTGGGGTGTCTCACTCTTGTCCCTCCGAGCTCTGCCAGCCCTGCTTCGTTCCCAGAGTGTGTCCGATGGGATTCCTCTTTGCCAGCTTTCCTTTGGGAATGTTCCCCCCGCAGCCTGTTGGGATGCAGCTGCATTCTGGAGTAATCCAGAGGGACTGGGAGCTGAGCAATGCCGTGACATCCAGGCTTTTGCAGTGTGTGTGTGAAAGGATTTGTCACCCGCTGTCCTGGGCAGTGGGGAGGAACGAGGCTGGGGAGTGAGTGGATCAGGTGGAATTCGCTGTTGGTGCTGGCAGTGAATCCCTGCTGTGATGAGCTGGTGATGCTCAGTGAGGGCTGTGCTGTGTCCTGGTGCTTGTGGAGCCGAGTTCTGAAGAGCTCTGGAGGCAGGGAATGACCTCCAGGGTGCGGGAAAGCTGCAGTGCCAGGTACGTGGGGGTTTGTCCACACACTGGGATTAACTGAGGGGTGGGATCAGTTGCCAGGGAATTCCCATCTGCTGCTGTTTAACCTGCTCCTGGTTTTCCAGGGAATCTCACCTCTCATCCACTGTGTGCTGCTTGTAACTGAGTATTTAGAGAAATTGGCTTTTCCTGCTTTATTTTCTATCCCTAGAGTAGGAAGAGCTAATTAAGGACTAAGGGGTGTGTCAGTTTTGCAGGGAGCAAAGTTCATTTCCCCTTGGAGTGGGACCTGCTCAGAGCTGGGACATGTCAGGATCCAAGTCTGAGCTTCCTGGGTTAGTCTGGGAGTGCTGTGAGATCCACAGGGACCTGCTCCTGCATCAGGGGGGCGGCAAAACCAGATGGCAGAACCTGCTGCTTTTCTTACCTGCGGGACTGGAAGGTCCTGGATCTCCTTCCTTTCCTTGCACAGCACTTGGCATGTCATGTAACCTCTTGTGCTTTTTTTCCCCTCTATGTAATATTCCATGAGGATAATCCCTGTTTTACCCTTACAGAGACACTGATTTAGAAGGTGACATTTGCTCATACTTTGGGGTTTTTTTCAGTTTCTAAGCAGGTTTGTGCCCGTTTCAGCCCTGGGTGGTGCTGCTGCAGCTTTGTGTGATGTTCCTAGGTGGTGTTCTGGGATAAATGAATCATGGAATGGTTGGGATTGGAAGGGATCGAAAAGATCATCTCATTCCAACCCCCTGCCCTGGGCAGGGACACCTTCCACTGTCCCAGGTTGCTCCAGCCTGGCCTTGGACACTTCCAGGGATCCAGGGGCAGCCACAGCTCCTCTGTCCAACCTGTGCCAAGGCCTGACCACCCTCCCAGCCAGGAATTCCTTCCTAATCCATTGGATCTGCTGTGCCATGATTGATTTGGTGATTATTTCACAGAGCAAAGAGTGAGGAGATTCAGGATTAAAAACGGGGAGGAGGGAGAGGAAGGGGCTCCTGGAGGCAGAAGCCACATCAGGTTTGTAGGAACGTGGGCTCTTCCAGAGGGTTTTCCAGGTTGCTGCTTGTGCCCTGCCTGTGCAAAGCTGATCTCTGTGCAGTTTTCCAGCTTGCTCCAGAGAGAACCTGCTGAATGTTCTGAATTCCAGATACCCCTTTGTGGATCTCACCAAGGCTGCTGAGACAGAGGTGGAATAAGATCAATAGTAACTGCTGTGGGTCCAAATGGTTTTAATCAGCCTGGAGTCAGAGAGCTGGGGAGGGTTTTGCTGGTGTAGGGAAGCTGAGTTTTCCTGGGCACTGTTTTCCCTGCCAGGCTGTCTCTGGGAGCGTGTCCTTGGCACCCAGCCCAGAATGTGGGCACCGAGCACGTGATGGAGATGTTGACTTGGAGCACCGGGAGACTTCCCCACAGCTTATCAATTCTGCCCCAATCCCTGGACTTCCATGCATCTGTTAAATAAGAGTTATTGTTTAAAGCACGTCAGGTGTTGCAGGGGGGAATGTCACGCTGGGTTTATTTAAATAACTCACACTTTGTGACACCAGAAATGAGGTGGGACCCTGTGTAGGTTAAAGCACTGCTGTGAAGGCAAAATAAGGCTTTTTATTAAGGGCAAACGATCCAAAGGTCCAAGTAGGAAAAATTGAAGTAAAAAAAAAAACTTCCAGGTCCTGCTTTTTGCAGCAAACTTCTCCTGCTGAATTTCAGTAGTCGACCGTGGGGAGGCAGATGGTGCGAACGAATTCGTCGTATTTTATTGTTCCATTTGGCCCAATGTTGGCTTCTTTCAGCAGGTCATCGACTGAAGAAGAGCACAAAGAAAGAGGTAAGTCTGAGTGGCATTTATTGGGGGTGTCCTGATCTTCCAAAGGATGAGCAGCAAGGCAGGGTTTGGGTTTTCAGGCATTTTTATCAGAAATAATTTCTGGGACTGGGGGGGGGGGGGGTGCCAGCCAGGTGACAGTTTTAAACTGGTGTTATTAACACTGATTTTGAATTCTATGTCTAACTTCCCAGATCAGAGTTGTCCATCTCTTTGAGTTCCACATGGAAAAGCCTCACAAATTCAGTCCAAATCAGCTTTTTGGTAAGAACTGGTTGATTTCACTTGAATTGCAAACCTGTCCCTGTTCAAATTATGCCATGGGCAGGTTGAGACACCTTCCACCAGCCCAGGGTGCTCCAAGCCCCGTCCAACCTGGCCTTGGACACTTCCAGGGATCCAGAGGCATCCACAGCTTCTCTGGGCAACCTGTGCCAGTGCAAAAAAGGTCTTGATCATCTTCACCTTCCAGTTCCTTCCTGTTGTGCCCCTTGGAGGCAGATTTCTGACAAATTGGACAGGTTTGGGGTTTTATACTTTTTTTACTTTCCCGTCTCCTGCTGGCACAGGCCCTTCCCCATCCCAGGTGTGACTGCAGAGGAAAATCAGGGAATGAGAAGATGGGGAGGGTCTGATCCACATCTGAATTGCAAAATACCTTCCTCCTCAGAAAGCTTCTCCCCCAGCCTGGTGAGCTTTGCCCTCAGCTCTGCCACAGAGATGACTCCTCTCCTCTGCCTGTCGATCATGGCCAGCGCTGTCAGGATTTCCCTCTCGGGCTCCTCCTGCTTCATCTGCCTGTACATGATGTTCAGGAAGGTGGAGAAATCCAGCTCTGCATTCCTGTCTGCAGAAGGAAGAGGAGGTTCTTCAGGAATGGCTCATTTTCGTGGTGTGTATCCAGAATTAAGCATCCCCCTCCTCTTCCCCCCAGTTCCCCTTCCTGGGCTTTCTTTTCCCTTTTGCTGACCCTGGTCTGGGTCAGGTTGGGCCACTACTGGGGCCTTTCTGTCCTAAGCTGGGGCTTTCTCCTGTCTTAAAATCCCATTTCTAGCTTTGCTAAACTTGTGCTCTGAACTTGCACCCAGAATTTTGAATCCACCCCACCTTATCTCATAATTCTTCCTTAGTCTTTGTGATTTAAATTTATTCCCCCATATCTGCAGAGAAATATCTTTCTGTGCTCTTTTACTCTGCTGGTTGGACTGGGCAGTTTCCCAGCCCCAAAATCCACATCCATATATTTGTCTCCCACTGTTTTGGAAGATCTGGGGGGTTTGATGGCACTGTTTTAATCCGTGGGCTGGACTATGTTCATTTAGCCCATCACAGCGTGCTAAAATAAACAGGGTGTGGTGACTGCTCTTGGTTGTGCTGGTTCACCGGGGAGTGGATGTTACTCCTGGGCTCCCCCCGCCCCAAAAAATGAATTTTTCCGACCCTAATCTGCATTTTTTGGCTGCCCCTGCCCTGTGCTCACCGATCCTGTGCAGGTGGAGGTGTCTCTGCACCTCCCCCGGGGTCGGGCTGGCTCCCAGGCACCTCATCACTGCCAGCAGGTCCGAGGCCTTTATCTTCCCTTTTTGTTTCTTGTCATACAGGGAAAAACATTCCTTGAACTCTAATTAAAAACCAAAACTCTGTTAGGCCGTGTAGGATCACTCTGGGCTGCCCGTGACGGAGCTGCTCCCGCTGCCCGGATGGCACTGGCAGGATTCCAGCAGGGATATGGTGTCGGCTCCGGGGTGTCTCCTTGCGGGGAGGGTGATGGACAGCGGGGCAGGACCCCGGGGAAAGAGCCAAGGGCAATTAAACCCCGGGCTTGGGAACGGCCGAGCTAATTGGGGTCCCTCAGCCTGACGAGGGGAGGCTGGAAGTGGGGCCAGGCTTTCAGAGCTGGAGGAGGTTGTTTAAAAAAGGGCTTTTCTCTGCCTTCCTGGGGGCGGGAGAAGGGGTGAAAGGGCTGGGGGAGCGGTGGAGGGTGCCGGGGGTGGAGGGTGCCGGCTCTGCAGCATCTCCCTCCCGCACCCCTCGCCCTCTCCCCTTCCCCCTCGACCCCGGGCTTCCCGGTTTCCCAGTAACAGAGCCGGGCTCGGAGCTGACCTAGATAAGGCTGCTCCCATCCCCTTCTCCTCGTCAGGCTCAACACTGACAGCAAGTTGTGCTGCCCGGGGAAAATGAGCCTGTTCTGGTGCCACCCCCCCCTCCTCATCCTCTGTGCCCCCAGCCCTCCCCGCAGGGTGGGTGCAGGGTGCCAGGGCCCCCTGGGTGTCCGTGGGTGCCTCTGGGTGCCGTGGCCTCCCCTGCCCCGGCGCCTCCTCCCTCCAATCCCGCGGAGCTGCTGAGCCCCAGGGCCCTGCAGATTAACAGATTTGCAATAATACTCTTATTTCAGCTTTTCCTCTGCCGTTCCTGGAGCAAACCCAGTCCCAGGCGGGGCTCCCCTTTCCCAGGGAAGCTGCAGAGCTTCTCAGTGGGAATTTGTACCCCCTGCACGCCCTAAATCCTCCTCCTCCTTTGCTGCCATCACACCTCGAACCTCCAGAACTGCAAAGGGGCACCTGGAATATCCCCTGATGGCTTGGCCAGGGCTGACGTGTTCCTGGGACTGGGAGGTGGCTGGTTCTCTCTGCTGGTCCCTGCGCAACCCAGCGTGGGGTCTGGGGGTGCTTTTGGGGGCTCCAAACAAAAAAAAAACCGGGGGATTTTCCTGTTTCCAGAACAAACAGATCCCTGGAGACCCAGGAAGAGGCCAAGGGAGGGGGGAGCACAAGCCCAGAACGAGCTGCTTTGGGGGGAAATGCCATTTTTATATCTATAAACACCGATTTGTTAAGCTGATCTTGCTCATTAAAACCCCAAACGAGAACAGAAATGTACGTACCATTAATTTGATCCTGGGACAGAAACTTTGCCTGGAGAGGAAAGGGGGGGGGGAGGGGGGAAGAGACCAAAAAAACCCCAATCAGCTTTAAAATCTGGCTGAGGGGAGCAGGGGGAGGGATTTGTAAGGGCTGAAACGCTGCACTCACCATGACTTTGGGGGCGCTCCGGGTGTTTGTCGCTGCCCGTCGGGATCGGAGGCGGCTGCTGCCACTTTTCTCCTCGATTAAGGGCTAAAGTCCTGCAGCCCCGGGGTGGAGGCGGCCCGGCTGTAATAAATACCCGCTGCTATGGCTACGAGACCTGATCCCTGCCTGGATCCCTGATCCCTGCCTGGATCCCTGATCCCTGCCTGGATCCCCGATCCCTGCCTGGATCCCGCTGCAGGCGCCGCTCCTGCTCTCACTCAGAGGGCTCTGCCCACCCTGCCCCAAGCCCGGACCCCTCACGGGGGGTTTGGGGGTGATCACCTGCAAGAGCTGCACACGTTGGTGCTGGGACACCCTGCTGGACCTGGCTGGGGAAGGGAGAGGGGGATTTCCAGCTCTGCAGGACACAAAAAAGGGTTCATTGGGGTGGGCACCGCTGGTGATGTCCCTGTGCCCTCCCCAGGAATGGGGAGGGTGTGCCTGGATGTGCCCCTTAATCTCAGCAGAGCTGGGACGTTGTAAACAGGCTGAGAAGGGATATTTGAGATGGTTTAAAAGCTCTTTACTCTCTGAATTTTTATTTTTTAGCATTTAACGACTAGCAGGGGGTGAAGCAGCTGGTGCCAGGCCCAAGGACAAGATATTTAGTGACCATTATAACATGGACTGGACCCTTCCTGGGGCAGAGCCTGCTCTGTCACAGTGACACATCCAAGGTCCTGAACTGTGGTGGGGTGAAGATTCTCCCCTCCGAGCTGCTGCAGGAAGAACGTGAGTCACTCAGCTCTTCCCAAATGTTTTTATTCTCTGTGTTTTGCTGGAAGCTTTTTTGTGCCACTTGGGTTGTGTCACCCAGGGCTCTGACACAAATGGGACAGGCCTGAACCAGCCAGGGATGCAGCTGGAGCTGCAGGAGCTCCACCCCTGGGGCTGGAGAAGGGGGAGCAGGAGCTGCTGCTGGTGATGCTCAGTTTGGGCTGTTTGTGGGGAATTGGCCCTTTGGGGCAGGAGCAGAAGCTGCTGCTGGCACAGACCTCACGAGAGAGGGGCTGGCACTGGATTTCACCCCCTGCCTGAGATGTTTCTGGGGCTGTTTGTGGGGAATTGGCCCTTCCTGCACCAGGCCTGAGCTCCAGAGTGAGGGTTTGACCCCGGGAGGGCTCCTGGGAGAGGCAGAGCCACCTGCAGGTCCCAGGCAGGGCAGCTCAGCCCCTTCCTGGCACGTTTGCTCATCTGGGAGCAGCGTGGGAGGAGCGGATTCATCTCCCTGTGCCAACAGACTTCCTGGCAAACCACTCCCCTTCCAGGCTGGGATGCTCTGTGGGGTGACAATGGTGCTGTGGGGGTTCACCACTGGCTGGGATGTTGCCCCTGCTCCGCTACAGGAGGGATCTGGTGCTGTCCCGTAAGTCCAGCATGGACCTGAGCTGTGGAATTGTGAGGGAGACAGCCCAACCCTGCCTTTGAAGAGCTACACTCAACCCCTTTTTTGGGGGGGGAAGGATGAATCCTCCCTCCCCAGCCAGGCCCAGTTATCACACACCACCCCCTGCAGCCAAGGTTGGTCAGGAATTTATTGGAAATACATTAAATCTACATTAGAAAAACTAGAATTTTTTTTTCTTCTTCTTCTTTTCAAATCACTCTAAAATATCAAAACTTATAAACTTTCCTTTGCTGCGTGGAGGTTGTTCATGTGCAGGGTGTAAAATGCCCAGGGCTCAGGGATATAAATCACTCCAGGGTACTTCTTCCTGAGAATTTTGTCATTCCACAGCCAGGCCACCCAGCCAGCGATGAGGAGCAGGGTGATGATGAAGGAGTAGAAGAGGAAGAGCCCGTTGCTGTCCAGGACAAGTCCCTTCCTTTTCTGGTGCATCACCAAAGCCATCATGGCAAAGAAAGTGAAGATGTAGAGGATGAAGATCTGCCCCTCTGTCACCAGGTACCTGCAAAGGTCAGACTCCTGTTAGTGATGCCAGGAGGGAGCTCGGAGGGAGGGCAGCACCTGCAGCCTTAGGGATGAGCATCTCCCCTTTTCCCTGCTCCACATCCCCACAGAGCTGCTCCTGCTGCCTGGCTGGTTCTTGTGACTCTTCTCAGTCATTTAACACCTGGGCTTTGGGAAGAGGAGGGATAAAGGAATGTCCCAACATCCAGAGACTGAAGGGGCTGCAAATTTCAGTGAGATTTAATTTGATTTTCCAGCCCTGCAGAGCAGAAGCTGCAGCAAGTGCTGCCCTGGGGGACAGAGAACTCTGCCTGGGGCATTCCCTGGGGCATTCCCTCTTCATCCCTGCCCATCCCTCATGGCCAGAACCCTCTTACCAGTAATAGAGGCTGCTGGGCCCCATCAGGAGCAGGGCAGCCACTGGCATCCTGCTCTCCTCTGCCACAGGGGTGAAGCAGCCCGTGAAATATATGAACAGGATCAGGAAAAAAGGGATGTACCTGCAAAGAGAAACAACTCCCATCAGTGGGATGACCCTGGGAAGTGTTTCAGCCCCTCCTAAATCCAAACCAAGCAGGTGGGCAGTTCCTGTGCTGAGCCTGGGAGTTCATTTGGTGGAAGAGCAGAAGTGGAATCTCTTGCTCTGGGATTCCTGCTGTGTCCACGGGGCTGGTGGTGCCTGCTGAGGGGCTGTTCGTGTCCTGGCTGCTCCCAGTGCTCCTGCAGGTAATGAGAATTCCCAGTCTCGGGCAGGAAAAGCCCCATTTGGCTGATTAGGGCAAACCCTGGGCTCAAGTGCTCCTTGAACAGTTCCCTTTGTTCCATTCCCAGGCTCTGAGAGCCTCGTGGTGTGTCCCAGCTGAACTGCAGGAAAGCAGGATGTGCACCAGGATTTCAATAACCCCACAGAGCCCTTTTTTGTTTTATTTAGAAGAATGGGATTTTTTTTTTGCTTCACAGCACTCAAGGAACAGCAAATAAACCAGGGAAGCCTGATGGGGAGAGATTGCTCTGAGCAATCTCAGGATTATCTGGCAGCAGATAAAGGGACAGACAGGCCTTCCTGGGGTCTCTGGGTTGGGGTGTTCGGGGGTCAAACCCCCGAGGAGCACAAAGGGGGGTGCTCTGTTCACCTGGACATCCTGGGGAAGGATGAGCTGCTCCCTACAGCTGCCCAACAGCTGCCACATCCCAGAAACACCCCTGAGACAGGGATAAAGCAGGATTTTCCAAGGGTGAGCTCCCCTGTAATCGCCCTGGCCATGAGAACATTATCCCCAGCCAGCTCTCATCAGCTGGGCTTCGGGTTTTTTTTCCACATTAAGCTCTGATCTGCTCAGATCTGCCCCTCCTGGGGTGATGTTCTGGGGCCTCACTCACCACATGGAATGACCCAGATATTCATCATAGTAGTAGAGCAGCTCAAAGGAATCAATCTGCAACACAACACAGGGAGAGATTTAGAGGGGCGGAGGGACGGAGGCTGGTGAATCAGAACAAGCAGTTAATGAATTTCCTAAGTGCTTCTGCAAAACTCATCCTCTTTGCCAACACCCACAAACTGCGACCACAAATCCTCTTTACCAGCGTCTCTGGCTTGAGGTTCTTGATGATGGGGTTCTCTCTGACAGACAGGTGGTGCTGGTACCCGCTGAAGATCAGGCGGTGGTTCACCGAGTCCCCGACCAGGTGGATGCTGGCCCCCATCACAAACATGATGATGCTCACGTAGATCATGGACCTGGGCAGGGTCTTGGGGGACCTCTCGATGAGCTGAAACCACAGGGAGTGTTGGACAGCGAGGAGACACCAGCAGGGATACCCCAATTCTGCCCCCTGTGACCTTTCCATGCCCTGGTGCCTCTGGCAGAGCACCCAGAGCAGCTTCTCCCCCAGAAACGAGCACAGGTGATCAGTGGGAAGCAAAAAGGCAGCGGTTTTCTCGGGCTCAGGAGCAGATCTCCAAGGCTGGCTGTGCCCTCCAGTGGCAGGGAGAGCCTCCAGCACACTCAGCTCAGCACACACCTCCCTCCCCTGCCCGAGACACTTCAGAATTCCCCACTGGATCATTTTCCAAGGGCTCCTGGTGAACTATTTGTTTTGGGTTTGTTTTTTTTTTTTTTTTACCAGACTCACCTCCCTGTGTATTTTCCTCTAAAGAATAAGCTGTGTTAGGGCCAATAATCTGATTCCCAGCAAAAACCGGTTGAGGCAACTTTTTGGGCAGCAGTTTCAGTGCTGAGCTCTCCCCGAGCCATCCCGAGGCCTGTGGAGGCCACGTGGGGCTGACTCAGAGTCTGGGCGAGCTCCTGCAGGCCTGGCTGGGCACAGGGAGCAGGAGCTCTGGGAAGGAGCTCCACACTCAGCCTGCAGGGCAGGGAGCACCTGCAAAGGCAAATCCCAGCTCGAGTGGTTCAGGCTCCGGAGGAGACACCAAGTGTGGGGCAGCATCATCCCAGTGCCAGGATCAGCCAGGGCCACCTCCACCTCCCTCTCCCCGTGGCCAAATCAGCTTTGCAGCCCTCCCCAAACGGGGAAAAGCTCCTTATTTGTATTTAATTTTGAGGCTTAACTTTCCCTTTCCCTGTAACTGCTGCACGAACGTCACAGGAGTCACAGAGGACAAGGAGAGCACAAGGTCCAGGAGAGCCCTGGTCTGATGGGAAAGGTCCAGGAGAGCCCTGGTCTGATGGGAAAGGTCCAGGAGAGCCC
>JAYRBT010000018.1:1459674-1479268 GCA_036023395.1 Myiotriccus ornatus | reverse complement strand
ATACACAATTCCAAATAGATATTTATATGTTATATGATATTACATATTATATTATATTATATTATATTATATTATATTAATATTGTATTAATATTATATTAATATTATATTATTTATTTTATATAAATTATATGTGTATATTATAAATTATATCGATTAAATATATGTAACTGTGAATACTATATAATGAATATAATAAGTATATAATAATGCACGATAAATACATAAAATAAAATATTTAAAAGTTTATGTATTTCTGTATATCTCATATATATTATCTGGTTATAGAAATATATAGATTTATAAATTAAACATATATAAATTATACATGTATATTATAAACTGTCAGGAATATATATAATATATATATTTATCTATTTAGATTTATATATGCAATTCATACATTTATATGTATTTACATATTTTATATGTATTTATTTATTTTATATATATTTATATATTTTTATTTTATATGTAATATAGAAAATCTATATATAAATATATATCTATATATTAATTATAAAATAAATATATAGATGAATATTATTATTACTATTTCTATATTATTATTTGATAATTATATAAAATACAATAAATATTTATTGTAATACATGAATTTAATATTAAAATTATGTCTGTGATATATATAATATGTTATCTATTAATATAGATTTTCTATATATAAATTATATATAATATATAATATATATAAAAATATCTACTGGATTTAATTGATATGTAAATATAATAGAATATATAAATATTTTTTAAAACATCCTGCAGCTCTGGGAATCCATGCTCACAGTCAATTTGGTGCATAAGACTGAGGGTGTGTACATGTGTGTTTACGTATATATTTATTGTTTTATTTTTAGGGTTTTATATATATATATATTTATATGTATATGTATGTATGCATAACACCCCCACGTATAGATAAAATATATGTATTTAAATATGTGTATTTTATACACACACACACACAGATGGGATCCTGACCCTTCCTTGCTGCCCTCCAGCCCTTTCCCTTGGTGTCCCAGGGATCCCAAGGCTGGGCAGGAGGGATTGTGTGGGATCCCCCAGGACTGAGACGCTCCCGGAGGCCCAGGCACCCCCTGGATATCTCCGGGATATCCCTGCCCCCCCGCCGGACCACCCCCACCCCAGCCAGCCAGAAACCCGGGCACGAAGAATTCCCGCTCCAGGTGGGGACGCCAGCAACGAAAAATCTCATTTTATACCATATTTGGGGCCGATCGTGCAGCAAATCTGCCCCTGGGCTCACAAAGGTGCAGCCCTGGCTGCTCCTCCCAGCTGAGAGCATCCCTTTGAGATCAGGCTGGGAAAACCTCCCATCCCACAATAAATCAGAGGTGGGAAGAGGTCAGAGCTCCGTCCTCCTGCCCTGAATCCCAGAGGGATCAGAGCACCCCCCTCCTACCCAGCGAGTTGGCACAGAAGCGGAACAGAGCCCGAGTGGTTTTAAAATACTGTATTTTTAATCCTTGAAAAATACCAGGACGATATTTAACAACCTTCGTTCCACATCCCGCAGACGTCTGCTTTCTTTCCATCCATAAAATTAATATTAGCATAAATAACTCTGGGCTGCACAAGGACCACACTGCTGCCCAACAGCACCATCAGCTGCTTTTGGGGGACCCCAGGTATGTACAGGTATGATACACGTGAGGGCCCTCCTGGCCACGAGCTCTCCCAAACTGCTCCCTTGGGAGAAAACCCATCAAACTGCTTTGAATTCCCTTTTTTTTTTTTTTAATAGTTTTTAATTTTATTTCCCCCCTTCAACAGGTAAATATTTTTAGAATAATTATGTACAGCTGGACACTGGAGATTTGCATTAAGGTGCTTTAACTCGCTATCGTTTCATTCAGTGCATTCAGAAGGCGGCAAATTAAAATCTCCACCTAATTACTCCTGTCAACGAAGGCAGTTTGAGAGCCGTGGCCAGCAAAGCCCAGGGAATGCTACAGCCCCGCCGCAGGAATGAGCAATCCTCGTTTATTTTTTAATGGATATTGTTACTGTAGAGAGTTTTGCAGCCCCGTGGTTTGTCCCAGCCCACGGGACACGTTGCTTTGGTGGCCCCTCATCCCCTGTGTCGCTGCCACCTCGTTGCAGACCCAGCTCGAAGCTCCTCTTGCCGTGGCATGACGAGGTTTGGGGTGGATTTTTGGGCGTGTTTAAGGGTTTTTTTTGGCTTTTGGACCAGTTCGGGTGATGTCACACAAAGGGGTGTTCTCTCCTCTCGATGCAAACCCAAGCTCAGCACCCAAATCCCTCAGGATCGAGGTGACCTCCTGCTCCGGAGCTGGCGAGGGGCCGGGAGGGGGCACGGGGGGCTCCTGGCCCCGGCAGTGTCATTCCAGCCCCATGGAATTCTGCTCCTGCTCCGCCGCTCGCCTGCGGCTCCCGCTCTTAAAAAATCCCAGCTGTGGGGAGGAAAGAGAAACAAAACCCCCCTGTTATCTCAGGGCATTGCTGGGAAGAGGTTCTCCTTTAATGGGGTATCTCCAGGAGGTTTAGATCCTGGATATAGAAAATACGGAAGAGGAAAGAGGTTGGAGGAGCTTTTGGTGGTTCCTGGTGGTGCTGAGGCGCTCGGGGGGTGTGGACATGGAGCTGTGGGGCCAAGGGGTCTGTCCATGCCCCGGGGTCTCCACTGAGCCCCCAGCACACGTGGCTTAGGGGCTGCTCACCTTCCAGAGCGCGAGGACGAGCAGGGCCAGGAGCAGGAGACCTCCTAAGGTGCTCCCCAGGATGATCCAGATGGGGATCTGCGACTCCTCGGGCTTGGAGATCTCAAATGTGATCTGTGAGGAGAGAGCACCAAAGGTGATCCGTGAGGAGAGAGCACCAAAGGTGATCTGTGAGAGCACCAGATGTGATCTGAGAGCCCCAAAGGTGATCCGTGAGAGCACCAAAGGTGATCTGAGAGCCCCAAAGGTGATCTGTGAGAGCCACAGCTGCACCGAGTTTCTGCGGGCTGTGCAGAGCTCAGCGCCTGGTGTGTGTCACTCCAGCCCTTCTGCCAACCACAGGGTTTCTCCCACTGGGATCAGAGCAGGGTGCTGGAGTATCCCAAAGCTCTGCATCCCTGTGTGCCCATCCCATGGGTGCTCACCTGGCGACTGGGATCCTCCTCCCGGAAGACGAAGGGGCTCCCGAAGCGTCGCTGCAGAGCGGCGTTCGTGGTGAGCTTCAGTGACTTGAACTTCAGCTGCACAAAGAGGTGCTGGGGATGAGCATCACCCCTGGCAGAGGACCCACCACCCCAGGGGTGCCCCCCTTCCCACGGCTGTGCATCCCTCAGGAACGCTGCGGGCACATCCGCGGGGGAGGAGGATGCAGGTCAAGCCAAGAGCGTGGCTGAATGACAGCAAAAAGGACTTTTAAAATGAATTAAATTTGCATTAATTAATTAATAATTGTGAGATTAAATTCCAGCTGTGTGGGATGCTGGATGCACACACCCATGGAATATGTGGGCTTTGGAATCAAAAATCACACACACCCGGGCTTAATGGGAGGGAAGAAATTGTGGGAGGGGAAAAAAACCAGGAATTTTTAGGGTGTGAGGGCTCCTTTGGGGCATTTCTCCTCAAAATCCACATGTCCACTTACTGCTTTCAGAGACTTCATCCACAGATTGCCACGCAAGTGCAAGTTCATCTCCTCGTTGGGGGCTAATTTCACATGGCAGTCGATGGAAACCACGTCGGAGTTGCTGTGGTTCTGCGGGGGAGAGGTTTGTGGGGTGGGAGTGTAGCTGGGGAAGGGGGAAAAACCCTCTGGAATGCACCCCTGGCACACTGAGGGGAGTGAGAACCAGAGCCCAGTGGAGGGACCTTGTGCCTGTGCTCCCCCGTGGCCGTGGGGCATCCCCGTTCCAGGGTTTTCCCTCAGTTTTGGGGGCAGCCCAGAGCCGGGATTGGCCCCGTGGAGTGCGTACCAGGTGAGGGGTGCGGGTCAGGTCCTCCTCAGCCGGTGTCCTCCGGTAGTCAGTGGTGTTCCCCCAGAGGCTGCAGGTCGTGTTCTCCTGTGGGAGAAGCCCAGGCGTGGGCACAGGGACCACGGCAGCCACACTCCCCCAGAATCCATCCCTAAGCACCCTGTCCCTGTGCCAGGCTCCTTCCATGGGCTCGGGATGCCCCGGGATCTGCTCCCAGCCCTCACACCCCTACCACGCTCACTGAAGCCCAGAGTTCACCCCAGGCACAGCTTCCCAGACCCCCAGGAATCCACTGCGTGCTGGAGGGAGGTTTAGCTCAGAGAAATATTTGGACTAAACCCTTTGGCCACTGCCATTTTCCACATTTGCAGCCAAGGGAACGCAAACGGGAGGGGCCCGGGCGGGAGCCAAGGCTGTGCATGCAGGTGCTGCAAAAGAGACAGATGGTGACATTCCTCCACCCCTGTCCCCGGGCAGGAGGGAACTGGGATGCAATCCCACCCTACCTGGTCCAGCAGGAAGTCAGTGAGGAGCAGGAGGCGGTTGCCCGCCCGGGTGGCCACGGGGACGGTGATCCTGATGGTCACCCCCTCCACGGGGAAGAAGCCCAGGTTCTGCAGCTGGGAGGGGAGAGGACAGGGATGTGACCGTGGCACATCCCACCTCCGGGGTGGCGCTGGGGGGGTCCCTCAGCCGGTTGGAGCCCCCTCCTCACCTTGAAGGTGCAGTGGAAGGGGGGGCCGATGCTGTCGTATCTCTCCAGGGAGCTGTTGGACCTGACCTCGTAGTAGTCCAGGCTCGACGTCCTGTCGTCACAAGGGATGACAAGTCGTGAGCTGGGCTTGGAATGAAGCACCCCAGCACCCCCAGCCCCTCCCCAGGCAGGGCTCGAGGTCCTCCTGGCTCCATTTCGGATGGAAACCAGCACCTGACTCCCCCTCGTGCAAAAAACCCAGGGATTTTAAAGCTCCTGCAGGACTTTCCCTTTCTTTGCAGGATTTTCTCGCCTTTTTAATAAAACAGAGACATCCAAGGCCCTGGCTGGGGGTTTGAGTGCTGTGTGCGAGTCAGAGGAGGTAAATCAATCTCTGGTTTGCGGCTGGAGAGGATGGGAAAGAGCCAGGAGCATCCAAAGGGTCCTGTGGGATCCCATCCAGGAGCACCTGCGATGGGACACGTGCTCGCCCATGTCGTGGACACATGGGGCACATGGCCCCAAATCCCCACATTCTCTGCAGTTATTGCCCCCTTTTTTCACCCCAAGGTTCCCAAATTTGATATATTTTTGGGGACTGTTCTTTCCCTCCAAGTTTTCCCTTGGAAAAGAACGATTCTGATATTTGTTAAGAGGAGAATCCCCTCGCTCCCCATAAATCCTGAGTGTTAAAGTAGTTTTATTTTCAGTGTCTTAGGCTAAAAAAAACCCCCAAAATACAGAATGACTGAAGGTCTCAAAAATCTCCTAAGGATTACAGCAAGCAGTGCCAGGGAATGTGCTCCTGGGGTCCATGATTTTTCCTATCATCAGGTTAATAGATTATTTGTGCCTTCACCCCTCACTCTCCCGAACTTGAGTTACTGGTGATTCCACACACATCCCTCAGCTGAGCTTCTCTCCCACGGCTTTAGTGGGATGGCAAAAGGCCCAGACACTGGAAACACCTGTTATGGACATTATTACCTACAATAAGTACATTCTTTTCCCCTTAAAAAATCGCCCTCACACCTCTTTAATAACACTTGTGCCTGTGAACGTGGTGAGAGCACAGCACCTCGTCGCTGGTGACTTTTATAAGGGATGTCCCGGATTTTATGGGCCCTTCAGCCCCTGTTTTTAAAGAGATCCCCCAAATTAAAGCTGGGTTTGCACTGGGCTGTGTTTGAATCCAGCTCCCACTTGGTTTTGCCAAGGGACACCCTGCAGGCTGGGACCTCCCAGGAGCTGCAGCCCCTTCCCAAACACACACCTGGTGAAGAGCAGGTCGGCTTCGTACTTCAGGTGGAAATTGAGGTGGGCAAAGTTGTCCTCCTTGGTGCTCTCCTTCTCCTCACTGTCACTGGAACAGCAGCAGGGCCAGAGGGGGTGAGGCAGGAGCCTGATGCCCTCTGATATTTTTTATGGGGGCCATAGGAAGGGGAAGGGCTGAACTTCTGCTTTGTGGTCAAAGTGTAAAGATAAGCAATTTTATTCTGTGATTTTTCATCCATCTACATAAAAGACTGGAGAGAGGTGTCACACCCAGCAGCCTTTAAGTAGTGCAGGTGAATCCCCCTCTCCTCAAATAAATGATGAAAATGTAAAAAAAAAATATTAATCTGTAATGAAATTTCACTTTCCTGTTGGAAATCTCTCCCTGTGCAGGAAGGGTGAGTAAGGAGAATGTTGAGATATTTTCTCCTGGGAAATCTTTGCAGTGTGAGGGTGGATGAGAAAGCAGCCCTGGCTGGAGATCCAGCAGAGCCTGGCAGGGACTGCACAGCCTCACACACACGGGAAAATGATGAGTATAAATATATAGATAAATAAAAATAGCCTGATTTGTGAGCACGGGGATGGAAATCAGGTTCCCCTGTGGGTATTCCCTGGGTAAAGCCTCCAGGTTGCTCCATCCCTGCAAGTGTCCAAGGCCAGGCTGGACAGGGCTTGGAGCAACCTGGACTGGTGGAAGGTGTCCCTGCCCACGGCAGGGGGTGGGATGGGGTGAGCTCTAAGGTCCCTTCCAATCCAAACCATTCCAGGATTCCATGATCCCGTTGCCCCCACAAAGACGTTCAAGGGAGAAAGCCACCACTGACCTGCTGGCAATCATGTAGATCTCCATGTTCTCCAAGAAAACCGACTTGCTGAACTCAAAATCCAGGCGAAAAGCTACCTGTGGAGCGGGAAACAGAGTGGAGAAAACACGAGGGGGAAAAACATCCCCCAGGAGGGATGAGGGACTCTGGGTTAGAGCATCGCCATGAGCCGGTGCCGGGTTGGAGCAGAGCCTTTCCAGGGACAGAGGAGGATTTGCAGGATTTATTCCAGCCCCTGATGCTGCATTTCCCCCCCCTGAGGCTGGAGAAGGGAGCAGGTCCCCTTTGGAAGAGGATCCCTCCCGGGGAGCGGCAGCGAGAGGCCGCTGCGCTCGCTCCATCTGCGGCCCGGGGGAGGCAGCTGAGAGAGCCAACAACAATAAAATGTGATAAATGTCACATCTGCAGCCTGTGGCAATGACCTCAAACTGTCTGGGACAGCACAGCTGACTATAATATTAAAGCTCCTGCTGCTCTGGGGCCAAATTTCCATTTCCAGCTTGTCTTTGCTTTGGCAGGACCTGCAGTACCTGGTGCCACGCAGATGCATTCCCAGCCCTCCGAGGTCATGGGGAGCTGGGCTGGGGCTCCTCGGGCAGCCACAGGCATCTGAGAGGGCTTTTTTGGGAGCTTGAAAGCTGAGTGAGGTGCCTGGAGCTCATTCATCATCATCAAGCTTCTGACAAGGAAAAGCTTCAGACGGATACAGGAGCTGGGGAGATTTTATCTCCACGTCACTCTAGTGCTGACCACTCTTCCCACGAGGGTGCAGGGTGGGATTTCACATGGATGCCCAGTGGCTGCATCTCCTCACTTTTCCTTCCCACCTTATTGCTGCATTTAATGTTTGCAAAGGGCTTTATGTCTTACAAAAATGATGCTCACAGGACCTGAGCTCATCCCGAGTGCTGGGAACTACTGGGAGCTGTGGTTCAGGGGGTGCCACCAGCCCAAAGGGGCTTGGACAGGCTCAGAGCAGGGTCCAGAGCCACCTCAGAGCAAGGAAAACCTCTCAGGCAGGGAAGGGTGACAGCTTGCTCCTCATCCCCATGGAGCTCAGGGAAGTCACCGTCAGTGGTTTGAAGCCAACATTAAATTGCTGCAAAGGCCTGGAGTCCAATTCTGTGACCTGCAGGAGCTGGGTTTGACTCTGGGGCTCTCCCAGCACCAAGGCAGCATCCCAACCAGCCCAGCACACCTTTCCAACTTCAGCAACAGGTGGAGAAAGAGAAGAAACCAAATCTTTGCCTCTTAAAGTCCCATTCGAAGCTGCCCAGCCCAGCAGATGGATGGGTGCGACCCCATGGCCACGCCAGGGGCAGAGGGCTCCTGTCCCACGGGTGAAGCCTCAGCTGGGCAGGAGGGGACATCTTTACCTTGGCCTTGGCTCTGAAGAAGGGGTAGCTGACGTTGCACACTCTCTTGTTGGGGTGCCTGTCGTCGGCCGTGCAGTCCATGTTGACGTCGGTGTCGTCCTAAAACGGGACACAAAGTGTCCATGAGGATGGAATGAGCCCCTTGGCCCACCTCGTCCTGAGAGCAGGAAACACACCCATGGGGCTCAAAGTGGGCTTGACCTTTGGGAAAAACAACCAACCAGACAACAAACCCACCAGGCAACAAAACAACAAAATGACGAAGTCGTGAATGAAGGAACAGGACAACCAACCCACCAAAAAAACAACCTCCCAACCCACCCCGCTTGCTGCAGGCTGGGAATCCTTCCCATGCATTCCTTGACATTCCTGGAGAGGGGCATTTCTAGCAAACAACTTCCAGCCTTCTGATTTAAATCCTCTTCATGAATTGAATGAATGAACAGCGAATGAATGAACCCGACTGTTCTCGGCACTGGAATTGGGAAGGAGATTTTCCCGTGATGAGGAGTCCCCAGGGAGCACAGAGGGATAACAGGAGATAGTTTTCTGCATGGCCACCAGCTAAACCACGGTGTTTAATGTCCTCATCTCAACAATTACATTCCTGCTGCTGGAACACCTTCCATGTCTCCAGCCCACTGCAAAGCCCAATCCCGGGTGGAATGGGAAGGGATGGGATGGGACACCAACCCTGCTCTGCCTCCTCTGCAGCCCTACAAGAGGCTGTAGCCTGGCTGTGAGCAGGTGTCCACCCTCACCATGAGACAGAGCTATTCCAGCTTTTATCCCTGTGTGAGACCCCTCGAGGGTCTCAGTTTGAGCTGCTGCCACCGGACAAGTCCTGCCCAGGAGCCGAAACATCCGAGCCTTGAGAGCCCCCAGCAGGAGCCCGGAGCTTCCTCCCACTCCCCTGCTGAGATTATGGACTTCTTGGGGCCACAGCTACTTTTTACTTACCTTACACATCCACCCATCGCCCGGGGTTGGCGATGTGCTGATTTCTGAGGAGCAGCAGCCAGGCCCCCTTTAGCAGTGACACTTCCATAAGCAGCTGCAAATATTTCCTACCCCCACTCCTGCTTGAGGCTTTCTGTCACCCACCACTGGCAGTTTCCCCCCTCACTTAATCTGCAGTAAAGCCCTCAAAAAATGCATTTTTCTTCTTTTGTGGGCAGCGTGCCCCACAATTTTCCCTTGGCAAGGCCTGGAGGAAAACAGAGGCAGGAGATGGGATCTGTGGTGGGGATGAAGTCATTGGGGGGATGAGGGAGGGCTCAGCAGCATCAGCACATTTCCCAAACCTCGCTGGGAAAAGGAAGGAGTCACGTGGAGATCAAGAGAGTGGTGGGGATGTAATCTGGGGGAGGGTGGGAGTGGATGGGCCACGAGGGGCTCATCCAGGGGACAACTGTAGAGAGGTGGCATCACACTGAGCTGTGACCACACTCCCATCATCAGCCCTTACTTCCAGGAGTTACATCTCAGCTGTAAAAATCCACCCCTGACAGGAACTTGGCCACGGGCGGGGAGTATTTTTAAACTACCGGAGTAGAAAAATAAAGAGGGGAAATAATTTCATCTGCCTTCGACCTTCTTTGAGGCTCTTAAAACCTCCACGTTTCCAAAATAAAGAGCTGGAAGGGCTGTCAGTGCTTAGAAACGAAGCCCATAAACATGCCTGATTTATGAGGGACGGGGACACTTTTCTGGGCTCCGCTTTAGGACGCGGCTTCCTCCTCCGGCCGGGATCGGGAGCGCCCCTGGAGACGCCCGGCTGGCCCGGGGGAGCCTCACCTTGGGGATCAGGCTGGCGAGCTGCAGGTTCCTGGAGAAGGAGATGTTGAGGACGGTGCTGTAGGCGTTCTCCCCGCGGTTCTCCAGCGTCGCCTCCACCGCCACCCTCCTCCTGCTGCTCTCCAGGACGAACACGGAGGCGTCGAAGGAGAGGCTGAAGGCCGAGCATTCCGGGGGGCCCCTCCGGAGCACCCGCCGGCAGAACTCCCTGAAACAGGGGGGCATTCCCGGGGTTTTGAAGCCCACAGTGCGTGGGAATCCCCCGCTCTCCCTCTGTCCCGATGTGCTGCTACGGGAAGAGGAATCAAATTCCTCCCGCTGTCCAGTGTTTTGCTTGCTGGGATTTTTGGCTGATGGGGTGGAGCCTCCTCAGACATCACCAGGAGGGCTCAGGACAGATGGGATGCAGGGAGGAAACAGATCCCATGCCATCAGCAAAGGGTTGGACCAGGTGGCTCCAAGCCCCATCCAACCTTGGACACTTCCAGGGATCCAGAGGCAGCCACAGCTTCTCTGGCAAAACTGTGCCAGGGCCTCCCCACCCTCCCAGCCAGGAATTCCTTCCCAATATCCCATCTAACCAACCCCCCTTGTCTTGTCCTTCCAGGACTTTGTAAATAGTCCCTTTCCAGCTCTCCTGGAACCCCTTTAGGCCCTGCCAGGGGCTCTCAGGTCTCCCTGGATCCTTCTCTTCTCCAGGTGAACCCCCCCAGCTCTCCCAGCCTGGCTCCAGAGCAGAGGGATCCAGCCCTGGGAGCAGCTCCGGGGCCTCCTCTGGACTCACCAAATAACCTTTAAAAGCTCTTTAGCCAACGAGCTGTGCTGTGCAATTATTTCCTGTGCGTGAGTCAAGCCTGTAATTGCCAGGTGGGTAATGCCAGCCTTGCATTTATTCCCCCCCTGTTATTTACTGATTTGTCTCCCTGGGACTCATCACCATGGCACCAAATATTAGTTGTTTTGTGGGTTCCCTGGAAAAACACTGATTCATTCCAGACAGGGAGCAGGCAGAGGCTCAGAGAGCCGCTGGAGCACCCCATGGAGGGGCTGGAGGAACCTCGTGGTGGTGCTGGGTGAAGCACCAGCTGCGATGTCAGAATTTAGGGAACGTGGGTCAGGGATGGGTTTTGGAGCCTCCCCCAGTCTGTCATACTGGTTGGAGGGTGGTCTGGGTGAGCTACTCACATGGCACTGGGGACATCACTCCTGGCGTCCAGGACCAGGTCAGGGACACAGTGCTCGTCCTCATTGCACCCATTCCAGAAAGGGACCTGAGGGGGACGACGGGAGCAGCTCAGGGACCATCTGTGGCCCAGGCTGGGGACACAGGTGGTGACCCCAGGCTGCAGCAGTGCCCAACCCACCCTGTCACAGGACAGGTCAAATGTTACACCCCGAGATCCATCTGCTGAGCAGGTGCCTGATACAAGGCCCCCTGGGAGGTGGGTGCTGCACCTACCGAGACCCTGAGGGAGGTGGGCCACCCATCATCCAGCATGGGGCCGTGCTCCGGGTGCTCCAGCTCGTAGTCGATGGAGAACGTCACCGGCTTCACGTAGTCCGCTGTGTCCTGTGGGTGGGAAGGGCCAGTGAGGAGGACAGGGCTGTTCTTGGAGAGGGGCAGCACCACAGGGTGTCCCCTCAAGGGGGGACAGGTCTGTGCTGCAGCCCCAGCTGGTAAGAAAGCTCCAGGAGCATCCCAGGGCTGCAGAGATGCTCCGGGGTGAGACACTTCTTGGGCTAAATCACAAGCTCCGTCTCAAGCTCCAGCCTCGAACTTCCCAGAAGTTCAGTGCAGTTCAGGCCAGGGCTTGGGGCCAGGCCAGTCTGGCAGCTCGGTCCTGCCTGGCCTCCACAATATCCTCATCATTCCCTGGGAATGTTTGACTTTGGCCAGGTTTGTGCATCAGCTGCTCCCTGCAAGCGAGGCAGAGGGTTCTGCCAGCTCTGCACCCAGGAGTGGGACCCTGCTGGTTGGAGGGTGCAGAGGGTGAGCCCAGCAGGGACTGGCATGGAGGCACTCGGTTCCTGATGGAAACAAGGAGAGTTTTGGAGCAGGAGGACCGGCCTGCCCCGGGATCAGGAGTGCACGCCCTCCCCGAGGGCTCGGCCAGCGGCTCGTGGATCAGAGCGCACACAAGCTGGGCCTGAATGAAGTCAGTGCCTGGGGACCCAGCAGCTGCCACGTGCTGGCAGCTCCATCCCTGACCACATCGAGCCCAGCTGGAAGCGACCCAGGCTGCGGGATGACGCTCGCTCCCAGCCCCGCGAAGCCTTCGAGGCTCCGGCAACAACATCCCGGCTCATCCCCGCGCGGAGAGCACCCTCACCGGGGCTGGCTGGGGAGGAGACCCCCGCCTGCAGCTCCCGCAGACTCACCAGGACGTGGAAGGGGAGGCTCTGGCAGCGCTCCTGCCCAGCCGGCAGCATCAGCGTCCTCTGAGCCGGCCGCTCGCCGCCCTCGTCCAGGTGAGCCCTCGGCGTGTAGCGGCGCTCGTCCAGCGTGGTGTTGAAGCGCAGCCCTGCGGGGACAGCGGGGACAGCGGGGCTCAGGGGGGCTCAGCGGGGCTCACCCACCGAAACACCCCCTCCGAGGGTGCGCTCCTGGGCCCTGGGAGCAGCCTGGCAGGGAGCGCACTGAGGGAAATCCGGGAGCATCGGGCTGTGGCCAGCGCTGCCTGTTCCTGACGGACATTCCCGACGGGCAGAGCAGCTGCTCCCCGGGAGGAGCTTTAGAAAGGCGTTATCGCATTGACTGCCGGGCACAGCTTCGAATCTGGGCAGGAGATACAATTATTGCTCCCGTGTATTCACATGGAAGCCTGGAGCTGTTCTGGGGGTATCCTACCCTGCCATGCTCCTAGCCTGGATGTTTTACGGAGATCATTTGCTTCCTGCACTGCTGGTGGAAAGAGACCGAAGATTCCCAACCCAGTTCCAAGCAGGGTGGGATTTCACAGAACCACAGAATCCCAGAATGGTTTGGGTTGAAAGCATCTCAAAATGCATCTCATTCCACCCTCAGGGACACCTTCCACTATCCCAGGTTGCTCCAAGACCCATCCAACCCATTCTTGGACACTTCCAGGGATCCAGGGGCAGCCACAGCTTCTCTGGGCAACCTGTGCCAGGGCCTCACCACCCTCCCAGCCAAGAATACCTTCCCAATATCCCATCTAACACTTTTGTCCTGTCCTTCCCTCCCTTGTCCCCAGTCCCTCTCCAGCTCTCCTGGAGCCCCTTCAGGCCCTGCAAGGGGCTCTCAGGTCTCCCTGGATCCTTCTCTTCTCCAGGTGACCCCCCCAGCTCCCCCAGCCTGGCTCCAGAGCAGAGGGGCTCCCACTACACCAGTGTGATGTAAAACATGGATAAGGAAGGAGCCACCATCAGCCCCATCCATGGGGTGGCTCTTCTGGGTGGAAACAGGTGTAAAATCAAATAAATAAAGACAACCCCACTCAGCTTTTTATCCTGCAGGAGGAAAACACTGGCTTGGGCAGTACAAAACAAAACTCCTGCTCGGGGGGATGGGAGTTTTTCCTTTGGCTTTGCTCAGTTCCCGTTTTTCCTCTGACAGGGGATGAGCTGCTCTCGCTTCCCCCGCTCCGCTGAGTCACCGGGAAGCATCCGGGGGGAACCTTGGGGTCACAGCAGCGTGGGGGGGTTTAACAGCCACAGCTTCCCAGAGATTCCCTGGGATATGAGGGAAAACATGCACATGTGGTCGGCAGCTGTGTCCTGCTGCTGCAGGGGGAGGAGGGATGGGCTCTGTGGGACGTGGGCCGGGCATGGTCCCTCCTGCCCTGCCTGTGGTGACACCCCTGTCACATGTCCCACAGCACAGCAAAGCTCAGGGGAATAGGGGAGAGAAGGGGTTAAACACAGGGATGGTTTATCCTTAGGGTGTTCCTTGGCAGAGCCACCATCCCTGCTGCCTCAGCCTGGACAGGGACAGATTAGTGGGTGGAAAGGGATGTGGCAGGTGGTGTCCAAACGCTCCTTGAGGACCCTTAAATGAGCTCAGTTGGTTGTGGTTGGTAATAATGCCTGACCTTGGCATTATTCCCACCAGGGCCAGGGGTTTGATCCCACTCAATTAAGTGTTGGACTTGGTGATCCTTGTGGGTCCCTCCCAAACCAGAATATTCTGCGGAACTCGTGTGGAAGGTGCTCTGCTCCACACACACCAGTGTCTTGAATCACAGACTCACAGGATCAGCTGGCTTGGAAAAGACCTCTGAGATCCTCGAGTCCAACCTCCGACCCAACCCCACCTCGTCACCCAGACCACGGCACCGAGAGCCACGTCCAGACCCTCCTGAAACACCTCCAGGGACGGTGACTCCACCACCCTCCCTGGGCAGCCCCTTCCAGCGTCCCAAACGGTTTTCCTCGGCAGGCTCCGGGTGCTGGCCTGGGGCTGGAGACCTTACCAAGGCGTGGACGGGGATGGTGGCCCAGGACAGCCGCGCCCTTACCCACGCTGGCCGTCTGGAAGTGTGCCGAGAGGAAGAGGGCGGTGAAGCAGACGGAGGCCGACATGCAGGTGGCGTCCTTCCCGTTCCTCTTGCAGTCCTTGGTGAAGATGTTGATCTTGGAGGGCTCGAAGCGGATGCTGGCGTTGATCCGGACCACGCTACGGGACCTGTGGGACCGCAACAGGTTGAGGGGTGAGCTGTGGGGCGTCACCCTCACCCTGCCCGTCTCCCACACCTCCAGGTTTGCACTTTTCACACCTTTTCGCCCTTTTGCCCAGCGTCAAGAGGGTGCTGAGGAGGAGCAAAGGCCCTTTGTGGGCACACAGCACCCCAGGGTGGCCCATCTCAGCTGGGCACAGCCACCCTCTGTCTCAACAGCTTCGAGGGACTTTCCAAATGCTAATCAATGCTTGAAAATATTCAACTGTTATTATAAGACCAGAGGGAGCCTGGGCAGATCACTACCAATCGATTGGCTGGTTAGAAACTCCTGGAGAATGATGAACTCCTGCAGATGATGAAATTCAGTGCAAAAAGAAACACCCTCTGGCATCTTTCCAGGGCCCTACAGGATGGAAATCCCACAGCCCCTCCCACCAGACAGGGGGTCGTTATTCTGGAGAGACGGGTCAGATTGTTGGGGAATCAGCTTTGCCTTGAAAGATAGGAGAACACTGAGTGAGATTTGGGCAGAGGGTGCCCAAGGGGGCCCAGCTCACCACAGCAGCACCGCGTTCCCCAGCGAGCCCACGGCCAAGTCCACGAGCCCGTCCTCGTTCAGGTCCAGCTGCCCGTGGATGCTGCACCCGAAATACATCAGGCCTGGAGCAAGGTCAGCAGCTGCAATCCTCTGAAAAGGAATGGGCACAATCCAGGCTGCAACATCCCTTCCTGCCAAGGGTCTGCCACGCCAACCTCCACCACGCTACCGGAGAATCCAAGCGATTGCACCAACCCTAAATTCCCAGGGAATGGGAGAATTTCTCTTCGGAGACACCATCCAGAGTTTCTGCTGAATTCACTCTGTGTATTTACTGTCTCTCACAAGTGTGAGAAATGAGTAAATAGCAATAAATTCTTTATTTATGTATTTATTTATAATTAATAAATAAATCTATAGCAATCCTTTGCACTGAGTGTTGAGCATCACCTCGAATTTCAAGCATGTTTTCCATACTTTATAGAGTCATGGGATAATCTAGGTTGGAAAAGCCCTCTAAGGTTGCTGAGTCCAACCATTTCCTCAGCACTGCCGACCACTAACCCATGTTCCCAGGTGCCACATCCACAGGGATGGTCACTCCAACATTACTCTGGGAAGCTGCTTCCAGGCCTTGAATTCCAATGCTTTGTCTTGGATGTCTCGGAAGAGGAAATCTCTGGCCACAATAATTAACAATTCAATGCTGCTCATGCTCTATCAGTCCTTAAAATGGGCATAAACGACATAAAGGACCAGGACGAGGGAAGCACCTGCTTGTACTTCTTGAGAACGGTCTCTTGGAAGCCCAGGAAGATGTAAATGGCTCCCTGGTGCTCGTCCTCCAAGGGTGCCCCCACCACCAGGTCGTTGTAGGTGTCCTGGTTGAGGTCGGGCACGGCGGCGATGCAGGAGCCGAAGCGCGAGTTCTGGTAACTCTGCAGGTCCACCAGGGCTCCGCTGGGAACAAAGCGGTTCTGCCAGGCCAGCCAGAGAGAAAAGGGAGCAAAACAACCCCAAAAACATCAGCAGCAGCCTGGCAAGAGGAGGAGCCCCTCAAAGACGCATTAATCAATATGGCAGTGACGTTAATCAACGTGGCAGCGATTTCGCCAAGGAAGGAGGTGGGAGCACTGCCGGGGCTGTGGGAATTCCTGTGGGACACCTGCCCGGGCAGGGGTGAGCCCCTGAACCCCACACCAGCCCCATGTCTGCTTTGCCTTCCTTTTGTAACATCCCACATAACTAATTGCCTCAGATGTGTGGTTTAGGGATGGGGACGCCACTGCTCGGGGTGGGCTCTGCACCCTTGGATGGAGAACACGACCTGCTTGCTGCCTGGGTACCCCCAGAGCCTCATGGATTTGCCTCAGAAATCGGATTTTGAGTGAGATTTGAGGGTGGTAGGAGAGCTGGTCCTGCCCCAGTGCACCAGGAAAGGGGACAGGGGTGGCACATGTCCCGTCCCCAGGGCAGAGAGACCCACCTTGCTGCTCCCCAGAGCCCCATGCCTGGCCCAGCCTCTGGGTGCCCTTGGAGGGAACGGGTTTGTGGGAGGTAAAGTGGATGGAGACGTTTCTCCAGAGGGACACCACGTTGCAAAGACCCTGTTTTGAGCCCTGGGGGGGCTGGGAGCAGCAGGCCCTCACTTTGCACCTCCCGCACCACCAGCTGGGATGTCTGACGGGAGCTGGCGGGTGCACAAGGCGGGGTGACACGAGGGGACACAGCCGCCATCACAGTGCCCCAAATCCCCATCCCCTGTCCCAGATCACCCCCTGGTGCTGCCACGTACCTCCTGCAGGGTGTAGACATAGACCTTCCCCCTCTCCCTGCCCTCGCTGAAGTACATGGGGGCTCCCACCAGCAGCACGTCGGTGACGCCGTCGCCGTTGACGTCGAGGGAGTTGATCTCGCTGCCGTAGTAGGAACCGATCTGCAGCAGACAGGAGAGGGTGGGAGCGATGCCAGCCGCCCTCGTGGGGACATTCCAAGCCCTGCCCCTGCTCCAGCCCCGCGTTTTGGAGCCGTGGGTGCAGTGACACCCTCAGCTGTCGGGCCATTTAAACAGTTTGCAAAATGAAGGGCTGATTTTTTCAGGGGGATAAAATCAGTGCAGCATTCCTGGCCGGCATTACCTGCTCTCCTTTCAGGGCCTGGTGGATGGTGAGGTTCCTGTTGCTGTGCATGCTGAAAAGGATGACCTTCCCGGTGTGGTTGAACCTGGGAGCTCCTGCCACGTAAATCCGCTCGTGCTTGGTGGAAACGACGGAGGAGACGGTGTAACCTGCAAGGGGGGCGGGCACGGTGTGAGAACCGCCAGCTCCTGCTCCCGGGGACTGCTTTCCATCAGCCCCCAGCTGGTGACACAGCTCTGGCCACTCCCCGGAGCGGGAAGCTTGGAAAGGCAGATTTTTCCAAGGATAAGGTCGCTCAGATCAAGCCCAGTGTCCCGACCCTTGGCTTTGGGCCTCCTGCTCAGGTGCTGCCAGTCCTTGGGCAGCCCTGCTATGCCAGGAGTTCTGGCACTGCCTGGAAAACCCCTCTTTCATCGAAGGTGAATCCAATCCCTGGACTTCAAAGTGTTTCATTTCACGGCTCACATCAAGTCAAACAGCAGTGGGGTGCTGAGGGCTGGGAGTGCAGCTTCTGCTGCCCCAATCCTGCCAGTCCCAGGAACACCAGGCAGGAAAGGGCTTTGCTGATGCAAAATCCTGGTTTTCAACCCCAGCTCCAGGTTTCTGAACCTTCATACACAGTTTTAAACGCTGCTTAAATTATTAGAAGCAAAACAGGTTGCCCAGAGGAGCTGGGGCTGCCCCTGGACCCCTGGAAGTGTCCAAGGCCAGGTTGGATTGGACTTGGAGTAACCTGGGCTAGTGGAAGGTGGCCCTGGTCATGGATCCTTCCAGGTCCCTTCCAACCCAAACCATTCCAGGATTCTATGAAACTCTGAGTTTGACCAGCCATGAAACTGGATGGGATCACCTGGAATCACATCCAGTTGAATTTTGAGTATCCTCAGGGATTACTGGGGTTTACAAACCCCTTTTCCTGGTCACAGGCCTTACTTGGGGTCCCTGTTTAACTAAATATTCCCCTTTTTGGTGGATACTCCTAAGCCAAACATCAGCTCTGAAACCCCCAGGTCCTGATACACCATCATTTCCTTAATATTCCCGGATTTCTCACTCCAGCCGGTGGGAAAGACAGAGCCCAGCTGAGCTGCCCCACACTGCCATGGGCATCCCTTGAACACAGCTGGGACCCCAGCCGAGCCTGGGGGACACTCTGCTGTCACCCCACGGATGTCCAGAGGCAGTTTGTGATCCCAGGGAAGGGCCCTGATGTGCTGACAGGTGACCCCCTGGCATCCCACCCTGCAGGGCAGCCACATCTCTGGAGAGAGGTGTCCTTTTCCGAGCCAGGCTGATATTTTCACTCCAGCCACACATGGAACGGATTAACCCAGCAGGTATTTCCTCCCTAGGCATGAAATTCCATCTCTGCTTTTAAACCATTCCAGGAAGCTCTGTGGATGACCCGGGGCTGGCTCTGGCTCAGCTGTTCCTGAGTTTAAATCCCTTTTGTGCTGCTCACCAGGGTGGGAGCCGGGCTCTTCCCAGGTGAGGATGCTCCTGGGCTGCATCCCAGAGCCCTCACACCCGTGGGACCCAGGCACAGAACCACTCTGGCATTAGTCACCTCAGGAATATGCTGCTCTTCCCATTATTAAGCAAGAAATCCTGAATTGCCCCCTGGCAGCTCATTCACTGTTCTTACCTAAATACGCCCCGTGGTTCTTCAGCTCCTCCGGGAACTCCTGGAGATAAGATTCCCTCAGGGGAATGACCTTCCCACTGCTGGTTTCCTTCAGGACAGCTCCATTCCAGTCGTAGGCTCCCACTGCCCCCAGGAGGATCCCGTCCTGTGGGAGAGCAGGGGGAGGTTGAGGGGATTTCTTGCCAGGGGGAGACGATTCCCCCCCTCCCTTCCCCTACAGACCAAAGAAACCCTTCCTAAAGCACACCAGGAGAGCTGGAGGTTTTCAGACCTGCTGGAATGACACTTCAACCCTAGTTACATATTTTCAGAGTGCTTTTCCTCCCTAGGAAAAGCCCTGGGCAGAATTCCCTGTTGGCTTTTCTCTGGGCCCTGCCAGAGCCTTCGGGGTGGGGGGGCTGAGCATCCCCCTGCACTGCCGAGTGCCTTCCTCCACATCCCAGCACGCCCTTCCCAAGAATTCATGGCATCAGGAGGAGCAGTTTATGCTCACATGAGTGATTGAACCTCACAATTATTAATTTGCCCCAAATCCCCATCTCCCAGCTGCAGAGGGTGGCGACAACCAGCACGAGGCAGGAGGAACAAAACCCCACATTTACTCTCTTACTTCCACAACGTGTGAGGAAAATCCAGTCTGGGACATTTCCAGGCCAAAGGAGATCTCGTTCTTGTTGGTTCCTTAAAAAAA
>JAYRBT010000018.1:1437649-1452111 GCA_036023395.1 Myiotriccus ornatus | reverse complement strand
CCAGAGAAGCTGTGGCTGCCCCTGGATCCCTGGAAGTGTCCAAGGCCAGGTTGGAGGGGCTTGGAGCAACCTGGGCTAGTGGCCTTGTGTGACAATGGGCAGGTGCTCTTCCCAGTGGGAGAGGGAGACGTTTTCTGCCTCGTTAGGCCTTGAAATCCATATATTTTCAGTTGGGATTCAGTGACGTGGCAGTTGGAAAAGCCCCACTCGTTTGGGCTGCCCAGGCAGAGACTGACCATAAAGAAATAATGGTGTAAACCAGACGTGATTGTGCAAAATCAAGTGACTGTGTAAGATGGAAATGATTGTGCAAAACCAAGTGACTGTGCCCCCCGGGTGGGCTGGGGGCAGGTGTGCAGGGCTGGGGGCTCCTCTGCAGGAGCTGCTTTGCAGCCCCTGTGCTGGCTGCAGGTCCTGGTGCCGCAGCTGGGAAGAGCCAGGGAGGTCATGTCGCTTCCCAGCTGGATGGGGATGGAACAAACGGGTCAGTCGTGGGTTGTTCACGGAGCACAGAACGAGCCCCCTTGTCTCCAGCAGGGTGGTGGCCACTGATCTCCAGCTTTGGTGGGATTGCTGGGGGTTGGGACGAGGATAAAAGTGGCAGCTCCCTGTTTCAAGGAATATTCCTCATCAAAGGCAACTTGTCTGGCCCAGGGCTCTTTAATGAGTTGTAATTGGGATTCAAAGCAGCATTAATGGGGTGTGTTAATGGGGCCTGGCTGTGGCCAGCAGGCCCTGTAATTCATCCCCTGCAAGGAGGGGTCACCCCCGCCCCCCCTGCTCCTTTTCATGGCAATTTTATCAGATGATGAATAGTCCAATTCATTCCCGGCTCGCTGAGAGCTCCCAATCCCAGATTCCTGTCTCTGAGTCAGTGGTAATTACCCAAACGTGGCAGGATGGAGCCAGCTGCTCTGTCCCCCGAAATCTGGGGATCCCTGGCCGGGAGGGGAGCGGTGCCAAGCTCAGCTCCCAGAAATCCCGCACTCCTTTGTTCCTGGCAGAGCTGCTGGCAGCGCCGGGGTTGGGCTGCGGAGCTCCAGCCTCCAGCTGGGAAAAGCTCTGGGAGCAAAACTGCCCGGGAGAGGCTGTGCCAGAGCTGACAAGGTGGGGTTTGAGCTGCAGAGAGCGAGGAAAATTGGGATAAACCCACCAGCTCTGAGCCCACAGTGGGGTCCTGCTGTGGCACACGGCACAGCCGGGATCCCGTGTGATGGGAACCATGGAATCCTGGAGCGGGGAAGGGGGACAACCACCTCCCTGCACCAACAATGGGAATTTCCAGCCTGTTCCATGCTCATGGAAAGCACAGCCCGGGAAGCTCGGCCCTGGGATGGGAGGTCTGTCTGCAAGGCACTGCCCTCCCTGGCTGGGTGCCAGTCTCATCCCCCATCATCTCAACGGGAGTCAGACCTGGATTTTCCCCTCTCAGGGTGGTGGTTTCTTCCCCCTGCTGTGCAAATCCCTCCAACAAGCTGCTGGGCCTTATGGAAGATCCTGTCCCACCTCCTGCACGGGAGGGTTGGGAATAGCTGTGCTCCAGTCAAAAATCCCTGTGGTGCAGCCAGGGGAGCCCTGGGGCTGTAATGGGGACGAGCCTGTGGGTGTGTCTGGGACAGGGGGGTGCCATGGATCACTGTCACAGAGTTCCCGCTGTTTTGGGAATGGGAATGACCTAAAGGCCTGATGGCCCACACCTGGAAGTGTCCAAGGCCAGGTTGGATGGGACTTGGAGCAACCTGGGCTACTGGAAGGTGTCCCTGCTTTAAGGTCCCTTCCAACCCAAACCGTTCTGGGATTCTGGCATTCCCGGGAAGTTGGGTGCTGGAGCTGTTGGCAAAGCCTGATCCGTCAGTGATTCCTGGATGAGGGTCCCTGTGCAGCCATGGCCAGCCCAGCCCTTCTCCCTGGAGCATCCCTGCTGTCCCCCAGGACAATGGCTGCTCTCAGTTCCCGGAGGATAAGTGGCCTCTGTGCCGGGCACAGGCCCAGCTCCGCTGCCCTCGGGGCCTGGGGGGCTCCAGAGGGATGGGGCCACATCCTGCCCCTCTGTGCCAGCAGCACCGGGAACGTGGCTGTGCTGCTTGGGATCCCATGGCTGTGCTGGGGTCACCCCCGTGCCTGCTGCCAGCTCCCAGAGCCTCTGGAGGCTGGGAATGACAGTGGAGGGGGCAGGAGCTAATCCTAGTCCCACCAGGAGCGTTATCCCTGGCACTGGTGGCTGCACACCGAGGATCAGGGGAGGGCAGGTGGCAGAGGTGCTGCTGTAACCAGAGGGTCTCCCTTTCTTCCAGGCTCGAGGAGCACCCACGATTCCCTGAGCTCCACGTCCATCCCGGGGTGTCCGGAGCACCCGCCCAGCCCGCGGAGCAGAGCAGGGCAGGTGAGAGTCCCACCCCAAGGGATCCCGGGGACTGGAGAGGGATGGGAACGGCCCAGGGATGTGGTGCCATGCCCAGGGTGGGGGTCTGCCATCCACAGCCCCTCTCCCAGGAATCCCTCTCCCAAAAATCCCAGATTGCTCCGGCAGCAGGGCCAGGAGAGCGCTTGTTATCAGGAGAGGTGCAGCAGCTGCCACGGCTCTCCTCCTCCCAAAATTTGACCTTGTATCCCAAAAACCCTCTGTTCATCAGAGTCATGGAATACTCAGTCCTTGTGGAAATGCTGAGTCCTTTAAGCAAATGATGAAAAAGCAGGAATACTCTACGGGAACGTTGACCACGGCCAAGCACCCCGAGCTCCGCCTTGGATCTCTCCAACCTCTGGCAAAGAGAGTTGCCCATGCTGCTCTCATATGAAGTGCAAAAAAACCCAATTCCAGAGCTAAAACACAAGGAAAAACAGGGAAAAGGCCAGATTTGAGGCACATCCCGGGGCAGGGTGGGGGGAACATCGCGGCCGCTCCTGCGCCAGCTCCCGGCGCTCTTTGTGCCGGAATAACAAGGCTCCATTTGGTTTCTATGGATGTTTCCCTTATCCCAGGAGCTGGAGCACAAGGCAGGGCTTGTCCTGGCTCCGGCTCCCTGGAGGGCACGGGGTGGGCTGGCAGAGGGGGGGTCAGTGCCTCCCTCATCCCGAGCCGGCCGCCCTGTGACCTTCACCCACCCCGGCTCTGGCGCTTCCTCGCTCTGGCCAGGAAACGGGGCCTGGAGCCCGGAAGATTTACTGGGTAATGTTTGTTTTGCTTCTTCTGCTATTTATTTCTTTTCGGTCTTTTCTCTTTGCTTCATCTCTCTTGGAAGAGTTTTGCCCCCAGCTGGGATGAGCTTCCAAAACACCCTCGTGGTTTTGTGAGCTGTCCAGGAGCGACAGGTTGGGATGGGAAAGGAGCTTCCCGTGGGATGCCCTCCCGTGCTCTGTGGAGCACCCCAGGGTGCTCATTCCCAGGAACATTTTGAGTGTTTTGTGTGGAAAACAGCGAGTGAGGGAGAGCTGTTCCCTCAAGGACTCAAACCCCTGTTTGTTACCCTGTTTGCCAGGATAAATAAGGTTCTGTGGTTCACGTCCCGTTCAAAAGCTGTGGCTTGGAAGGGTTTGTTTTCAGGCTATCCCAAAAGGAACAATGGGAGTGCTCCCAGCAGGCTTTATCTCCTGATTTTTTTACCCTCACCCACCCAACTTCTCCCCAAGGAATTTCTTCCCCCTTTCTCCCCACAACCTCCAGCCCTTTCTTACCCCACACGAGACTTTTCTCCTCTTCACAGCTAAAAAGCAGGTGATTTTCGGAGGACTTGGATTGATGGCATTCTCCCACTGGAGATGTTCTCTTGGAATACAAACAGCCCTGTCTATTCTGCTCCAAACTGCCTGATCCTGGCTGGAAAAACCCGTTGGAGCCCACGATGTGTGATGGGATATGAAATAACTCTCATGGATGAGCCTCTGGCTCGGTCACACACTCGTGTCAACACGGGAAAAGAGACTTTTCCTGCTCTCAGACTTCCCTAAAACCCCCTCAAGTTGAGAAAAAGCGTGTAAGTTTTTTTTCCCTCAAGGAAACATTATTCCAAGAGCTGGAGGAGGGTGAAATGCTGTGGCCAGTGACCCAGGGCAGCTTCAGAGGCCAGAAACGCTTTGTGCTCCATCAGGATGTTTCCTCTGGCTTGCCGGGGTGGGAAGGAGCTGGGAAAACAGAGTGGGAGGAGAACTGTGCTTGTTTACAGGGTTTATTGATGAGAATGAGATTTGAGTTTCTTCTCAGCACACAGACCCACGAGAGGTTTGATTTGCCTCCCCCAGAAGGTTTTCCTGGAGGGAAAAATGGTCCAAAATGGGGCTCTGTGAGTGCCAGGAGTGGTTTTTGCATCATTCCAGGTGGTCCATGGTGTCTGTGGGACATGGGAAGTGCCTGGGAAGCAGCCCCGTGGTCGAGGAGAGATGGGGAGGAGACATCTGGCCTCGCTTGGTGCCTTTTTCCCACTGGCTTGGGAAGAGGAGAGGCCCTTCCCAGGCTGTCAGGGGTCTCTAGAAAGAAGAAATCCTTGAAAAGTTGAACTCCAGGGAAATCCCAGTGACTTTCTTCCAGGCTGGAACAAACTCAGCTGGCAGAAATCGCTTCAGAAACATTCATCTGTCTTTTGTCCTTTGTTCTGACCGTGCTAATGGGATTAATCCTGAAGATTTGTAAAGCCAACTGCTCTTCCCAAGCTGTCCCTGCATCTCCTCCTTGTCTGTGCACCAAGGACGAGTGGCTTTCCCAAAGTGAAGGGTGCCTGCCAAAAATCCCACCTCGGGGCAACCTGTGCTGCGGGATCGCTGCTGGGAAGCCCAGCTGTGCCTGGATGGAGGGGCTGGGAATGGGACAGTGCTTTGTAGGAACGGCCTCCTTCCTTGAGGCCCCTCTCAGTGCCTTTATTCCGGTGTTTATTGGAGCCTGAAGGTGTTTCCTGGGGTGGGTGCAGAGCTGGAGCCGCTCCCTCAGCTCCTTCCCTCTGCTGCTCCAGCTGTTTGTGCCATCAGCCAGCCGCATCCATACGGAGGAAACCAGGAGTTTTGCTGTGGGATTTGGGTCTCCAGAGTGGCCCTTCCCTGCTCTGAGGGCTGTGGGTGTGTGGGGATGGTGGGAATGGGGTCTGTCATCAGTGGCGTGAACAGGCACGAGCCCCGGGACAGGCACCCCAGCACCTCATCCGTGGGAAAAGGGAGCTGGAGTGCGGGGAGATGGGAGCAGGGAAACCCTCTCCCTGCATGGTTGAGTCACCTCTGCCCTCCCCGAGGGAACAGGGGGCTGCTGGCACCTCCTCCTGCCAGGGGGGTGTTGTCTTGTGTGGCATCATCTGGCAGGGACAGCCAAGGGCACGGTGCCCCTGGGCCAGTAAAGCCAAAATGACGCAGTTGCTCAGCAGCTTTCAGGGTTTGGAGGTCAAACCTGTGCCAGCACCAGGAAATGAAGCTTCTTCCCAAGGAGGACACTCTTTGTTCAGGGGGGGCAGCAGAGCTGTCTCCATCCCCATCCTCTGAGCCTCTGTGCTCTGGTGGTGGTGGGAGCTGGAGGAGCTCTGGGAGCTGGAGGAGCTCTGGGAGCTGGAGGAGCTCTGGGAGATGGAGGAGGTCTGGGAGCTGGAGGAGCTCTGGGAGCTGGAGGAGGTCTGGGAGCTGGAGGAGCTCTGGGAGCTGGAGGAGGTCTGGGAAATGGGTGAAGTCTGAGGGCTGGATGAGGTCTGGGAGCTGGAGGAGGGCCCAACACCACTGATGTTATCTTGGAGCCGTAACTCAGAGCCATCCAAACCACAGTGGCTGCAGGGAGCCCTAATGGGGAGCTTTGTCCCTCACTGTCCACGTCCTTATCTGCAGGGGGATGGGCAGGTTTTGGCTCATGAATACCCATATTTTTAGTGGTCAGTGTCTAATCCTGAACTGACCCTGTGCAACTAAGAAAATCCTTGTTGCCCCAGTCCCTGTGACCTTCCCAGGCCACCAGGACACGGTTTGGGGGCTCTGATCCCCACCCCTGAGGTGCTGTCAACCCATGTGGGTGTGTGGGCTCTGCCTGACACCCCTGCCTGCTCCTGGGAACACCTGAACAATCCCTGTCCATCAGCCCGTGCCGGATTTCACACAAACCACCGTTTCTCAAAGGTCAGGCCGAGGCTTCTTGCGGAGAAGCACAAATTCCAGAATAGAAACCTTTGCAGTCGCTCCAGCTCAGGAGTTTTCTCCATGGCAGCGCACAAAGGAGCTGACTCACAGCAAACCTGAGGGAGTGATGCTGTTTGACACCCCGGGCTGCTCCCGGGGGTGCTGGGCATGTTAACGAGCAGTTAATTGTGTGTGAGTCAGGTAATGGGCCTGGGACGTAAATACTTCCACTGCCGATGCTCTCAGGAGCAAAAAAGACTTCCTGGAATCCAAGAGTGGTTTGGGTGGAAGGGACCTTAAATATTATCCCTTTCCAACCCCCTGCCACGGGCAGGGACACCTTCCACTGTCCCAGGCGGCTCCAAGTTGATCCAGCCTGGCCTTGGACACTTCCAGGGATCCAGGGGCAGCCACAGCTTCTCTGGGCAACCTGTGCCAGGACTTGCCCACCCTCCCAGCCAGGAATTTCTTCCCAATCTCCCACCTAACGCTGCCCTGTTCATTTAAAGCCGCTGTTTGTGTGGATCACTTTGTTCTCTAGAAGAAGGCCGGCAGCGATGCCCGATCACCCCAAACGGGGAGGAGGAGCTGGCTCGGGGGGCTCAGCCTCGCGCTCGGCTCCGGCAGGAATTCCCCGGGAACATCCCGGTGGGGGTCAGCTCCTGCCCCGCGGGAGGAGCAGGAAGGGTTTGTGTGTTTTCTCTCGGCCTGCCGGGGTGGTGAATTGAATGTTTTTGCTTTCCCTCTCTGCACAGAGCTCTTGTCGAGTCAATGAGGGACCTGCACAAGTCTAACGTGCTGGGGAGCAAGCACGGCAGCCTGGTGAGTGTCCGCGCTGGGCATCTTAATAAGGCTGGGACAGACGGAGCCTTAGGAACGGCAGGACGAGCGAGCCAGGGCTGGCCCTGCTCTCACAGTCGCTTGGCACAAAGAGAACCCACTCAGTTTGCCCCCCTCGGGCTCGGTCTGGAGGCTGGCTCGGGGTCCACACCCGGCTCGGGGCGCGGTGCCCGCGGGTGTTGCTCTCGGCGTGGAAACCAAGGACCCGATGGGCCGAGATGTTCGATCTTCGGGAGCCTCGTTAGCGAGAAAGCCGTTAATGGGAACAAAAGCCGTTTTCAAGGTTGAATTGAGAAGCATCAGAGCATTAGAGAGCTGGGGAGATTAAAATCAGCATTTGTTTGGCTCTAATCTAATGTGCACGGAACAATAAGCATTTGATGACTAATTTTGGCAGTGCTGGCTCTCTTATCAAAATATAGCTGTTTCGTTTCGAGCTTGGCTTTAGGGGCTGGATTCCAGCGGCAGAAATCCCACATCCCTGCTCAGCCCACTGGGCATGGCTGAGCACAGCCCGCGTGTCCAGGGCAGCCTGGGCACGACATGCCTGGGCTGCTGCTGTTTGGGGTGATGCAGTGGTGGGTGATGCTGTTTGGGGTGATGCAGTGGTGGATGATGCTATTTTGGGGTGATGCAGTGGTGGGTGATGCTGTTTTGGGGTGATCCCATTTGGGGGTGATGCTGTTTTGGGGTTGATGCCGTCCTGTCCTGCCTCAGGCTCTACCAGCTCCTGCTCCTGCTTTTCCCCCTCAGAGGGAAAAGAAATCTTGGCTTTGTGGCCGGGCTGTGGCTTTGCAGGGGCTCCCTGATTGCAGGGCCAGTGTTTTGCTCTTCGCCAGCACGGGTTTAGGCTCGGGGCACAGCCCTGCTCATCCCAGCACAGGCTCAGCCTCTGGCTTGCCCTAAAAATCCATGGCAAGTATTTACCACGTCCCTTGGGAAGGGGTTTAATCCGTGAGGCTCCTAAACCCCCCAGTGCTGATGCCCCCCAGGAGCAGGGGATCAGGGCACCTCGCAGGGACTTTGGGACGGTGGCTCTGCCCTGGAATGTGGAGCGTGTTCAGGGTTGGGGCACAGCAGCGAGGCTGGGGGCGAGTTTTTCCTCTAAAATAAGCCCCGAGGAGCTATTTAAACGTTTTCTTCCCTGCTCTCTGCATGAGGGAGCTGAGGGTGTCCCTGGGCAAGGGCAGAGGGACCGGGCAGCCCCTGCTGCCTCCCAGTGAATCCATCTCCGGAAAAACAGCTCTTGTTTTCGCCGGGTTGTTAAACACTTCGTTGCCTTAATGACCAATTGATACTTGAAATGTCAAACTGGAGCACTGCTGACCTTTCTGATGGAAAATAACTTCTGCCCGGCGGCTGCCAGGGATGCGCAGGGGCTCCGGAGGGAGGGAAAACAACCCCCAGCACGGGGGGAAGGGGCACAGGGGCAGAAAGGGAGGGTGGGTTTCAGTTGTCTTCGGTTTTCCTCGTGCAAAACCGTGCCTTGAGTTTCTCTGCAAAGCCCCAGATGGGGAATGTTTGTCAGAACCTCGGTCCGTGCCAGGAGGGAGGCAAGGGGAAAAAAAAGGGAATAACGTGATTTTGGAAAGGCTCCGTCTCCTGGAGCGCCTCCTGAAAGGCCCAGATTTTCGAGGTGAAATAATGAGTGTTGGATTTCCTTCTCCCAACGCATTTTTTCATGCAAATACCTTTTTTTTTTTTTTTTATGCTGGTCAACCATAACCACGGGCAGAGCAGAAAGTCAGACAAGCTCTGGGTTCCCACCACAAACCCCTCCCAGGCCACGGGATGTGGGATGTGCCATCGTGGCAACCCCTAAAGAGCTGCTGGAGGTGCCACCTCCCCTGACACATTGCTGGGGTGGGGGGGCACAGGGCAGAGGAGAAAGGGCTGGGGAGGGGGGATTTTCACCCCTCCAAATGCCTGTTGGCTGCAGGTGAAAGCAGAAATTAATTTCTCTGAAAGCTCTGATGGTTGAGGCAGATTAATCGGGGCTATATATAGGCTGTGCAGATTTTGGGGGGATTACAGCCTGCTGGGCTGGGGCACTGCCCATTCCTGTGCCCAGAGCTCTCTGCACAGGCTCTCCCTCCCTCCTGCTGTTGCCAAGGCTCCCGATGCTTGAAAAGATGCTTTTAAGAAATGAACACATTGAGACAAGAGCCGAGCCCTGCTGCTGCTGGTCAGCAAAGCTGGAGCTGCCAAGAGCTCAGAAAGCCTCCAAAGAGGGCCTGAGTGTTTGCTGCTGGGCTCCTTTTCTTTTTTTTCACTAGGCAAATGGAAGTGCTGTTCCCAAGGGATGAGGGCAGAGCTCTCCCTGGGGGATCTGTGTGTGTGCTGGGCTCAGATCCCTGTGGGGCTGGGGGTGGGTTCCAGTCCCACATCCTGGAAAAAGCCCTGCAGGATCAGAAGGGTTTGGATTGTGTTTCCAATGAAATTGATCCTCCAGCTGTAAAACCAGGCCTGACCCCACCTCTTTAAGGCTTTATTCCCCCCCTGCCAGGGGCAGGAGCAGCTCTGCCCTCCCTGGAGCATCAGGGATGTTCTGCTCCTCATCCTGCCCTGCTGACACCTCCATTTCTTGCTCCTGTGTCATCCCTGTGGGGTGTGATGGAATTTTGCAGCTCCTGGGATAGATGGGGAAAAGAGGGAAGTCAGCTCTTCCCAACCCACACACACAGGAGCTTCCCCCGGGGGAGGAAAATCCTTTCCCTGCTCCGAGCTGTGCCTGCTCCTCCCTGTTACTGCCTTCATCCAGCCCTTTTCCACACGGGAAATCTCTGGATAACCAGCCTCCATCGCTCCTGGCCATCCTCTCCCACCTCTCTTTTCCCAGCGGAGCAGGGACAGAGTCAGACACGAAAGGAATCCTGCAGAGCCAGGACAACGGGCTCCTTGCCTGGCACAGGAGGGCTTTTCCCACCTCCAGGGCTGCGTGTTCTCTGGCTTTGAGGATCAGCACGGGAATGATCCCTGGCACTGCACCTTTCTCCTTCCACGCCGGATTTTTGCCACAGGAAGGATGGCCGTGCCCCGGCCTGGGCACAGATCTCCTTTCCCCGACTGTGAAACCTCAAAGAGCTGCTTTGTTCCTTTGTTTGCCGAGGAGGAGCGGGGTGGCAGCGCTGCCTGGCCCTGCCCTCCCCTGCCCGGGCTCCTCCTGCCCCTCCCCAGGGATGCTGGAGCAGCAGGGAAGGAGGGAACAGGGAAGGGATGCTCTGCCCTGCCCTATATTCCCGCTCAGGGCTTCCCAGCCTCTCTGTTTTCTGCTCAAACTCCCGTTGCCAAAGAGTTTTCCACCTTCCAGCCTGGGATTTCGGGGCACTCTCTCCCCCTGAGGCACTTAAACAAGTCACACATTGCAATGAGCCTTAAACCACCAGAAAATTCCCGGGTTGCTCCTCGTTCCGTGCAGTTGGTGCCGATGGGGAACGTCCTGGCTGGGGACGTGATGGATTTTTCTGCCTCCCTTCGAGGGCTTTGTAATATTCCCATTTTTCCTGTGAGTTCTGCTCACCCCAAAACGAGGGAGGAGTTCTGTAATGAGAGGAAAGAGCCGAGTCCAAGAATAATGCAGAGCTTGAAGGAACCTTGGAAAAGTGGCTGATCCTGGAGATGGATGGAAATGACTCCGAGAAATCAATAATCCTTTTTTTTTTTTCATGCCTCTGAGTCACTGGGAGTGAGGGGATGGAGGAATAAAAATGCCCCATTAACGTCAGCAGGATGCAGGGAATGACTCAAAAAGTGAGATCCATAAAATTTACACGTTGTAGGAGTGCAAATGCTCTGGATGTGCTTCCAGAAGTGCTGGATGGGGCACACAGAGCAGGGTTAGGAGCTGGGATTTCTATCCAAGCCAGGGCTCCAGGGGTGTCTGTGGCTCCAAGGAAGTGCACTAGGGGAGGCAGCACCCAGGACTGAGTTTAGCAGGATTGGTTTTTTGTCTTCCAGAATCCTCTGTCTTCCCAAATTGCTTCCTGGTGGTGGGTGGGGGCTCAAAGAATCCCTGAATTCCCCCCACCAGTTTCTTTTATCCCTTTCTCTCTTCCAGAACAGTATAAAGGATGTTCAGGGGGGGGGAAATAACTTGCAATGAAAACAAGAGGTTCTGACCCAACAAAATTCAGGTCAAATAATTTGTAAGTGAGGAGGAAAAAGGGTGAAAAAATCTGGGAAAAGCATCCCAAGAGCTGGAAGTGCTGCTCAGCTGCTGCTCAGGGCTTAAATTCAAGGGGAAGGCAGGAAATGCAACGTTTCTTTCAAAGTTTTGGGGGTGTCTGAGTTTTTTCCGTGCCCTTGGCTGTGCCATTGTCACCACGGTGGGACAGGAGGGGGTTTGGTCTCCACATCCACAGGCCCCACCAAGGTCCCCGTGGGAGGAAGCACCGGGCAGTGGGGCCAGTGTGGGATCACGACTGGTGGCTGTTTCCAGCCTTTCCTCTCCCTCTTTGTGTCATTCCTTTGGGGAAGGGGCTCTTTTCCTTCCTGGCTGGGATATGTCGGCACCACCTGCGACGTGCCCGGAGCGGGACGGGAATGCTGAGCTGTGTCCCGACAATGTCCGAGGATCCCACAGCCCCCCCTCCTCCCCAGCCCCTCCTTGCCTTCAAAAGCCTTCCCTGGCCAGGCCAGGAAATAGGATGTTTGTCCGGCACGGAATTCCAGTGCACCCACTCGGAGCCAGGAAACCCCAGGGAGTGAAGGATGCGGAGAAGCAGCACGTGGAGGGAAAACAAATACGGGAATAACACACCATGTCCCCTTTGAAACTGTCCCCTGGATGGCAGAGGAGTCAGGAGAAGAGATTTCATCCTCCTGGATAGAAAATTAGACTGATTTTCAACAATTTTCCATTGTAAATCATGGAATCCTGGAATAGTTTGGGTTGGGAGGGACCTTAAAGCCCTTCTTGTTCCACCCACTGCCACAGGCAGGGACACCTTCCACTATCCCAGCTTTCTCCAAGCCCTTTCCATCCAGCCTTGAACATTCCAGGGGTGGAGCAGCTTTTCTGGGCGACCTGCACCAGTGCAAGGTGGTGTTGCCTGTGAATCCATGGATTTGGTTGGGAAGAATTCCCATATGCAACCCATCAACAGCCAAGTTTGCGGCACAGGGTTGGAGCATCACCCTTGGCACGTGGCATTTTTGTTGGCTTTCTCCTTCCTGCCATCCCTGAGGTCACTTGGTGGCTTTCCCACATCCTTTGGGAGCAGCTGGATGATGGGAAAATCCTTCCATGTCAGAGCCAGCAGAAGCCAAAGGGATCCTGCTCCTTCCCCTGTCCTCTGGATCCTTGGAAACATCATGAGATGTGTCTGTCTGCTCTCCTCAGAGAGAAGGTTTTGGTGGATACAGAGAGGCAAAATAAGTGGAATAAAGAATAAAATTAAAGGCAAAATAAAAGTGGAATCTGCTTGGGAAGTTTTCATCCATCCAGAACGGAAGCATCACTCATGGAAACACCCTAATGGGATATTGCAATGGAAAAAATGAGGATTTTCTTCCCAGCCAGAACATCCTTCGAGGTTTTTATTTGTAGGAAACGCCTCCTGCAGCCCAGGGGGCTCCAGAGGGAGAGGGATTTGGGCAGCCCAGGGCAGACAGATCCCATGGGCCAAACCTGGAGGTGTAAACAGGAGGGATGCTCCCAACAGCCTCTGCCAGGGCCGTCTGCCGAAGGACCAGCCACCAGGATGATGTTTGGGAAGTGGATTTTCCACCTGTTCCCAGCCAAGGACCTTGTTTCAGCCACGGGGCAAAACCCCGGCAAGAGCAGAGCCAGGAGAAGGGGAACAGGACACTGAGAGTTTTGTTGTTCAGCCCCAAATCCCCCTCAGCCAAAACTGTCCCCTGGCCACAAAACCATTACCTGGCCACAAAACCATCCCTGGCCACAAAACCATCCCCTGGCCACAGAACCATCCCTGGCCACAAAACCATCCCTGGCCACAAAACCATCCCTGGCCACAAAACCATCCCTGGCCACAAACCTGTCCCCTCAGCACCGAATTCCCTGAGCTCCCTCTCCCTCCATCCCAAGGTCCCGCGCTCCTCCCACGCTCCGGCTTCTCCCACCCGGAGCAGGAGCTATTTCCGCCACAGAAAAGGCTCTGCTGGCTCCAAACCCTGGAATGTGCTGGAAAATTCCCGTCTGGGAGTCTCCCATGGCACAGGCCAGCCCTGGGCAGCCGGAGCCCCTGGCCAGGGATTTTGCTGGCGCTCCCAGGCTCGCTCCGTGGTGGGATGGTGTTTACAGGCAACACTGGCTGGGGTTAGAGGGAAGGAACTCTGGATTTCTCCAGCAAAGCAGGCACTTGGGCTCAGTGTTTCCTCCTGGCACGGAGACTTTCCCAGTTTTCAGGAGAGCTGGAAAAACAGGGATGTGGAAGCGCTGAAGTCCTGGAGCTGCGTCACCTTTGTGTTTGGGAATCATGGAGAGTGGGGAGCACCCAGAGCTCACACTCGAGGATCCAGGTGAAGGATGAAAACACATCCTGGAGCTGCTTTGTGCTGGTGCTTTGTTTGGCAGCGACTTGGAGGTTGAGTTTTGTGGATGCACAAAATATCGGGAGCCCCTTTTTTTGGCCGCCCCCTCACGGCAGGAGGGGTTTCCATGGAGGTGTCTGGGGGGATCTTCTGTGAGGCACCTGGAAAGTTCAGGGGGGAAAGGATGGAGCAAATGGCCCTTTTGGTGGAAATTGAGGCTGGTTTTGCCAAAGGTTGGAAGCAGAGGCGGAAGAAATAAGAGTAAAGTCAAAATCCTGGGATCGTGAGGAAAACCAAGAACTGAAAATGTGCAAAAACACGTTTTTGTGCTTTTGGAATGTTATTAAAAAATCCATTTCAATTTGAAAACTCATCAGTCAGAGGAAAGTGTCAGGTTCAGTGGAGCTCCTGCCTGTCCCCGGGCCGTGGTCGGGGGGTTTTCCTGGCCCTGCCCTCTCCGGCTGCTCGGATCAGCCTGGAAAAGATTCCCAGCGCTCGCTTGGGCCTCGGGCTGCATTTATTCAGAGCAGAGAGGTCTCCAGCCAAAACCAGTCTCTCTGCTCTCATTTTGGGTTAAATCCTCAAGGATTTCAAGGCTGGGTTGGACGGGGCTCGGAGCAGCCTGGGCTGGTGGAAGGTGCTGGAATGGGAAGAGCTTTGAGATCCCTCCCAACCCAAACCCTGAGACCCTCTGCTGCTCTTCACTCTCCCTTTTGCCCCACAGCCATGACATCCCTGCTCCACCAGGGTCAGCTGGTGTGTCCTTGGCATCCCTGGTTTGACAGGATCAGCTGGTGGATCCTTGGGATCCCTCATCTACCAGGATTAGCTGGTGTGTCCTTAGAATGCCTGGTTTGACAGGATCAGCTGGTAGATCTTTGGGATTCCTGATCCACCAGGATCAGCTGGTGTGTCCTTGGCATCCCTGGTTTGACAGGATCAGCTGGTGGATCTTTGGGATCCCTGATCCACCAGGATCAGCTGGTAGATCTTTGGGATTCCTGATCCACCAGGATCAGCTGGTGTGTCCTTGGCATCCCTGGTTTGAC